>CP092872.1:92529288-93084012 GCA_030710605.1 Cordylochernes scorpioides
GACTGTCGGGAATCGAGCGTGTTACCCTCTCATCCACTGACTTATATCGGGAATCGAGCGTATTACCCTCTCATCCACCGACTTATATCGGGAATCGAGCGTGTTACCCTCTCATCCACCGACTTATATCGGGAATCGAGCGTGTTACCCTCTCATCCACCGACTTATATCGGGAATCGAGCGTGTTACCCTCTCATACACCGACAATAACTCTGAAAGAGTGTGTGACCTTTATTGAAGACACGATATAACCAAGTGTGAACAAAATTGCCTCTGTCTCCTTAAAATAAATAAATAATAATAAAATAAATAAACAGATGACCGGCGACATCAAAGACTTTCCACTTCAAGTTTTGTCCATGAGTGTATTATGATAATGCTATCTTAACTGTATAAGTTTACCACGGTAGTTACTGACGACGTTTTTCGAGCAAAGGTATGCATACCGCCGCGTATCTATAAATAATGGTAGTAAAAAAAAACTTCTCGAAGAAGAGAAAAAAATAGAAAGAGGACCGACCATAGAGAGAGGGCGGGCGTCAATAAATCACGTAATCATTAAGGCGGCGGCGTTGGCGAGATTCTGGCCAAACGATCAATTAAGAAGTCTGGCAGCCAAACGCCGGAAACCGTCGTCTACCAAATCACCGCGGGCGACGACGTGATTGGTTGAGGTTGACTGAGCACTTTCAATGGTGGCAGCAGCCAATAGCTGGCTGCAGACCTTGCACGAGCTAGCGGGAAAGCTTAAGATATATTTTTAGAATCGATCACTATTTGAAAGAGAGAACGAGGGTTTTATTCAAACCGCGAGAAGAAAGAAAAGTTATGGGGATGGAAGAGGGTGGGTTAGAAGAAGAAGAAAAAAAAACTCATTTTTAAACAAGGCTTTTGCAAATCGCATTTGCCTAAAGGACAGCGTGGAAAAGGACTGGCCCAGGAGAGAGTGGAAAAAGTTGGGGGATGGTGGGTTAGAAAGAAAAAAAAACTCATTTTTTTAACAAGGCTTTTGCAAATTGCATTTGCGCACGTCGAAAAAAAACTGGCCCAAGAAAGGTTGGCTGGATGGTATTAAAGATAACATGAACAACACAATAATTCTTCGACAAATATCTTGGTCGAGTACAATGACATGTCGCCAATATGGACAAGGTAGGATAGAAGCAGAAAGCATATCTACGCAAATTGTGAAAGAAAAAAAAAACTTCTACATTGATTTATTCAGCTTGTACTACGCTGATTGGAATCAACAGACCGAAATAACTTCGGAAGGTCGGTGGAAGGGTGTTCTAAACTGTTGGTTTTCGACCGCTACGACCCAGGATCAAATTCCGCATTGGGCACTTTTTTTTTTTCCAATAAAAAAAAAAGCTCGAATTGCCCTCGATCAGTCCAACCCCCACCAGCTAGTGCAAATAACTAAACGGGGCTCTGATACACTTTTAAGTGCAAAATTCGAACTGCTTTCCACATGTGTAGACATGTGGTGCACTTACAATAAAAACAGTCCTTTACTACCTCTCACCATGATTATCACGGCCTTTATCACGTGTATACTAGGGATAATAATTTTAAAAAACTTCTTACAGACTGCGTATCAAAAAAAAAGAAGTTTTGATCAATATAGGTGGTGTTAATGGGGAGGAAAAATTCCTCCCTTCTCCCCCTCCACACCTTTCTTTGCTAAGTTTATTTTATGTCAAGTTTAAAAGGGAAATCTTGTGGATTTACTCCACCCTCCTCCTACTTTCACCACTTACACTTTCTCTCTATAGAAATTGGGTCGAGATTTGTGTTCAATGGAAGTCTTCGTCGAGGATAGACTCTTCCTCATGTCACAATCTCTCTCCATCGTTGATTCTCTTGTTTGTTCCAGTAAAACATCATCGTTGGTCCGTTCATCTTTAACTCTGTCGTCAACTTGTTCCCTTTAGCACGCCCTGTACGATTTGTTTCTGCAGTTCTTTGTCATCTGTCTCCCCATATCACAATCTCTCTCCATCGTTGATTCTCTTGTTTCTTCCAGTTCAACATCATCGTTGGTCCGTTCATCTTTAACTCTGTTGTCAATTTGTTCCCTTTAGCACGCCCTGAACAATTTGTTTCTTCAGTTCTTTGTCATCAGTCTCCCCATATCACAATCTCTCTCCATCATTCTCTTGTTTCTTCCAGTTCAACATCATCGTTGGTCCGTTCATCTTTAACTCTGTTGTCAATTTGTTCCCTTTAGCACGCCCTGTACAATTTGTTTCTGCAGTTCTTTGCCATCAGTCTCCCCATATCACAATCTCTCTCCATCGTTGATTCTCTTGTTTCTTCCAGTAAAACATCATCGTTGGTCCGTTCATCTTTAACTCTGTCGTCAACTTGTTCCCTCTAGCACGCCCTGTACGATTTGTTTCTGCAATTCTTTGCCTCCTCATGTCACAATCTCTCTCCATCGTTGATTCTCTTGTTACTTCCAGTAAAACATCATCGTTGGTCCGTTCATCTTTAACTCTGTTGTCAATTTGTTCCCTTTAGCACGCCCTGTACAATTTGTTTCTACAGTTCTTTGCCATCGGTTTCCTCATATCACAATCTCTCTCCATCGTTAATTCTCTTGTTTGTTCCAGTTCAACATCATCGTTGGTCCGTTCATCTTTAACTCTGTCGTCAACTTGTTCCTTTAGCACCCCCTGTACAATTTGTTTCTGCAGTTCTTTGCCATCAGCCTCTCCATATCACAATCTCTCTCCATCGTTGATTCTCTTGTTTGTTCCAGTAAAACATCATCGTTGGTCCGTTCATCTTTAACTCTGTCGTCAACTTGTTCCCTTTAGCACGCCCTGTACGATTTGTTTCTGCAGTTCTTTGACATCGGTTCCTCATATCACAATCTCTCTCCATCATTGATTCTCTTGTTTCTTTCAGTTCAACATCATCGTTGGTCCGTTCATCTTTAACTCTGTCGTCAACTTGTTCCCTTTAGCACGTCCCGTACGATTTGTTTCTGCAGTTCTTTGCCATCGGTTTCCTCATATCACAATCTCTCCCCATCGTTGATTCTCTTGTTTGTTCCAGTAAAACATCATCGTTGGTCCGTTCATCTTTAACTCTGTCGTCAACTTGTTCCCTTTAGCACGCCCTGTACAATTTGTTTCTGCAGTTCTTTGCCATCGGTTTCCTCATATCACAATCTCCCTCCATCGTTGATTCTCTTGTTTGTTCCAGTTCAATATCATCGTTGATCCGTTCATCTTTAACTCTGTCGTCAACTTGTTCCCTTTAGCACGCCCTGTATAATTTGTTTCTGCAGTTCTTTGCCATCAGTCTCCCCATATCACAATCTCTCTTCATCGTTAATTCTCTTGTTTCTTCCAGTTCAACATCATCGTTGGTCCGTTCATCTTTAACTCTGTCGTCAACTTGTTCCCTTTAGCAGGCCCTGTATGATTTGTTTCTGCAGTTCTTTGTCATCGGTTTCCCCATATCACAATCTCTCTCCATCGTTGATTCTCTTGTTTCTTCCAGTTCAACATCATCGTTGGTCCGTTCATCTTTAACTCTGTCGTCAACTTGTTCCCTTTAGCAGGCCCTGTATGATTTGTTTCTGCAGTTCTTTGTCATCGGTTTCCCCATATCACAATCTCTCTCCATCGTTGATTCTCTTGTTTCTTCCAGTTCAACATCATCGTTGGTCCTTTCATCTTTAACTCTGTCGTCAACTTGTTCCCTTTAGCACGCTCTGTACGATTTGTTTCTGCAGTTCTTTGTCATCGGTTTCCTCATATCACAATCTCTCTCCATCGTTGGCGCGGGCGGCATTCTCTTGTTTGTTCCAGGCCAACACCATCGTTTATAGAAGGTACCAAAGGTAAACGCGAAGAGTTTATTTATTTAAAAGACTGAGCTTTTGGGCAATAACCTCCTGTTGAAAGACATCATTTTCCGAAAGCTCGAAGCCTTTTAAATAATAATAATAATAATAAAAAAAAACCTCGGCGCGTTTACCCTTGGTCTCTTCTAACAATGATATCCTATGATTGTAATTTAGATCAGCGTTCACGTTATTCGTCCATCTTTAACTGTGCCGTCAATTTATTCCCTCTAGCCAGCCCTGTACAATTTGTTTCCCCAGTTCTTCGCCATCGGTCAGTCTCCTCATGTCACAATATATCCATCGTTAGCGGGCAGTCCTCTCTTGTTTGTTACAGTACAACCACATCTTTAACTGCATCGTCAACTTGTTCCCTCCCTCTATCACGACGCCCTGTACAATTTGTTTCCCCAGTTCTTCGCCATCGGTCAGTCTCCTCATGTCACAATATATCCATCGTTAGCGGGCAGTCCTCTCTTGTTTGTTACAGTACAACCACATCTTTAACTGCATCGTCAACTTGTTCCCTCCCTCTATCACGACACCCTGTACAATTTGTTTCCCCAGTTCTTCGCATTCGGTCAGTCTCCTCATGTCACAATATCTCTCCATCGTTAGCGGGCAGCCCTCTCTCGTTTGTTACAGTACAACCACATCTTTAACTGCATCGTCAACTTGTTCCCTCCCTCTATCACGACGCCCTGTACAATTTGTTTCCCCAGTTCTTCGCAATCGGTCAGTCTCCTCTTGTCACAATATCTCCATCGTTAGCGGGCAGCCCTCTCTTCTTGTTTGTTACAGTACAACCACATCTTTAACTACATCGTCAACTTGTTCCCTCTATCACGACACCCTGTACAATTTGTTTCCCCAGTTCTTCGCAATCGGTCAGTCTCCTCATGTCACAATATCTCTCCATCGTTAGCGGGCAGTCCTCTCTTGTTTGTTACAGTACAACCACATCTTTAACTGTGCCGTCAACTTGTCCCTCCCTCTATCACGACGCCCTGTACAATTTGTTTCCCCAGTTCTTCGCAATCGGTCAGTCTCCTCATATCACAATATCTCTCCATCGTTAGCGGGCAGTCCTCTCTTGTTTGTTACAGTACAACCACATCTTTAACTGCATCGTCAACTTGTTCTCTTCCTCTATCACGACGCCCTGTACAATTTGTTTCCCCAGTTCTTCGCCATCGGTCAGTCTCCTCATGTCACAATATATCCATCGTTAGCGGGCAGCCCTCTCTTGTTTGTTACAGTACAACCACATCTTTAACTGCATCGTCAACTTGTTCTCTTCCTCTATCACGACGCCCTGTACAATTTGTTTCCCCAGTTCTTCGCCATCGGTCAGTCTCCTCATGTCACAATATATCCATCGTTAGCGGGCAGCCCTCTCTTGTTTGTTACAGTACAACCACATCTTTAACTGCATCGTCAACTTGTTCTCTTCCTCTATCACGACGCCCTGTACAATTTGTTTCCCCAGTTCTTCGCAATCGGTCAGTCTCCTCATGTCACAATATCGCTTTATCGTTAGCGGGCAGTCCTCTCTTGTTTGTTACAGTACAACCACATCTTTAACTACATCGTCAACTTGTTCCCTCTATCACGACGCCCTGTACAATTTGTTTCCCCAGTTCTTCGCAATCGGTCAGTCTCCTCATGTCACAATATCTCTCCATCGTTAGCGGGCAGTCCTCTCTTGTTTGTTACAGTACAACCACATCTTTAACTGTGCCGTCAACTTGTCCCTCCCTCTATCACGACGCCCTGTACAATTTGTTTTCCCAGTTCTTCGCCATCGGTCAGTCTCCTCATGTCACAATATATCCATCGTTAGCAGACAGCCCTCTCTTGTTTGTTACAGTACAATCACATCTTTAACTGCATCGTCAACTTGTTCTATCACGACGCCCTGTACAATTTGTTTCCCCAGTTCTTCGCAATCGGTCAGTCTCCTCATGTCACAATATCTCCATCGTTAGCGGGCAGCCCTCTCTTGTTTGTTACAGTACAATCACATCTTTAACTGCATCGTCAACTTGTTCTATCACGACGCCCTGTACAATTTGTTTCCCCAGTTCTTCGCAATCGGTCAGTCTCCTCATGTCACAATATCTCCATCGTTAGCGGGCAGGCCTCTCTTGTTTGTTACAGTACAACCACATCTTTAACTGTGCCGTCAACTTGTTCTATCACGACGCCCTGTACAATTTGTTTCCCCAGTTCTTCGCCATCGGTCAGTCTCCTCATGTCACAATATATCCATCGTTAGCAGACAGCCCTCTCTTGTTTGTTACAGTACAATCACATCTTTAACTGCATCGTCAACTTGTTCTATCACGACGCCCTGTACAATTTGTTTCCCCAGTTCTTCGCAATCGGTCAGTCTCCTCACGTCACAATATCTCCATCGTTAGCGGGCAGCCCTCTCTTGTTTGTTCCAGTACAACCACATCTTTAACTGCATCGTCAACTTGTTCTATCACGACGCCCTGTACAATTTGTTTCCCCAGTTCTTCGCAATCGGTCAGTCTCCTTTTGTCACAATATCTCTATCGTTAGCGGGCAGTCCTCTCTTGTTTGTTATAGTACAACCACATCTTTAACTGCATCGTCAACTTGTTCTCTCCCTCTATCACGACGCCCTGTACAATTTGTTTCCCCAGTTCTTCGCAATCGGTCAGTCTCCTCTTGTCACAATATCTCTATCGTTAGCGGGCAGTCCTCTCTTGTTTGTTATAGTACAACCACATCTTTAACTGCATCGTCAACTTGTTCTCTCCCTCTATCACGACGCCCTGTACAATTTGTTTCCCCAGTTCTTCGCAATCGGTCAGTCTCCTCGTGTCACAATATCTCTCCATCGTTAGCGGGCAGCCCTCTCTTGTTTGTTACAGCACAACCACATCTTTAACTGTTCCGTCAACTTGTTCTCTTCCTCTATCACGACGCCCTGATAATTTGTTTCCTCAGTTCTTCGCAATCGATCAGTCTCCTCATGTCACAATATCTCTTTATCGTTAGCGGGCAGCCCTCTCTTCTTGTTTGTTACAGTACAACCACATCTTTAACTGTTCCGTCAACTTGTTCTCTTCCTCTATCACGACGCCCTGATAATTTGTTTCCTCAGTTCTTCGCAATAGGTCAGTCTCCTCATGTCACAATATCTCCATCGTTAGCGGACAGCCCTCTCTTCTTGTTTGTTACAGTACAACCACATCTTTAACTGCATCGTGAACTTGTTCTCTTCTTCTGTCACGACGCCCTGTATAATTTGTTTCCCCAGTTCTTCGCCATCGGTCAGTCTCCTCATGTCACAATATCTCTATCGTTAGCGAGCAGCCCTCTCTTGTTTGTTACAGTACAACCACATCTTTAACTGCATCGTCAACTTGTTCTCTCCCTCTATCACGACGCCATTACAATTCATTGTACCAGTCCTTCATCTTTTCCAGGGATAGATCCGTCGTATTGAAGACATTTTGATTCGATCCAGTTCTAAGCAGCTTGGTTCTATCCATATTGAACGAAATTTTAATTATTAAGTGTAACTAATTAATAATAATGGTTTGTTTCCAAGAAACATTTTTTAAGAAGAAATACAAATCGGGGAGAAGAGGTTATTTATATAAGAAAACGATTGGAGACGCCGGTTATGTAAATTTCTATTTTTGTTTATTCAACCAGAAGATTTACATATTTGTAAATATAATTGTGTATATAAGGATGTGTTAGTTTAATAAAAGTGTGTCAGTAACAATCGGGTGTTGGTGAATTATTAGTGTCATCAGTGTGTTGTGGGCACTTTTAAGGAAGCAAATAGGCTTCAATTCGGTTGGAGACCAGAAGAAGTCTGGCAAGAAGATTACAGTCAAGCTCTGCCATAACTATTTAGATAAGACCAGACATATCCAGGATGCGGCAAGCTTTCCGAGCTTTGTAAGTGAGGCAGTGATCGCATCCGAAACAACGATCATACAAGCTTTCAGGCAAAGACGTCCTTCTACGCGGACCCGTAACGTACGGCGTCTTACTCGAAAGCTTGTACCATCATCCTCTTATAAAGAATCTCTTCTTCCCTGACTTGTGTATCTTCTATAGCTAATAGGTAGAGAATCGTTGTCTTAAACATCTTAACCATTGACATTCCACCAAGTATTAAACATTCATGTATTCAACAACACATGGAGAGGGGAACGTAACTATAGCGTGCCTGCTCTTTCCGTTCAATTTATTTCCTATCCTAACGAAAGTGGATGGCATTCACCGGAATGTCGTGAAAAAAAAAAACGAGCATTCATCTGGCTTGTGCCTCAGGGTATGTCCTTTCAACATTTAAAAGAATAGACAGGTCTTGGAGTCAGAGGGAATAACACTAGACCCCGCAGACAGTGTAAGATTTACCGACATTCTATCACGATGTAAACAACACGAGCACCTGGCCCGGTGGATAAACCAAGACGTAAACAACACGAGCACCTGGCCCGGTGGGTAAACCAAGACGTAAACAACACGAGCATGTGGCCTGAAGGATAAACCAAGACGTAAACAACACGGGCCTGTCGCCCAATAGATAAACCAAGACTTAAACAACACGAGCATGTCGCCCAATAGATAAACCAAGACATAAACAACACGAGCCTGTCTTCCAAAAGATAAACCAAGACGTAAACAACACGAGCCTGTCGTCCAATAGATAAACCAAGACATAAACAACACGAGCCTGTCGCCCAATAGATAAACCAAGACATAAACAACACGAGCCTGTCGCCCAAAAGATAAACCAAGACGTAAACAACACGAGCCTGTCGCCCAAAAGATAAACCAAGACGTAAACAACACGAGCCTGTCTTCCAACAGATAAACCAAGACGTAAACAACACGAGCCTGTCGCCCAATAGATAAACCAAGACATAAACAACACGAGCATGTCGCCCAATAGATAAACCAAGACATAAACAACACGAGCCTGCCGCTCGATAGATAAACCAAGACATAAACAACACGAGCCTGTTGCCCAATAGATAAAACAAGACGTAAACAACACGAGCCTGTCGCCCAAAAGATAAACCAAGACGTAAACAACACGAGCCTGTCGTCCAATAGATAAACCAAGACATAAACAACACGAGCCTGTCGTCCAATAGATAAACCAAGACGTAAACAACACGAGCATGTCGCCCAATAGATAAACCAAGACATAAACAACACGAGCCTGTCGCTCAATAGATAAACCAAGACGTAAACAACACGAGCCTGTCGCTCAATAGATAAACCAAGACGTAAACAATACGAGCATGTCGCCCAATAGATAAACCAAGACGTAAACAACACGAGCCTGTCGCTCAATAGATAAACCAAGACATAAACAACACGAGCCGGATGGATAAACCAAGACGTAAACATCACGAGCCTGATGGATAAAACAAGACATAAACAACACGAGCCTGTCGCTCAATAGATAAACCAAGACATAAACAACACGAGCCGGATGGATAAACCAATACATAAACAACACGAGCCTGTCGCCTAATAGATAAACCAAGACGTAAACAACACGAGCCTGTCGCTCAATAGATAAACCAAGACGTAAACAACACGAGCCTGTCGCTCAATAGATAAACCAAGACGTAAACAACACGAGCCTGCCGCTCGATAGATAAACCAAGACGTAAACAATACGAGCATGTCGCCCAATAGATAAACCAAGACGTAAACAACACGAGCCTGTCGCTCAATAGATAAACCAAGACGTAAACAATACGAGCATGTCGCCCAATAGATAAACCAAGACGTAAACAACACGAGCCTGTCGCTCAATAGATAAACCAAGACATAAACAACACGAGCCGGATGGATAAACCAAGACGTAAACATCACGAGCCTGATGGATAAAACAAGACATAAACAACACGAGCCTGTCGCTCAATAGATAAACCAAGACATAAACAACACGAGCCGGATGGATAAACCAATACATAAACAACACGAGCCTGTCGCCTAATAGATAAACCAAGACGTAAACAACACGAGCCTGTCGCTCAATAGATAAACCAAGACGTAAACAACACGAGCCTGTCGCTCAATAGATAAACCAAGACGTAAACAACACGAGCCTGTCGCTCAATAGATAAACCAAGACGTAAACAACACGGGACTGAGCCAAGATGTTTAGAGAGGCGACAGTTCCGGGGTAAGTTCCCCAAGGGTATGTATCGACCTAGAATGTAGCTGTGGTGTAACTTCCGACCCTTGCGCTGCACGTATCACGCTAGCCAATACCTTCACTATCAGTTCTTTGGAGGGATTGTGGATATCACATTCAGAGGGATCATTATATCGCCGCCGGGATTGTCTGAATTGTAACATAGTTAGTCTAGAGAGGACCAATAGCTCTAGTGAGAAAATGTATAACTATGTATAGAACTTATAAAATAAATAAAGATTCTAGGGTTAAGTTTCTTGTTCAAATATTTATTTTCACAAACTTTCGGACTTGTTAGTCCTTCAACAGGAGTATCACGATAATAAATTGATGATATATACTATTTTTATATACAAATTAATTTTTACATATTTTAAATATTAATGATATTGAAAGGAGGAGAAAATATATATATTACATTCTTTGTGTGTTATAAACAATTTTTGAAAATATACGTGCATGGTGGATGGTACGTGCTGGCCGATGTATAGAACTGATATAATCCATATTTCACTTCTCTAAGCTCATATTTCTTTTAAACGGTCAGTCTAGTGTTGATACATTTGTGTTAAAATTACAATTATATTCTCACAATGAGTATCTTTTTTATTTAAAAACGCTAGCTTTCAAGCGTTAATCCATAAAATAGTTAAATTACAAACCAATTCAAAATTTTCAGTTATAAATATATCCACGCGGCGCGCGTTTGTTTTTTGTAAATATTTCTGGTGGGATCAAGTCGATATTATTGTAAGCCCGTTGAAGAGCGATTAACGCTTGAAAGCTAGCGTTTTTTAAATAAAAAATATACTCATTGTGAGAATATATATTTGTAATTTTAATACCTTTTCACAATTTTATCATGAATACATTTGTGTATCTACAACTGCCAGAATTGTCTGGATTGGAGTCGTTAGTGCAGAGAGAGTGGGTCTTGAACTTACAGAAGACGGCGATTGTGTAGATATCTGTTGACAAAGTTGCCAAGTTGCTTCAATAACGCTCTGGGTTTTTAGTATCAATTCCAAGATCGCCACTTAGCAACCAAACTCGACTTACGTTACTTTGTGTAAGTTCAAAAAGTCGGAACGGCTTCTATAATATGTAGACATGCGGTGGGTTTACATGATTAATAATACTGATTTTTTTTAATGCATCCAGTGAGATTCCACGGCACAACTTAAGCCTATCAAAATCTAAATAAAGGATGTTTGACTTAGCAAGATTGCTACTAACTTGAAATCCCCAGACTTTATAACGGCTCTAATTAAAGAGATCCCCAAGCTGTCGCTGAACCATGACACGTATATACTTGGGATAATGCACATGGATAGTAGTAGATTTCTCTATAGAACGGGTGTTTCCATCAACCTAAGGCTACCTAGGTCTCACCAAGACAGTTGGGTGGAAGAAGGAAGTGACATTCCTCAGGCCGGCCTTGATCACGCCAAGTAAATGACCCTTTGTTGACGGGGTGAACACGCGAGTCCCCAGACACCCCCGGAATTGGTGTCACTTGCCTTCCGTGGAGAAATGTCAGACAGAGAACACACTCTCTATCTCTCCTACTACATACATCTATCCGCCGCTCAACGATAAGAACAAAAACAAAACAAAAAACTTGATGCAGTCAATAAATACATTTAATATAAGAGACAATAACCCGTTATCTATATGTATGAAATAAAACGATTAAAAAGCACGAGTTTTTCTTTTTTTAAATAAAGCATTTCTACTGTCCTTACTGTGATAATATACACTGGTGTCCAAAAAATAAGCAACTTTTGTTTTTTAATGATATGTTTTAAAATATACAACGCTAAAAGCTAAAAAGTAATTTAATTAGGTATTTTAAGTCGTAGAATTTATTTATCGCAACCATTCGATTCGGTAAAATTGAAAATATGCAAATTTTTGCTTATCTTTATAAGTGTGCTATTTGGCGTGTCGTTTACCCCATCTAAGAATTGTCCAATTATAATTTTATTTAATCCTTAGTTAATTATGAGTTTACGAAATATTTTAGCAGATGATTTAAAATGGAGAGCTGTTGGAAGAATGGAGGCAGGGCAATCACAAGTTGAAGTAGCAAATTGGCTAAATGTGAATAAATCTGTGGTCAGCAAAATATGGAAACAGTTCATTGAGACAGGAACCATCAAAAGAAAAGAAGGTTCTGGTACAAAAAGAAAAACAGCTACCTCTGAAGACCGTTATCTGGTCGTAACTGCCAAGCGCCATAGGGAGATGACAGCTATTTAACTCTCTAATGAACTCTCAAGTGCTACTGGAACGAGAATTTCAAGACAAACTGTTTACCGAAGGCTTCACGAAGATGCTCTTTATGCAAGACGACCAATGGTCTGTATCCCTTTAACCTCTGCTCACAGGAGAGCCCGCTTGAATTGGTGCTTGGAACATCACGCCTGGACTCATGATCAGTGGGCCAATGTTCTCTTTAGTGACGAGTCAAGATTTAGTTTAAACACAGATTCTCCGCGAGTTTTCATCTGGAGGGAGCCTGGAACCCGCTATCATCCCAGTAACATCAGGGAAATAGACAGTTTTAGAGGGAACAGTCTCTTAGTCTGGGCTGGCATCAGTTCTAGCAGACGCACACCCCTCCACATTTTTTTCTGGGGGCACTTTAACTGCCCAAAGGTACAGGGACGAGATCCTTGAGCCCTATCTAAGACCTTATAGAGATCAAATTGGTCACAATTTAATTTTTATGGACGATAATGCTCGTCCGCATAGGGCTAGGCTAGTCAATGAATATCTCCAGAGTGAGAATATTCGAAGGATGGATTGGCCAGCCAGATCTCCGGACCTGAATCCAATAGAGCATGTGTGGGATGCTCTAGGGAGGCGTATTGGAGCTCGTCACCCCTCTCCCAGAACCCTCGTTGAGCTAAGAACTGCTCTATTGGAGGAGTGGGGTTTACTACCCCTGGACCTCCTCCAAAGCCTGGTAAACAGTATGAGGGCTCGCTGTGAGACCTTGATAGCTGTTAGAGGTGATCATACTACCTATTGATATCTTATTTCTTTAAGATCTGGAACCTTAGCTTTGGGTATGTTGGTAATAATTTGCATATTTCAAATATATTTTTTTAATTTTCATATAGCTAGTCAAAGTCTCCATAGTTTAAACTATTTGTATACTAAATTTTATATTTGTTAATAAATTAGCTTTTGAGAAATTTCAATATTGGTTAAGTTTCTTATTTTTTGGACACCAGTGTATATGACAATATATATATATATACAGTAGAACCTCCCTGTAAAGGACATCTAATTGCAGAGCCAAAGTGTCCTATAGGGAGAGGTGTCCTCTTACCGGAGAGTTGCTAAATAGTAAAAATGATAATTTTACGAATGAAAATTGTTCTTTGTAGAGAGGTGCCCCCTAGTGGGAGTGTCCTCTACTGTATTGGAAGGGCTTGGCTCATCAGTGGGGAACTCTTTAATTAGAGCCGTTATAAAGTCTGGGGATTTAAAGCTAGTAGCAATTCTGCTAAGTCAAACGTCCTTTATTTAGATTTTGATGGGCTTGAGTTGTAACGGTGGAATCACTGGATGCATTAAAAAAAAATCAGGGGGGGTCGGTGGAAGGCTGGTTAAACCGTTTGGTTTACGACCACTACGACCCGGGTTCGATCCCCGCCATTGGACACTTTTTTTCTGTTTAAAAAAAAAATGCTCCAATGGCCCCCCGATTCTTGCAAAAGTCCAACCCCACCAGCGAGTGCAAGTAACCAAACGGGGCTCTGGCACATTTGTAAGTGCAAAGTCGAACTGCTTTCACATGTGTAGACATGTGGTGCGCTTACAGTAAAAAGCAGTCGCTAACTACCCACCATGATTATCATGGCCTGTACCACGTGTACTAGGGATAAGCAAAAAAAAAAATCAGTATTATTAACCAATTCCTTTATTAAGACCTTATATAGATTCTCTCGATAAATACCGCAAATGGAGTGGAGGGGAGGAAAAATAAGGAGGCAGAAATCCGAATATACAAAGTTATATGGGCAATATAACCCCTGGAGCAAAATCGGCGGTCAAAAAGAAAACATTGATAACTGTCAATTTAAGTAAATTTATCGACTTTTGATCATACACAATTACACTCATGGACAAAACTTTAGGAAGTTGTACCTTTTAGCATCGGAATTTATATCGTGATTCAGACAATAACTCTGCAAGATATTTGATACAGTGTGACCTTTATTGAAGACACACGAGATAATCAAGTGTGAAAAAATTGCCTGTCTCCTTAAAAAAAAAAAAAAAAAAAGGGACGATCAGCGGGTATCAAAGACTTTCAACTTCCTTAAGTTTTGTCCGTGAGTGTATGTAAATAGATGACCTTCTCAACACGAAGAATTCATCTAAAAAATCTGTAGATCATTCCAGATCGTTCTGGTTGGCTGCTGTTCTACGTGTGACTAGCCGGTTGAATAACGTCTTGTCTCGACATTCGAAATTTAAGAATGGCCAGGAATTGAATTCAGAAACAGCTCAGGCTCGCGTTGAGGAATTTTACCGTGTGTCGCACGAGAGAACGCTCTCCTGATGCCCATCCTATACCAGGACGAGGTTTAAAAATACCATTTGAAATAAAGAACACAGAGGAATGTACTTTCGGGATAGCTTTTTACTCAGGCGCGAAGTATTTTTTAACCATTCAAGGGCGAGATACAGCCGCAAGAAAAGAGTTTACGCCGATTATTACAAGAATCATCGGGACGAACTAAAGAAAATTTTCAAATCAAATACAAGAGTGTCCAGGAATGCAATGCATTCCGAACAGATTTCTACTCAGGCGAGGGTTCACCGGGCAAATTTTACCGAGCGAGCGCCGCGTGTCCAGGAAATGTTGGGACGAGGCAAAAATAGAAATGAAGTCAGTTGTTAATTCTTGGCACGGCGGTGACCACAGCTAGCCCTGGCGTTCTTTAAAAAAAAAAAAAACTCCCAAACTTTTTTTTTTTTTTTTTTGAGGATAATAGAGGACGCATCTTCCTCGCCATGTGTGAAATCGGTGGAATTCGCAAAACCACGAACAATCGCTCAATTCTCTCCATACAACCAGGACAGACTTCTGGAGCCGCGTACGGAGCCATCTATCTCTATAGTTGTGGATTATAAAAAAAAGAGGGAGAAATAAACACAAATTTACATAGTTCTATTGGAAATATGTAAATAAAGAGACAATTACTTTTATATATAATATTTATATTGTAGCAAAATATTTATTATTTTATCAACTAATTTTTAATCCTAATATTTATTATTTTCTACTCTGTAAAAATTCCCTCATTGCCTCTCTGGGTATTTTATAAATGTTGATCTGTCCTAGCCTCCCTGTTCGGGCGGTTTTTACGCTCCAGGAATCCGGGTTACATCAAAAGAAAGAGTGTTCTTAACTAAGTTACCGTGCCATCTAGAGGTTTGTCTTTCCTAATTTAATACGCGACAATATACATATAATACAATATAATGCGCTTATGATTGTAAACGACATTTGAAATTATCCCGCATGTGTTTCTTTTGAACGAAAAATCGATATTTTTTTTAAAGGAGAAATAACGATTATTTATAACCGTATGGATGAAGTATGAAAGGATGAATTGTGAAGAGTAATGATAATATAGGTTATGTAATTAAAGACCTAAAAGTTTTGATTGCTTCAAATCCTTTTATTTCTTTAAAAACATAATAAGATCCTTCGGAGAATCTTCTCAATCTGCGCCATTACAAGAGATAGTTAATGATTTTAACTACAGTAGAACTTGGAGAATTCCAACGTCTTTAATTCCAATATTTATCTTGGATCCTACAATTTGATCCCTTTTATTCAAAACGTTTTCAATTCAAATTTTTGGATAAATCGAATTTTTTTTTTGGTCCCTTGGGCTTCGAATTATTTTAATTCGACTGTATTAGGTTGAACCATTATATTGTTTGTAATAATGATTTTAAGATGCTGACAATAGAATTGTCCAACTACTTTGTCAATTGATCTATTGACGTAAATCTTTAGAAAGAGGGACTCCCTCAACTGATATATCTTACAAAACAAAATGACTGTATACCATAGTCTTAGAAACCGGTCGTATCTCATTGAGTGTAACAGCCTTAAAATTAACCCTGAAGTATTGGCTGCGGGTGTTGAATATGAGCAGTGACAGATTGCCACGTATATGTTTTAATAGAACACGGGAACTGTCTAATGCTTCGGGCACACCCATCGGTTTCATTAAAAAGCTCACCAATCTGCTTAACAATAATGGATCCCCTGCACTTGTTTCCTGTGATGACCCTGAAACGCTGAGGAGCGCGATTACAGGGTTCTTAAAAACAGCGGCAGACCAATCTATACAAAACGACCTTACAAGAATGGATAAATCTAAGCTATACTCTCACTACAAAGACATTCACATATCTTTCATGACGGAGGGATACCTTTTAAGAGATTTTCCTTTCCCGGTTGTAAGACTACTCGCACAAGTTAGAATACTTTCAAGTTTTTTTAGAGAAAACCACACCAAGATGCTCTGCGGTGAGGACCCGACTTGTACCTTCTGTAATTCAAAACTAAAAAATGAAATCACTCACTATATTTTTTATTGCCCTGCTCTGAAAGAAGAAAGAAGAACCCTTATGCTCAAAACTGGGCAACTCTGTGCTTCACTTCCATCAATAATTGACAATATGACCCAGAATAAGTATATTGCTACGGCGTTTTATGGTTTCCACAAGTCCATATCTCAGAAGAAGGCCAAGTGATACTCACTCCTCACTTTCTTACTGCTACTCTTTTTGTGTTGATTTCTTGCTTCCCTCTTTCTTTTTTTTTTCTTTCTCTTTTTACTCTGTATATATCGTTATTTCCTTTGTCTCACTGCTTTGTTCTTATGCATACCTCTGGTGAATCCTGTATAGGGTCAGTGACCCTAAATAAAGGCTTTTTTGTTGTTTGTTGTTGTTGTTGTATACCATAGTCATGAAAAAAGCCATCTGAGGCAAAGATTTTTTTTTTAATTGTAAACACGACGATAAACCTGATGTGGAGAGTGACTGAAATACAACTTGTTTTAGAAGATGAAGAATGTGTCTATTTCAGTAAAAGGTCCCTATCTGCTATAGAAACCAAGAAACCAGAGAGTAAAACGAAATGGAAACCAAGAAGTTAACATCCACACAGTATCTACAACAAATATTGCCTCCACATTGCCACCAACACAACAAAAACAACCATTTTTAAAACCAAAAATACTATCATTAATAAATATAAGCTAGAAAAAATTTTACAGTTACCAAGATTTTTTACACATGGTACTCTAGTTCTATTTTTTTTCTTTAGTTTTACTTTCTTACTATAAACCCCCTGTTGTAAGTCGGTGGATGAGAGGGTAACACGCTCGATTCCCGACAGTCATGAACCGGGATTGAATCCCGCGTTAAAATTTGTTTAATATGTGAATAACCTTCACATATTATTCACTGTTTCAATTATCATGAACTAGGTTGCTCTTGTTGAGCGGTACCTATTAATGTGATTTTGAACCAACCAACCCCTGTTGTAATATATATTTTAATATGAATTGACACATTTCGAGACATGAAAAAAAAAAAACATGGTCGAATTATGGCAAATGTTGATTTATCGCATGTTGAATTAACGAGGTTGTATTGTAGAGCTAGTTGACGACCCCCCCCCCCCATCTACCGGCAGTGTAACTTCCACAGAATGTCATGGGGACAAAGAAAGACCTGGGAGGTCTACAATCACCAAAGGATAATAATAACACAAACTACTAGATGTCTGATGATCAACACACGTGGAAGTGGGGGGAGGGAGTGTTAATGATGAGCTGAGGCCATTTCTTCCTTTGTTTTTCCCATTCTAATGATTCCTTCGAGTTCTTGGAGAGAATTTCTTTTTTTTTCATGTTCCCTCATATAGCTTGGAAGAGGTTGGCCAAAAAGGTTAAAGCAGTAGTTTTTCAGAAAACACCATATGGGACATCAATTTGATTGCAACAGAGTGCAGAAGCATTTACTCTTTCAATATAAAATTTAGATTCTTGAAATTAAAGATACTTCGGCCTGTAAATCTTTTTTATTGTCTCGACATTTCGACAAAAATCTTTTGTTCTCGTCAGGAGTGAACAAAAATTAAAACATTTGGCTCCTGATGAGGACAAAAGATTTTTGTCGAAATGTCGAGACAATAAAAAAAGATTTACTGGCTGAAGTATCTTTAATTTGAATAACTATGAATGCCAGCCAGACAGCCTCTATCTTTACGATAAAATTTAGAGTCAAAAACCTTCTTTAAATTCAACATTGGACCAAAGGATAGATGCTTCCTGCTGTTAGTCAGTTTAATTGTAGTAAAGAATGGGTTGTAATTTGAAGAATTGTTGAAGCAAGTTACAGTTGTTAATTTTTTTGGGATTAGTGTTGTAGAGAGAGAGTGAAAACTGTTTAGTTAAAGAGTCAGGTAAATTAAAGCTGGGAATTTGGTTGGGTTTTGACACAAACACTGTTCTCCTTCTTCTTCTTCTTTCTTATCTCCACACTGGGTGAAGTAGAATGTGTCTGCCTTTGTCATTAAGACTGGGAGCACTATTCAGTGGCAGGCCGACTAAGCTCCAAAATAAATGGCCGCCTGTTGAAGTCACTGTTGAAGTCAGCTAGTAATTTGGTTGGGGGGGATATTTGAAAACTTTTGAATTAAAAAGTTAGATTATAATTGGTAATTTGGATAGAATAATGATAAGGTACAATTTGGATTATAGATTATAAACACAAGGTAATAAGACCAAATTTATTTGGATTTGGTCTTATTACCTTGTGTTTATTATAATTGGTAATTTGATTGGAATAATTGGAACGCTGTTGAATTAAAGCCAGACTTGGAGATTGGTTGGGAGATTTTGATAAAACTGTTGAAATTAAAGTCAGATAGATAAAAAGTTGAGTGGGTGGGATTTGTGTAAAACTGTTGAATTAGAGTCAGTTAGATAATAATTGGTAATTTGGTTAGAATTAATTGGAACACTGTTGAATTAAAGTCAAGAGGTGGAAATTGGTCGGAGGATTTTGATAAAACTGTTGAAATTAAAGTCAGTTAGATAAAAAGTTGAGTATTTGGGTGGGATTTGTGTAAAACTGTTGAATTAAAGTCAGTTAAAGTTAATAATTTAGGTTTTGAGCTTTTTTTTTTTTTAATTCAAATTATAAAGTTAAGTGTGGAATTCAATAGTTCATTCTATATTAAAAAAAAAAAAAAAAAAATTTACCTAGAGGGATTACTAAGGTCACAACATTCCACAAGAAAAACAACTACAATAGAACCTCCCTGTAAAGGACACCAAAGTGAAGAGCCAAATTGTCCTTTAGGGAGAGGTGTCCTCTTACCAGAGAGTTGCTAAATACAGTAAAACCCCGCTAATACGAACCCTGGATATAACGAACCTTCCCTTATAACGAACCCACGCCGATTCCCAATTCCATTCCATTGAAAATACCATCGGTATAACGAACTTTGCGATTTTTAGAATAACGAACTACCCCTATAACGAACCTATTTTCGGTCCCAAAATAATAAAATCTATTTAAAATACTATGCTTATAACGAACTTAGAATTGTAATTTAAAAAAAAAAATTGAAACAACCAAAATTTGAGCATGTTTCAGCTCGCGGATCGCGATTTCAAAACAATAAATTTAGCGGCATTGTTTGTTTTGAATTTTGCACTTTATTTTTGCTGTATGTTGTATAAATTTTAACACATTATACTTTTTATTAAATATAATATATTTGCATCCATTAAATTTGAAATATAAAAATACAAATGGCTTCCAAAATGAAGAAAACAAAAGCGTTATATCTTAAAAAAAAAGGCCATTTTCAGAACTTTTCAAAGTGAAACAACACAGGCAAAATGTTAAGAACATATTAAAATAAGAGAATATAACTTTTCTATTATAAAAGATAAAATATAAAGCTATTAAAAATTGTTACAAAGAGGAATCAACCTCAACTTTTGACGCGATCGCGATCGTACGTTTTAGGGCTAAAAAAAAAAAAAAATCCAAATAAATGGTCCCGTGATGAAACAAAAACTATTTTTATTACATTAATTATGGTGATTTTAAAGTCAGCAATGTTTTGCATGACAGGTTAAAAAAAAAAAAAAACGAAATCTAGACCTAGAAGAATATGTGGGAAAATGAAATGGAAGAAAAACACTAACTTTATTTGAATGGTGCAATGCTTGAAGAATGCTTTGAAGCAACAAGGTGTTAGAGCCATTTTTCCAAGTAAACAATGTATTATATAATGTGATAATGATGTTTTAAAATCATTTTATATCTTTGAATATATATTTAATAAAACTTTGCCTAGGATTTGTCTTGATTTTTAAATTAGACATAGAGGTACATGTATGTTAATGATAAGAAGAACCTATCATCTAATGATTTCTATTATTATTCAGTATTAATGTAAGGAAATTGGTCAATTAAGGGAATTAAAACAAAGTGACCACTATTAAGAGGAAGCCTCTTCTTGTGTGTATGGCTGTCCTTTAATTATACGGTCTAAAAATTTTGAAAAGTAAAAAAAAATAGCCAAACCGTGGCTATAGTGAACCGTGGCTATAGTGAACCAAAAGCTCTGTCCCATTGGGGTTCACTATAGAGGGGTTTTACTGTAGTAAAAATGGTAATTTTGCAAATGAAATCTGTCCTTTGTGGAGAGGTGCTCTCTAGCAGGATGTCTGCTAAATGGAGGTTCTACTGTACATCCAATAAGCATCCTTTTTGAATAAGAAGGAAGCACAACAAAAAACTACATACAAATGTAAACACTTTACATACAACTCCTTCCTTTGGGGATCAATAACTGATTGAATAATATAAAACTTGAAGTAACTCTAGGCCAACATTTACCTCTTTAGATGGCTAACACAGATTCAACAAAACACTCAAAAGAAAAGAGGAGCAATGATCCCTATATATAGTCACGACCGTCTTTCCTCATCGGCCTCTGTCACGGATGCGCGCGCACAGGGAGGTCACGTGCTCGCCGGCAGCCAATAAAAATAAAAAAAATAAAAACTCCCTCGAGCCGGATTTGAACCAGCGACCTAAGGATCACCGTTGTAACATCTACAGTCCTCCGCTCTGCCAACTGAGCTATCGAGGGATACAAACTGTATGAATAAGTTTACCTTATAAAGTCAACTAATCCTATTTCTACACAAAATGTACTCATACATATATTATATATATATAGTCACGACCGTCTTTCCTCATCGGCCTCTGTCACGGATGCGCGCGCACAGGGAGGTCACGTGCTCGCCGGCTCCCTCGAGCCGGATTTGAACCAGCGACCTAAGGATCACCATTGTAACATCTACAGTCGGGTAAAACACGGGCGTTGCCCGGGTCATTCGGCTAGTGGATCAATATGCAAATTATGCAAATTTATTATTTTTTTTTTAAGATACAAGAGAGATTCTGATATCTTTTTTCCCAGTAAATTTCCAACTAAATATATTGTGTGGAAGTGTAAGAAAATAAACAGCCATGATTTAATGAAAGTAAAAATCTTTGGTTCTCTCTTATCTCTCCATAGAGAAATCATAAAGTAGAGCCGTGACGACAGCCTAGCATTAGTACTCTTGGAGATACAGTAGAACTACCTTCCTGTAAAGGACATTTAATTACAGAGCCAAAGTGTCCTTTAGGGAGAGGTGTCCTCTTACCAGAGAGTTACTAAATTGTAAAACAAATTTATTATTATTATATGATGCCTTTGTCTTATAATATATCCTTCTGATCCCAAATTTTTTTTGTTGAACTTTTTGTGCTATTTTTTCACTCTTTTTAAAGTTTTGGTAATAACTTTGTTCCAAGTTACAAAATTTAGTAAAATATAGGCATTCTTGAGCACATAAATGTAGGTATGGTTGGTTAGAGAGGATGTCCTCAGACTGAGTGGGTGGATGTCGCAGGGTCTCCACCCAGAGGGTTAATGACTCACCCTTAGCTATTTCATGGTGCAACCCGAGAAAGTGAATGGCGAAGAAGCGAATTGTTGACTCTTAAAAAAAAAAATTATCATCAAGAATTGATAAGGCATAATTTGGATTATAGATTATAAAACAAGGTAATAAGACCAAACACAAATAAATAAATAGTGTGTGACGTTTCAGTAACAGCGTTGTTACCATCTTCAGACAAAAGTACTGAATGAGAAATTTTACCACAGCATGTTTTAAATAGTTACTATTATCAAGTGTGTAAACAGTACTGTCTTCTTCTTATCTGTTATCTTGTTTACACACTTGATAACAGTAACAATTTAAAACATGCTGTAGTAAAATTTCTCATTCATTACTTTTGTCTGAAGATGGTAACAACGCTGTTACTGAAACATCACACACTATTTAATCATTTGAATTTGGTCTTATTACCTTGTTTCATCAAGAATTAAAATCAAATCAACTTAAGCAACCTCTGTATTTGATGCTGGCTACATTTCAAGCTGGCATGTTGTATCTACATTTTGGGGTTACTGTTATACTATTTATAATTATGTGGTACATATGAAAATCTAAAACAAGGTAATAAGACCAAATCCAAATAAATAAATAGTGTGTGACGTTTTGGTAACAGCGTTGTAACCATCTTCAGACAAAAAAAAAAAATGGTAACAATGTTGGTAACAACGTTGTTACCGAAACGTCACACACTATTTATTTGGATTTGGTCTTATTACCTTGTTTATAATCTATAATCCAAATTGTGCCTTATCAATATGAAAATCTAGCGTGATAAACCACAATTTGGATTATAAATTATAATACAAGATAATAAGATCTAATCCAAATAATTTATTAGTGTGTGACTTTCGGCAACAGCATTGGCATCATCATCATACAAAAGAAAAATGTAAAAAGATTTTTCTTTTGTTTGATGATGGTGACAATGCTGTTGCCAAAATGTCACACACTAATAAATCATTTGGATTAGGTCTTATTTTCTTGTATGAAAAATCTAGTGTATATTGACATAGACAGTAGAACTTCCATGAGAGGACACTCACGCTAGAGGACACCTCTCCACAAAGGACAATTTTCATTTGCAAAATTACCATTTTTACTATTTAGCAACTCTACAGTAAGAGGACACCTCTCTCTAAAGGACATTGTGTCTCACAAATTAGGTGTCCTTTACAGGGAGGTTCTGCTGTATTACTACATATAGTAACTCCGCCTTTGCCAGTCCCTAGCCCGGATGAAAAAGGAGGAAGGGGAGCAGTAACAAGCTCACTAAAAAACCTGGGCTCAGCTGGCCCGGCTGATAGTACTCTGTAAGGGCTCCTAATCCAGGGATACAGGATGAGTCTGTACTCCATGTTAGGAGCAGCTGTACATGGCGTCTGTTCCTCATGTCAGAGGCGGCCATTTCTTTAGGAGCTAAGTCGGCCTGCCACTGAGTAGTGCTTCCAGTATTAATGACAAAGGTAGACGCATTCTACTTCACCCAGTACCCTAATATGATTGAGTGGAGATAAGGAAGAAGAAGACTACATATATTTTTCAGTGACACACAAAAAAAGAATAGTAATGAGCCTCACAATGAGTGATGCCAGGAGGTATTCAAGGCAACCTGACCTCCAGTTGATCATGATCCACCAATGATGCTCAGGTTAAGCAATCAACCAGTTGAATGGTGAACCTTGGAACTCTTAGGAAATACTTCGAATTAACAATGCCTTCATTAGCACCATGTCTTCCTTCTCCAGTTTTCACTCTTTTTTACCTATGGCCACATCTCTTGTTTTGGTGCTCCTATAGATGGATATTCTTGGATTCCTTTTAGAACCTCTGAGTTCTAATGGAAAGGTTAGAAAGATAAGGTAACAAGACTAAATGATGTTTCAAGGACAATGTTGTTACCATCATCAGAAAAAAAGTATCGACGATAACACTGTTTTCATAACATCACAAATATTTCATCCATTTGGATTTGGCCTATTGTTGCTTTGTTACTGATGGTAACAACGCTATTACCAAAACATTACAAATATTTCATCAATTTGATTCTGTTGGTCTTATTAACTCGTTAATGGTAACAACGCTGTTACCAAAACACAAATATTTCATCAATTTAGTTTGGTCTTGTTACCGTTATTTATAAATATAGGTTTAAGTGTATATATTTTATTCATTTAAATATTAAAAATAACTTAATAGATGAATTTTTTTGTTTTATGAGTATATATGGTTTTTATTTTATTTATAAGAATACTCAATAGAACACTTTTAAAGACAGCTTCATTGCTGTGTTTGAATAACAAGCCATAACAAACAAGCCTATCTACAAAACATTTATAATATAAATAAATAATATGAAAATATTTTGAATATCTGTTTTTATTGTCATTATTTGATTTTTATATACATTTAAAATTTCACTAAAATGAACTGCTAACGCCCAATCGGCTAAAAAAACAATGATGTGAGCTGTGAGGATGTATTCTATACTGGTTTTATATTTAAATATTTTATGTTATAAATGTTAAAAGTTTTATTTAGCAAGCCAACGCAGCCGTAATGTTGCGGTGAACAAAAATGTGGGCTTTAAATATATTATTAAATGGTTTAAAATGACAATGTCTTGACTATATATAAATGTCAAAAAGAAATGAAAACTTACCTAGTTCATCAATTTGTTCTGCAAGTGTAAGATCTATACAATCTTCCGCACAATTCGGTACTGGTTTTCCTTCTAAAATATCTTCAATTGTACTCTCAATTTGATCCATCGGAAGAATAATACCAGACCTTCTGACTAATAAATAAACCAAACCCTTCAAGTTATGCAAAGATTTACCTTTTGTGCAGTGTATCAGGATTCTTTATATATATATATAAAATATTTTAGAAAAGGTATTTTGACTAATTATAAATTATAAATCAAATAATTATAATTATAAATCAAAAAATTTCTCCTAGGTCTTTTGATTTACCAATTCTAGATGTATCTCAAGATGTGCTCGAATCAGAAATGAAAAATCTTTTATCTTCTCTATTTCCGAATGACTGTCAATCTTCTGACACAAACTATCATAAATTAATCAGAGACAAGAGTTATACTTTTTCTAATGATAAAATCATTTATTTTGATAATATTCAAGTCTGTTCAATAATTAAAAAACTTAAAAATGGCAAGGCTCCAGGAATAGATCATATAAGCAATCAGATGATCAAAACGGCAGTTCATCATATATCTCCTGTGTTAACAAAATTGTTCAATGCTTGTATTGGACTTAATTATTATCCGGAGGCCTGGAGAAAGTCAGCAGTAATGATTATAAAAAAACCTAATAAAGAAAATTATAAAGATCCGAAAGCCTACCGCCCTATAAGCTTGTCTTCTAATTTAGGTAAAATTTTTGAAAGTCTAATTCATATTGAACTTTTAAATCATATTAATAGTAATAATGTTATGCATCCTGCTCAACATGGATTTACACAAGAAAAATCAACAATCTCTGCTTTACAAGAAATAACTAAATTAAGTCTTCTGAAAAGAGAAACAGAAAATACGGCAATAGTAACAGTGGACATCAGCGGAGCTTTCGACAACGCATGGCATCCGGCTATTCTCCAACAATTGGACAAAGCAAATTTTCCAGCGGTACTGATAAAAATAATTAATTCTTACTTTGAAGACCGGAGTGTAGAGTTTAAATATACTAATGTAAAGTGTATAAAAAAGATAAATAAGGGATGTCCCCAGGGTGGTATTATTTCTCCTATTCTTTGGAATATATTACTTAATGATTTCAACTTATCTTTTAACGAAAGTTTTGCTAGAGTAATTGCTTTCGCGGACGATGTGACATTTGTGGTATGGAGTTCAAACATCTATGATCTTCAGTATAATATTACCAAATGTTTAATAAAAATCAAAGCCTGGTGTGAAAAGGTAAAACTTTCACTAAGTCCAAACAAAACAGGTATACTCTATCTACATAACTATGAAAAATTGCCCATTAATTTTGATGGAAAAATAATTCAACCATCAGAAACTGTTAAAATTTTGGGAGTTATTTTTAAAAATCATAGACAAAGGAATAAGATTAATTTTGGAACACATGTTGACAATATAATTATGAAAGCTACGAAACTTAAGAATATATTATTCTCATTATGTGCACGTACTTGGGGCATTGATACTCGGCGTAGATTGATCTTATATAAAGCTATGATACGCTCTACAATAAGCTATGCATCAAATATTTGGTTTCCTTTTATCACTGCAGCAAAAAGATCCAAGTTGAATTCTATACAATATCAAATTCTTATTAGATGCATTCATGCTTATAGGACTTCATCTTCTTACATCACACATATACTAGCGAAAACCCCTTTACTGTCCGATTATCTTGAATTATTACAAACAAAGTATAATATGACAAATTCTCTCACAGATCGAACACTCAAAAAACCCCTTCAAAAAGAATTAAACAAACTATATCTGGATCTAAAATTTAAGTTTTATCTTTCTCAATCTAATGAACTGTTCAAGAAATTCTTTCCAATTGCTGTCCCAAATTTCATTTCTTCTGATAAATTCACTACTTTATTCTTAACTGGCAAAGGACCCTTCTTAAGTTTCCTATTCAAACTGAATGCTATCAATGATCCAACATGTGAATGCCGCTTAGATGTTGAATCACCAGAGCATCTTCTTTTATCTTGCCCTCTGACTAATCAAATTGTATGTAGATACTTTGAAACATTACCAAATTCTCTTTGTGTATATACTCTATCTTATGAGAACTTTGTTAAGTTTAGAACTATTTGTACAATAATTTACAAAACACTACTAATCCATCGTGTAAATAATTAATCATATATATGTAAATAATACCAGCACAGCACAATAGTCCTTTGGACTTCGTGCTTTTGTAACAATAAATAAATAAATAAAAAAAAAAAAATAAATAAAATATTATATAATCTCTGAAATAGGTTATCCATAGTTAATAAAACTTTTAAAATATTTATCAAAATTAATATTATTATTATTAACACAAATTGAATTTTTCATGTTCGTTTGGGATTTGAATTTAGTAGAAGCAGGGTATTTTTAATTTTTTATTTTAATACATATTTTTATACTCTGCCGTCGATATATATATATATAAATTATCAAATCATAGCTAAATTTAATAAATATTAATGAGTATTTTTATACTTCTTTGTAAGTATTGCTTCTTGTATATTATGTATATCTTTACTACTTATCATTTTTTACATTAGCGATGAGATTAAAATCTTTGTTCAATACAAGCGGACATTGAAGTATCGTGAAAGTACTTTTTTCTAACTCTTCAGTATGGATACTGATTTTTCTTGGATTTTATAAAAATAAGAAAATGCTGTCGAGATAAAGGGAGAGAGTGTCTAAATATTCATCAACTGCAGTGCATGCTTTTTTTTTTCCTTCCAAAGGCCAATTTGTCGTAAAATATCTATTTAAATTTTAAATTATGCAACAAACTATTTTGATTATACATACACTGATATATAGCTAGCAATAAATATGTATATATATATGTTTCTATGAAAATGTTAATCTGCAAGACGCAGGTTATCATCATCCCTTTTTGATTTGTTTTTGTCACTTTTTGGCGTTCCGAAAATAAACAATAAAAGGCTGTATCAGACTTTACTAAGACAATAAAGATTTGCTAAAAATAAATGTGTACGAAGATGTTGCATTTGGCGACGAGGATATAAGAGTAAGTACCCTCGAATTTTGAAGTAAATATTTTTAGAAAATATCTTTGATTTTGCATATAATTGAAAGTAAATTTTAAAAGACACAAATTGCAAAGTTTTAGGATGCAAATTTAAGAAAGAGTGAAAAAAAATGGCTAGTTACCAATTTAAGGAATATAATGAGGAAACTGAAACTTTTGAAACGTTTTATGAACGATTGGAACAGTTTCTCATATTGGAGGAGGCAGGGGATGAGAAGAAAAAGGCTTATCTCCTAACCCTCATGGGAAGTAAAACATATGGTGTTTTGAAGAATTTGTGCAGTCCTATTCTACCTAAAGATAAAACTTTTGATAACCTAATAGATATCTTGAAAAGGCACTTCTCTCCAAAGCGCTCAATTGTAGTAGAGAGGTTCATTTTTTTTAAAAGAATGCAATTAAAGGAAGAAAGCATCTCGGATTACTTGGTGGAAATTAAGCGTTTGGCTTCCTCATGCAACTTTGGAAATTTTCTGGAGGATTCTTTACGTGATAAAATGGTTTGTGGATTATATAATGCCAAAATACAAAATAGAATTTTGTCGGAGGGCGACATTTCTTTAGCTAAAGTAATTGAGATAGCATTATCTATGGAAGCGGCCGAGAAAAATACAAAATTATTTCACTTGGAGCAGGGTGAAGATTGTGTAGATAAGTTGAGGATGGAACGCAAGGTTGAATCAAATTTCCAGAATGGCAAATGTAAACATTGTGGTAAACAGCATAAAGAACTATGTAGATTTAAGGAGGCGATATGCTTTAAGTGTAATAAAAAAGGACACATTGCCTCAATATGTTGGAGCAGTAGAAGAAATCTAAGGCAACATCAGAATCAGCCGGGAAATATACATCAGATAGGAGACCAAGAAGAGGAGGAAGAGTATGTCCAGAAAATTATAAGCGTGACGATACCTGAGTATAAAATTAATTTTGCCTCAAGTGACCCTCCCTATCTGATGGAGTTAAAAGTAGAAGGAAACTTTATTAAATTTGAAATGGATACGGGTAGTGGTCTAACACTGATATCAGAAAAGGATTTTAAAAATAGTCTTCAACACTTGAAATTGGAAAAAGCGAGTATTATTGTAAGAACTTATGATGGTACCGTGGTACCCATTCTGGGTAAAATCAATGTCAAAGTGGAGTGTCAAGATATTACTTACAAACTTAGAGCGTTGGTGGTGAAAGGAGAAAAGAGGGCTTTGATGGGAAGAGAATGGATAAATAGATTGAAATTGGGCTGTTTCGCGGTAAAACATATGCCTGTGGAAATTACCATTGAGGAAATTTTGAAGGAAAATCAAGCCCTATTTGTGGAGACAACTGAACCAATAAAAGGTTTCACATTTTCAGTAAACATGTGTGATGTGAATCCAATTTTCCATAAGGCTCGTCCGGTGCCTTTCGCCATTAGGCCAGCAGTTACTGAAGCATTAGACAAAATGGTGGCTAAGGGTTATCTATGTGAGGTGGCGAGCAGTAAATGGGCCACTCCAGTGGTTGTAGTGCCGAAGAAAAATAAAGAGATCAGAATTAGCTGCGACTTCAAGGTAACTCTAAATAAATATTTGGACACTGCGGCCTATCCCCTTCCCACACAGCAAGATTTATTCTCCACATTGGCCAAGGGAAAATACTTTTCTAAATTGGACTTGAGGAACGCTTATCTGCAATTAGAGGTGGACCCAGGCACCCGACCGTTACTAACGATAAATACTCATAAAGGGCTTTTCAGGTTTAAGAGAATGCCATTTGGATTGGCAAATGCGCCCAGTTATTTTCAATCTGTAATGGATAGGGTTTTGTCAGGTATAGGAGGCGTAATTTGTTATATTGATGATGTCCTTATAGCCACAGCATCAATTGAAGAACATCTGGCGTTGTTGAAGACTATATTTGCTCGCTTGGCGAAGTATAATATCAAACTAAAGAAAGAAAAATGCCTATTTTTGCAAAAAGAAATTGAATATTTAGGACATCTTGTCACGGAAGAGGGCATCAGACCTTTAGATCATAAGGTACAAGCAATACAGAAGGCCAAAACGCCTACGAATATCTCTGAATTAAGGTCATTTCTTGGTTTGGTAAACTTTTATGGGAAGTTTATACCCAATTTGCCAGAGCTTTTGAAGCCTCTTCATGAGCTTCTTCACAAAAAACGTCCTTGGGTTTGGACAAAGGAATGTGGAGAGGCCATTGACAAGTGCAAGAATAGCATTACCTCGGAGAGGGTGCTAGTCCCTTATGATGCGACTTTGCCATTGTGTTTGGCCACTGATGCATCGCAGATTGGAGTGGGCGCTGTGTTGTCACATATTATAGAAGGCCAGGAGAAACCGATTATGTTTGCCTCACGGACTTTATCGGTAGCAGAACAAAATTATTCTCAGATTGAGAAGGAGGCTCTAGCCATTATTTATGGAGTTACCAAGTTTCATCAATTTATTTATGGAAGAAAATTTATTCTTATTACAGACCATAAGCCATTGGTGACCATTTTGGGCTCAAGATCAGGAATCCCCACCTTATCTACTTCAAGATTGCAGCGTTGGGCGCTTATTTTGTCAGCTTATACTTACGATATTAAATTTCGAAGAACTCAAGACCATGGGAATGCAGATCTTCTGTCACGTTTTCCTGTGGGCTGTGAAGAAATTCCAAGATTAAATAATGTCTATGCTTTATCCTATGTGGAAGAATTGCCGATCACAGCAGAGGAAATTGCCACGGAAACTGAAAAAGACGAAGTGCTCTCATTGGCCAAATTTTATACTCAGCAAGGCTGGCCTGAAAAGGTGGCTGATCACCTCAGACCTTATTTTCAAAGGAAACTTGAGCTAACTGTAGATGGGGAGTGTTTGGTTTGGGGAATGAGAGTTGTCATTCCACCATCTCTCAGAATAAAAATGTTGAACTGTCTTCATGAGACTCATTCCGGTATGAACAAAATGAAGGCTGTAGCAAGATCACATTTTTGGTGGCCAAATCTAGATACCCAAATCGAGTTTTTGGTAAATAAGTGCAGAAGCTGTCAGCAATCCCAGGATGGGCCAAATAAAGGAAAATGGCAACCCTGGAAATGGTCAACCAGACCTTGGCAAAGAATTCACATTGATTTTGCAAATAAGGAAAACATTAATTTATTAATAGTAGTAGATAGTCATTCAAAGTGGATCGAAGCCATCCCAATGAGAGAGACCACCACACGCAAAACCATTGAGCAACTACGGCGACTTTTTTCTTCCTATGGTCTACCGGAGGAACTTGTATCTGATAATGGACCTCAGTTTACTGGTAGTGAAATGAAAGGTTTTCTGGAAGGAAATGGAATTAAACAAACATTGATCCCGGCGTACCACCCGCAAAGTAATGGCTTGGCTGAAAGAGCGGTTAGAACAATTAAGACTGCCCTGGATAAAAATAAAAGGAAAATTGGGGATACCATTCAAGACACCTTATCAAAAGTTCTTCTGGCATATCGAAGCACCCCGCATGTGACAACGGGAAAGACTCCATCAGAGCTCTTTATTGGGCGTGCGCTTCGAACCAGAGTATCGTTGATACATCCCAGCTTTGCATCTAGAGTTAGGGACCAGCAAGCCAGGCAAATGAAGTATGATCGGCGAACCCATTTGGAAGAATTCCAGATAGATGATTTAGTGTGGTGTAAAAACTTTAGAGGTGGTGATAAATGGATCCCAGGAAAAATTGTGGGCAAGAAGGGAACTAGAGTCTACACCATTTTGATCCACGGACAGGTAAAGGCCTATCACAGGGATCAAATTAGAAAAAGGTGGAGGAATGGTGAGGAAGATGAGAGTGGAGATGGAGAGCGTCAACCCGAGCACTCAAGAGGAGCAGGTCCCAGTGCCATAATCTCGGAGGTTGTACGAGACAGAGGTTATATGGAGTCGCTGTCGCCAGGACTAACTAGCCAGCGGTCGGATCAAGATTCAGAGGTTCAGAGTGATACAGACGATGGAAAGTCATTGGAGCCTCTTCGCTCGCTGGACCCCGAGGCCTTGAAAGAGGAGGGTCCTGTCCTGAGGCGGAACCCACCTCGAGCGAGGAGACCGCCTGTGAGATTTCGTGTTTGAAGAGAGAAGATGGTGATATATAGCTAGCAATAAATATGTATATATATATGTTTCTATGAAAATGTTAATCTGCAAGACGCAGGTTATCATCATCCCTTTTTGATTTGTTTTTGTCACTTTTTGGCGTTCCGAAAATAAACAATAAAAGGCTGTATCAGACTTTACTAAGACAATAAAGATTTGCTAAAAATAAATGTGTACGAAGATGTTGCATACACTTTTTTTTTTTAATGTGAATGAGAGACCAAACAACTTATAGAAAACATTCACACCAATTTCTTGTTTCCACTTTGAAATGTTAAAAAGAAAGGCATCTCATTTTCATACATATAAGCTATTTTCTCACAACGCGAACGTTTATTCTAGAATAAAATAATTTTATTTCACCCTTAATGGAATGATTAAATATATTGCGAGGGCCTAGCTCATCAATGATGAACCCTCCAGAAAGTTTCACTAGTTCAAATATCACATCTGGCATACATTTTTCGAAGCTTTTAGGACTATTTCACCAATTTGTAAAGAACATATTTATTGAAAAGGAATTTTCCTAAAATCCTAAATATTTTTCGATATTTGAATGTAGAGTTATCACATTAAAGCCTTTTCAATCGTAAACACCTCGAATATTTCGTTTTGAATATTTTCGGAACCACTATAAAATTATAAAAAATTCTGTCTTTTAGATCACCTGCTAATAATTGAAGAGAAATGAAAATCATTAGTGTGGAGAAAACTTTTGCGCCTTAAACTTCCTACTGAAAATGAGAAAAATTAAACGAATAATATATTTGATGTGAATAAAAACAAACATTGGTGTGAAAGTCGCCTTCTGTTTTACTCCGCTTGGTCTCTTTTTAAATATTTCAGAGTTAGAAAGAAGGATTATAAAGGTATGCCTATTGTTTTTAAGAAAACATTGCATTATTTAAAAATGTGAATTTATATGTCAAACATTCTATTTAGACAACTTATAATAATCCATAATAACGCAATTTTTTCAACATCAAACTTTCTCTCTCAATTTCTTTTTAGCTTGTATTGTTTGTTTAATACCTATAAAATGTTTTAAAAGCTAATGTACAACAAAAACATTGACAGATTATTTCTCCTTAAAATAATTTCAATGAAACACTTGTGTATGGAATTATATGATAGATTAAAGGAATGTTATTTTATAAAATACATGCTGATTTTTCTTGTTATATGATTAGTTTGAGATTAATATTTTTACAGAAAACACTATTTAAAATAATTACTACATGCCAATAATTAAATTCCTTTATTATAAGACACTTTTTATATTAAATTTTGTGAAATATTTTTTTTTTATTTTCAAGCATTATTGTTAAGAATCTATAGCCCTACTAGACTAATGACCTGCTTAGAGAGATACAAAACAAAAATAATATTAAAAATTGATCAATTATTGATTAATGACATATACAATGGTTGAAACTGACAGTGACACTTTCTATATCAAACTCTATATGGTGTTGAAGTTTAATCATGATGGGCAAAATAGTGTTTAAATATATATCAAATATAGGGAATAAGTTATTTAGACAGTTATTGGACTAATTAGAATAATTCAGAGTAGAAATTATGACAAGAGACTGTTCAGACCCAACTTTATATGGTATCAATTTCATATCGTATGGTCAAATATTGTAAAAACATTCAAATCGCACATAAAATTTTTACATCTTTATTTATAATAAAGTACAAATTTTTGGATTATAGATTAGAAACAAGAAGTATAATAGACCAAATACATTTATTTATTTGGATATGATCATATTTTTTTTGTTTATCTTTATTTATTTTGTAACAATCAACTAAGAGTGTCAATGATAAGACACAATTTGGATTATAGATTATAAACACAAGGTAATAAGACCAAATCCATATAAATAAATAGTGTTTGACATTTTGGTAACAACGCTGTTACCGAAATGTCACACACTTTTTATTTATTTGGATTTGGTCTTATTACCTTGTGTTTGAGAGTGTCAATAAAATATTTTTAATTGCCAAAAAAAAAAAATTGTCCATCTTTATTTATAGAAAATCATATATAAGATAACAAGACCAAATTCATATGAATAAATAGTGTGTGTCGTTTCAGGTAACAGTGTTGTTAGCGAAATGTCACACACTATGTTTATCATTCATAATTCAAATTGTATCTTATCATAAAATCACAGACATATTAGAGATAAAATTAAATTAAATATATATATATATAAAAATCAATGTTTGTTTGTTTGTATGTTTGTTTATTTGTATGTCCGGTATACAAATTCGCAGTAGTTCACTAATTCAAACCAAAATTTTCATACATAGGTAAAAAAATACGGGGAAGACGATAGGCTATTTTAAAAAATATATATAAATCAATTATTAAAACTATATATTCAAATTATTCTACTTAGCTCACGAACAGCGCCCTCTATCAAAGATTAGATTAAATTATGCTAATGCAAACAAATAGATAATGCTAATAACAAACAATTATAAAAAAAAAGTCGGTTTTACGGGCGAAGATTTTACGTGACAACGGTAGAATATTTATTGATATGAATATAATTAAATTGCACAATAGGAACAAGGAATTGAATGAAAATAAGAATTGCACAAATTTTAACTATAGAAATATATTTTGTTTACTAAAACATTGTACATGTAAACTTAAACTTAACTAATTCCTATTTGAGTGATTTTGTTGAGGATAGGACGATGATAGGAGAAATATGAAATGAAAGGAAGTGTTTCTGCTGTAATGTGTCTTGCGAAAGTCAAGTCGATAGTTGTTCCTTTTAACGTAGTTGACTTAGAAACGTTTGATACGCAATCAAGATTATACGTATTTTCATGAATTTAAGAAACGAGTTGTCAGGCTTTACGTTTTTGTTAAAATCACCACACAGAAGAATCGGTATACTAGAATCAACTTGCACGAACGGTGGCACGTACTGGCTGTTGTGAATGTACGGACCGAGTCCTTGCCATAGTAACATTCCAATATCCTGCATACTAGCTCCTGGATGAATATATACAGCACCGAGTATAAACTTGAAGCTAGTATTAGCGGCGAAGCAAATAACTTCAGTCATGCACATGTCACCCTTGGTTTTAATGACACGAGTTACGTCTGTAATCGCAACTTGAAACACTTCCGCCGTAGATGTCGATGATAATTTACGATAGATCGCCACTCCACCAGCCGCGTTGGTATTTGAAAATCAAAACACTTATTCAGATCGAAGGTTCAAATTTTTGCTAAATAAATTTGAAATTAAATAAAATTTGTAATTGTAAATGATGAAGTTGAAAATTAAAACATTTACTTAAATTAGATGTTAAAATTCTTGCTCAACACAGTTTAAATAAAGTTTTCTTATATCTGCCACTTTTTCTTAATATTTGTAATTTTAAAGAATCAATTCGAAAATCAAAACATTTATTCAGATCGAAGGTTCAAATTTTTGCTAAATAAATTTGAAACTATTTAAAATTTGTAAAATAATAATTAATTAATTAATTAATTTTAAACTAATAATTTACTTAACACTATCAACATTTATCAATAGTATGACATAACCTATAAACTCAGTTTCTCAACTTTTGTGTCAATCTAACAATTAATCAATCAATCATAGTTTACGATAATGAAATATCAGTGTACAATTATTTACCTTTATTGTTGTAGTTGTTGTAAATGACGAATCTAAGCACTCCACATTTTCACTACAGACACAGCTGACGATACTTTAACCACACGTGTGAACTTGTATTATGACGCTTTCTTGTTTTTCCAACGCCAAGAACGTTCGAGAAAGACAAAGACAGAGACAAGCATGCGCCGATTCAATGCGCCTAATTCTCTAGCGCTGCGCGTGCAGCTGCGCGCGCAGCACTCTCGTTCGATGACTCATCGTAACGTTACCGGGCGTTACACTTTTTCATAAGTGACTCCCAGCCGCAACCTAATTTAAGACGTTGTCACGTCAAAATCTTATCTAAATATATATCACTCGGGTAGATATGCACACGGGTCAATCCTGGGGCGAAGCCCGGTCACCCGTCTAGTATGTAATGAAATTTAAAATTAAATGGGAACACAACATAGTGTGTGACGTTTCTATAATACAAATTGTGCCTTATCATCTTATTCTCTAAATATATATATGTTTTAGAAGATTAACGTACTATATACAGTAGAGGGCAAGTAGAGGCCCTTTGTAAAGGGCAGCACTTAGTTGCAGAGATAAAGTAGAAAGAGGTCCTGATACCAGAAGGTTTCTATTTAGTAAAATTAGTAATTTTAGGATTGAAACTAGCCTTTGTAGAGAGATGTTATCTAGCGAGTGTGTTCTCTTATGGAGGTTCTACTGTATATGGATTTTAAAATGTCATATGGTTTCTTATATAACAAAACACAGATGCCATGAAAACCATCAATTACGATTGAAAGGATTTAGAGCTATAGTTAAGCCTGTCTTTCCAAGGGAACAGCAGTCCTTGATTTCCAGACTTAAGTCTGGTCATCTACAGACAATGACCTTCCAGAATGGTTGCAAGGTTTTCCCACTATGTACTAGGTTCAACTTCCAACCTCCCTGCAACCCCAAACCACATCATTGATTGTATCAGTTCATACATAGATGATCTCTACTCACCTTTAGGTAAATATACAGTATAACCTTGTTAATATGACACCCTATAATTTGTCACTTGCGCTAATTCGATCATATTTTAATGCCCCGACCTCCAGCTTATCAAATAGCAAACGTTAATTCGACCGATTTTTAAAATCAAATTTGAACCACATTAGATAATTCTTATCAATATTCAAATATATTGCAAAAAAATACCACACTTTGGCATGCAAGACACAGTTAGTGTATGTGCACCGTGTTTAAAAGTGTTACAATGTGTTGAAAATATAGGCACTGACATTTGCGTGAGATTGTTTACTAGACAATTTAGGCCTAACTTAAAGGCTGCTAGTTACGCTGTCTTAACCTTTTGCTAGTGCCATTTTGTTGCATAGTCATTTTTTCCCAATTATTTTTATTTTTCATTCAATTGATGATTTGATAAATTAGAAAAAAGTTCTGACCCTGTTCTAACTCCAGTAAACCTGGTGGAATCACTCTGAAAAATTCAAAAGTTCTCCTATTTTATTTTTTCCCTGCTATACCAAGCCTCCTATACTCTCAAGACAAATAAATATAATTATATTATAAAATCTCTAAAAGGGGTTGCTATATATGATTCAAAACTCTCCCTTGTATTTGCATATTTACAGAATCCTCCCTACTCATTTGTTCAAAGTGTCTGATGTCTTTCACACACTGTGAACCCCAGAATGTGTGTGCAAGGAGTGTCCCATGACGGAAGAGGAGCCCCGCAAACAACACATTAGAATGCCAGTAGAAATGGAGGACCTAGACAGTGAGCATGATGACCCCACTGGTCTAGAGGGAGCTGCCTTTCAAAGCAGACTGCCCTTTGACAAGATGACAGCGCAGGAGGCTGCGTGCTTCGCTGATATCGCGCAGGGTCCAGCCCCGTCTCATAAGATGTTTATCCACATTCGTAACAGAATTGTAAGTCACACTTATATGTACTTGTTGAAAAATTCTTTGTATATGCAACTATCCCATTTTCTCTATAGTTAACTGCATATTTACCGGGGTAAAACAGAATTTGGCAACCTCAACATATATCGAATTCCATGGTAAATCTACAATATTAATTCAACATAGCTTCTTCACATACTATAATATGTCATAATTTTTTCTTGTATTATCCTTAGTACATGTGGTTCAGGCCATGATAATCATGATGGGCAGAAGTTGGCGACTGCTTTTACTGTAAGTGCACCACATGTCTACACATGTGAAAAGCAGTTTGACTTTTGCATTTACAAATATGCCAGAGCCCCGTTTGGTTATTTGCACTCGCTGGTGGGGTTGGATTTTTGCAAGAATTGTGGGCCATTGGAGCTTTTTTTTTAAAATTAAAATAAAGTGTCCAATACGGGATTTGATCCCGGGTCGTAGTGGTCAGAAACCAACGGTTTAGACACCCTTCCACCAACTCTTTGCCATGATAATAATGGAAGCAACTGTATCCTACAAAATATTTATAGGGTTTGCTATCTCTATTGAAAAAAAAGAGTGAGGTGAGCAATCTCCCATAATTTCTCTTTTCTGGGGTCAGCAGACGAGTGATATAAACCTTCAGTTTTCGACACCCACCACCCGGGATAGAATCCCTCCCACATTGTCTACTTTTTTTTTTCCAATGAATAAAATAAATTGCTCCAATAGCTCCCGATTCTTACAAAAGTCCAACCCCACAAGCAAGTGCAAGTAACCAAATGTGGCTTTGGCACACTTATAGATGTAAAAGTTAAACTGCTTTCTACATGTCTAGACATATGTGTTGCACTTACAGTAGAAGCATTTGCCAATTGCCACCTGTACCACGTGCACAAAGAATAATAATTGAAAAAAGAAAACTTTTTTTTAAGCACAGATACATGTATATGTTTAGAAATAAAAAGGTATTAAGACCAAATCCAAATAAATAAATAGTGTGTGATGTTTCGGCAACAGCGTTGTTACCATCATCAGACAAAAACTGAATAATAGTAGCAACGCTGTTATCGAAACGTCACACACTATTTATTTATTTAGATTTGTTCATATTACTTTTCATTTCTAACCTATAATCCAAATTGTACCTTATCGCAGGTGTATGCTTACTTTTTTAAACTAACCTTATGTATGTGGATAATGAACTCAATCAACTTATGATGATGTTTCTACAGCTCCAGTTGTGGCTGGAGAACCCCAAGCAACAGCTCATCATAGAGAACACTGTCTCCCAGATAGAACCACCTTATGACAGTAAGTTGTCAGACTACCTCCTCTCTATCTCTCTAAAACTCAATTCCAGTAGAACTAACCTCTTTCTGTAAAGGACAACACTTAGTTGCTGAGCCCAAGTGGCCTTTAAGTCCTCTTACCAGAGAGTTGATAATTAGTAAAAATGATAATTTTTGACAATGAAAACTCAAGGTTAATAAGAACAAATCCAAATAAATAAATAGTGTGTGACGTTTCGGTAACAGAATTGTTGCCATCTTCAGACAAAAGTACTGAATCCGAGTATTTTTCATTCAGTACTTTTGTCTGAAGATGGTAACAACGCTGTTACCGAAACGTCACAGACTATTTATTTATTTGGATTTGGTCTTATTACCTTGTGTTCATAATCTATAATCCAAATTGTGCCATATTGACAATGAAAACTGTTCACTGTTGTGGAGAGGTCGCAGGAATGTAGTTCAATAGAAGGATGATGAAGTTACCAGTAGATATGTAATTCCCAAGTTGCTAACTCTCCCTGTGTGTGTGGCCTCCAGGCGATGTCTCCCTCATCAGAAGAGTCCATGCCTTCCTGGAGAGACAAGGCTATATCAACTTCGGAGTCTTCAAGAGACTAAAGCCCCTGCCCAGTAAGTCTCTCTTTGAATGATGAGAACACCTTGGACTGACAGAATTAGTAATGAAGATGTCCTAGCAATGATCTAGGAGATATGTGGCCTAATGGAGATAATAGAGAGGAGGAATATGTTAGGACATGTTGTCTCGGAGTGGTTAACCGTATTACTGGAGGGATGATCTCATTGGGAGAGGCCACTGCTTATCATAAAACAGCTCAAGGAACATGAACTCATTGATTCGTGTAAGCTTTACACAAGGGGATAAGAAACAACAACAACTGGAGGGATGGATGGAAGGGAAAATTTCAGGAGAAGGTCCTACAATACACCATCAAAATAAAGGAATTAGCTCTGAGAGGACAGGAATACTACCACTAGCGTAAGGATGGTTTGACAAGAAATAGATATCTATTAATATTCCAAACCTGTTTCAATACAATAAATGTTTTTTTTTTTTTTGCTTATCCCTAGTACACGTGGTACAGGCCATGATAATCATGGTGGGTAGTTAGCGACTGCTTTTACTGTAAGTGCACCACATGTCTACACATGTGAAAAGCAGTTCGACTTTGCACTTACTAATGCCAGAGCCCCGTTTGGTTACTTGCACTCGCTGGTGGGGTTGGACTTTTGCAAGAATCGGGGGCCATTGGAGCATTTTTTTTTTCTTTAAACAGAAAAAAGTGTCCAATGCGGGAATCGAACCCGGGTCCTAGTGGTCGAGAACCAAACGGTTTAACCAGCCTTCCACCGACCCCCTAATAAATGTAAATAATGCAACAGGTTACTGGAATTGAGTTTCTTTTCATTTTATTATTGCAATCTCAAGGTTTCGGGCATTTCTGCCCTTCTACAGTAGTACAAAATAAAGAAATATTTCCATATTGTTCATTTTGTACTCCTGTAGAAGGGCGATAATGCCCGAAAGCTTGAGAATGCAATAATAAAATGAAAAGAAACTCAATTCCAGTAACCTGTTGCATTATTTAATTAATCCTAAACCTGTGTCCCCCTTGACTTTAATAAAGAAAATTTTTTGCTGTGATTTGTAAGTTTTCTATTCTTTTCTACCTGGCAAGCCAGTGGCCTGAAACATATCGGTAGTAGTGAGCTTTTCTATATTTATGAGATATGAGCATTCACCTTTCTTACAAGTGACAGAGAAAATAATACCAAAAATATACCAAAATTTAAAAATACAGTAAAACTGGTAAAACAAACCTGGGATATAGTGAACCTTCCCTTATAACAAACCTGGAATCATTTTGGCTTGCATTAGATGCACTAAACAGGACCTTTTGGAGAGGCCGCTGCTTATCATAAAACAGCTTGATTAGCATGAACTCATGGAATTTGTGTAATCTTTACACAAGGGGATAAGAAACAACAACAACAACAACAAACCTGGAATAATCCCCATTTTTATTTTATATTACAGTTAACTATGACTATAACGAACCATGGCTATAGTGAACTACAGGTTCAGTTCTAATAGGGTTTGCTATAGGGGGGTTTTACTGTACTAAACTTCTTTATATATTTAAAAAATATATAAAAGTAAATTGTACTTTAGTAATGTTGATTCGCTTCAGATTGGATCAACTCTAGTTGCTTAATATGTAACTTTAAAACATGTGGCCACTTGTGCTTTAAAACATTTGGCTAGTGATCATATACCCTACCGACCAATCAGCTGCAGCAGGTGTAGCTTACCCTCAGCAGCTATGAATGTGAAGCCCCAAAGCTGGGTCCCTAATGATGGCAGCAAGGGAACAGTGTTTAAATCACCTAGAAAGTAGGTTGCCTGGCTGGCATTCAATTTTGATAATAAATTAACATCTAGGCCAGACGAAAATCAGTGAAGTTTATCAGTTGATATAAATATATGCCGTATATATAACCTCTTTAATTCAAATTCTTTTACATTACTATTTTCAGAAACACAAGATAATAAGACCAAATCCAAATAAATAAATGGTGTATGATGTTTTGGTAACAGCGTTGTTACCATTACTTTTGTCCGATGATGGTAACTATGCTGTTACTGAAACATCATACACTATTTATTTATTTAGATTTGGTCTTGTTACCTTGCATTTATAATCAATAATTCCAAATTGTACCTTATCATTACCACTTTTAATTTAGCCGACTATAATTCAACACTCCCTTAAGTGTTAACAACAAAAAATATCCTAGAAAAATGTCATCTAATAGTGAATGTTGCAATGAGTTGATAATTGATAGGGCACAATTTGGATTATAGATTATAAACACAAGGTAATAAAACCAAATCCAAATAAATAAATAGTGTATGATGTTTCAGTAACAGTGTTGTTACCATCTTCAGACAAAAGTACTTTTGTCTGAATGGTAACAACGTTGTTACAGAGACATCACACACTATTTATTTATTTGGATTTGGTCTTATTACCTTGTGAGTTGATAATCATCCTAACTGGCTATAATTCAACATACCGCCTCTAATCCAAACCCAAAATTCTAATCCCTTGGGTAGTGTTAAGATAGAGAAGTCTGACTGTGTATATATAAAGGAACCCACTAAGGTGTACATTGTGTGTGTGAGCAGCCAAGAAACTGGGGAAGGTGATCATCATCGGAGCCGGGATATCTGGTCTGGCCGCGGCCCAGCAGCTCCAGCAGTTTGGCATGGAGGTGGTGGTGCTGGAGGCCAGGGTGAGACTTACACCAGCTTTCACTATGTTATTTCTCATCCCCTTGTGTAAAGATTACACGAATTCCATGAGTTCATGCTCCTCGAACTGTTTTATGATAAGCAGCGGCCTCTCCCAAAGGTCCTGTTTAGTGCATAGCTTTCACTATGGCCATCTCAAGCCGTTGAAGATAGAAAATAACAACAGAATCTACCGTACTTACCCAAAATGTAGCTTGACAGTTCCAGAACACATTTTAGCTTGTATTAGATGCACTAAACAGGACCTTTGGGAGAGGCCACTGCTTATCATCAAACTGCTCTAAGAGCTTGAACTCATGGAATTTGTGTAATGTATAGTATTGCCTATTAATATTATATAGCCCCAGTACTTCATATATATACAGTAGAACTTCTTTAATTCAACAAACTATAATTCAACACTCACTCTTTTTACCCCCTTTGCTCACTCAGGCTCTTCAATTTAGCCGAATTTATTCCATCACAGACTTTAATTCAACCAAATGCTTCTGATCCCTTACAGCGTAGAATTAAAGAAGTTGGAATGTGTGCATACACTCATGAACAAAATTTATGGAAGTTTTATCTTTTAGCATGTATGTCGGGATTCAGACAATAACTCTGAAAGATATTTGATACACAGTAACCTTTATTCAAGATACACGAGATAACCAAATGTGAACAAAATTGCCTGTCTCCTTAAAAAAAAAAAGAAGACATGCGACATCAAAGACTTCCACTTCCTTAAGTTTTGCCCATGAGTGTATATCATTTTTTGTGTTTGAAGAGTGTCTGATTTTGAAGAGGTATGGTAGAATTGATCCCTGTGATGTGTGTTGTTGTCAGGATCGTGTTGGAGGCCGCGTGGCAACATTCCGCAAGGGCAACTATGTGGCGGATCTGGGAGCCATGGTTGTCACAGGCCTTGGTGAGCTGCCATTATCTTTTTCTATATAACATTCGCCATATATGTAAGAAATCTTTCTCTTGCACAAATTTACTCAACACTTTGTTATCTCAAGTATTGTAGGAAGGATTGCTCTATTGTGTGATTACAGAATCACAAGGTATTAATACCAAATCCAAATAAGTAAATAGTGTGACATTTCAGTAACAGCATTGTTACCGAAACATCACACACTATTTATATACAGTAATCCCTCGTTATCACGAACTCGGATTATACGAACTCTCGGTTTGCGCGAACCGTTTCTTTTCCCCCGTTAAATTTCAATTCTTTCCAAAGAGATTTTGCCGGTTAAGACGAAATATTCGGTTATGACGAAATACGAATTAAATTTAGCCCCCAGCAGAACTAATCAATCGGTTAAAACGAATTCTAATATGTTTTTAAAGGCGAGTTATAAGTAAAACAATGAACTATTAAAACAACAAAAACGCCGTTGATATCAAGTATTGGCTCTCTTTGTCTTTTGTGTAAACATTCGTCCTTTGTTTGTTATGATGACTCATTTTCTATGAAACCATCCCCTTGGGGTCGTTCCATGTACTCAATCAGTGGAAAATTTCGACTCTATTGTGCCAGTATTGCTGTTTTTCTCGACTGATAAATGTAGGGGCCATGGTGACCCCTGCCAGCCAGCAGCCAAGGAGCGCACGCTTTCACGGAATTTCACAGAATATTATATTATTCTTTCTACCCAGCTGAGACTTTGACTTTCCTGGAGTATGTTGCCCTGGATGAAGGGTTGGAAATTTGCGGTTCACCCGAATTAGAAGAAAGAAGAAGAAGAAACAGAAGACGATGAGGTGAAAGAAGAGATAATGATGCCTACTAGAGGGGAAGTAATCGCGGCCCTCGAAACCCTCCAGAAGCTGTCCAAAACCTCTGCGGATATTGATGTTCATTTTGAAGATGACCTGGATAAAATAAGAAGGGAGTGTCTGAAACAGTGCCCAATCAAATACCACCAAAAAACTATAACAGACTTTCTGAAGCCTGCAGAGAAAACCCAGATATAGGATACTCTATGCATACTGCATATGCTGCATACACATAAACATTGTATGTACCAAGTATATTATGTAAGTTGTATTTTTTGTTGTTCTTTTTTATTTGTGTTTTAAAATAAACTTATATTCTCATGTTATTGCCTTACATTGTGATTATATTATCCATATTGTCTTTTAAAATAAAATACTTTATGTACATACATATACATAATTGTTGTTCCTTAAATTATAAAATATTTTCATTAATATTGTTTTCAAATAAATTTAGTCGTTATTCCTCAGAAATGTAGTTTTCTTACTCATCAGTAGTACATAAGTACAACCCCCGGATACCACGAATTCAATTCGTCTAATACGAGTTCGGTTTATACGAATTCGGTATATATTCTTTTAAGACGAAAAGGGTATTTTGTTCTCCCGTTGAGTTCGTCTTAACGAGGGATTACTGTATTTGGCCATACTACCTTGGGTTTCTAATCTTTAATCTAAATTGTATCTTATCGATTGTGATTACAGACTGTTCAATCTTATTTCAAATACATCTGAACTTGGTTATAAGACAATAATGCCCCATTTATATACAAATAAATGAAAGCATTAAAACACTAAAACAATCACATTCAATAAATGATTTTTCAGGATGCCCCAAAGACTGGATTTTTTGGTCATTGAGGTACATCTTGCACCACGCTGATGTGGACCAACAGTCCAAAACACATATATGGTTAGCTTTTCTTGATTAATCAAGAAAGGGTATTTAGCCAATTCTGGAATAATAAAAAAAATCAACTATCCAACAGATGGCGCAAACAATCAGCAACTTTAAGTTGCATGGTCAGGAGATGCCTTTTTCTTAAAGTCTATGTTGTAATAGCCACCTCATAAATACCCAACATCACCTTCATGAAGTTTAAGCACCGGGATTCAAAGAAAGAAAAATTCTATTTTACACTATTCAAAAAAAAATTGACAAGAGTGGTTGCTTAGGTTGGTGGTTTCATATGAAGTTGTTAGTGTACTCAAGAGGTGGATTATTTATATAAACATGAAGGTCAGTTGTAAGCAGCCATCCAAGATACAACAACAACCAGTACTGTATGTAGTGTACCCAGAAAGAACATGCTGTTGTTCCAGGGGGCAACCCCATCTCTGTCCTAAGCAAGCAGATCAGCATGGAGCTACACAAGATCAAACAGAAGTGTCCGCTATATGAGTCAAACGGAGGCACTGTGAGTAGTTTCCAGAACATTGTCCTATTTTACCTGCACCAAGGGAGGGATATATAAACACATGATAGATTGTCACTGTAGTGATGGTGTTGTTTAGATAAACAAAATGTTTATTTATCAATAAGATAACATACAGATCTGATACAAATCATTTACAATAATAATTATCAACATGGTACATGAAACAGCAGTGGTGCTCTAATTCAATTCACAAGCAGATTAATTTCTTTAATCATTGATATAATTTATTATTTAATTAATTTATCCACTCGACAATATTTACATAATTACAAATATGCAAATGGTTTTTTGATTATTCCTGAAATATCAATTAGATTTTATTGAAATTGTAATTTTTAAAATTTAGCTATTAATATTTTTTGGCCTGGACACACACACATATACATAAAAAGAATGCATGTAGGTGGCAGAACATTCTTCCAATATGTGAGACAAGTGTTACAAATTAATGTCTTGGTTTATGGAATCATTTATATAAAAATATATTTATCTTGTTGGCCTTTTATTTATAAACTTTAATAATTTGTGGCTCCCTATGGAGTTAAAACAATAGCGTCAACTAAAGAAAGGCCATCCTGTACTTAATCTTCAAGAGGATTGTAGGTTTTGGAAAAAATAAAAGGTGATCGCTAACTTTTTTTATTATTAAAAGGAATTACAGAAATTTTTGGACATGTCCCTTTTTCAGCTAATTGAGAAGGATATGTGTTACAAATGGAAAAAAATATTTGCAGAAAGATTCCTTTTTTTTTCTTTAGAGACAAGCTTTCATGCGGTCGTGATTAATCAAGCTAATGTTTCCTCAAAGGTGTGTAATTAACATTACTGTATTTAACATACAGTAGAACCTCTCTGTAAAGGGGACAACACATAGTTGTAGAGCCAAAATGTCCTTTAGAGAGAGGTGTCCTCTTACTGGAGAGTTGCTAATTGGTAAATAAAAAAAGAAGGGATTTTGACGATGATAACTGTCCTTTGTAGAGAGGTGTCCTTTAGCGAGAGTATCCTCTCAAGGAGGTTCTATTGGACACTCTTTTCTAAAGCTAAACATTTTTATTTATTTTTTCCATGGAATCTTCAATGTATATATAAGTTGCCCACCCCATTAGCCTGATTAAACTTGACTGCATGAAAGCTTGCCTCATAAATAACAAAAATGAACTCTTTGGAAATAATTTTTTATTTGTAACTTATATTATTTCACAAATATCTATTGCCTATGAAATGAGAAAGTATCATTATAAAAGTATAACAAAGCTAAAGTTTTGCGGAGGAGCCTCTTTATTATACAGAGGTATAATAAAGAGGCTCCTCCGCAAAACTTTAGCTTTGTTATACTTTTATACTAATTTATACGGAGTTTACTTGTAGAAAGTATCATTATGATATATAAATTGGTTTGTATGTAAAACTTCACCAAATCAATACTTTCTCATTTAGCTGGAAGAAACTTCTATAATTCTGTGATAATTTAGTACAATTTTGATTATCGATTAGAGACATAAGGTAATGAGGTTAGGATGCTAAACAGGTTGTTACCATTATGGCTGTTACCAAAATGTGGCAAACCTTTTATTCATTCGGATTTAACCTTGTTACATTATACTCTTCTGTAATTCCTTTTAATAATAATAAAAAAAGAGAAAGAGTAGGATTATCATTATTTTGTTTACTGTAATGATAAGGCACAATTTGGATTATAGATTATAAACACAAGGTAATAAGACCAAATCCAAATAAATAAATAGTGTGTGACGTTTTGGTAACAACATTGTTACCATCTTCAGACAAAAGTACTTTGACAAACGTCACACACTATTTATTTATTTGGATTTGGTCTTATTACCTTTTGTTTACTGTACTTGTATGACCTACCTCTTCAAAGGTAGTAAGTTACTTTAACTGGTGACCATGTAAGACTTGACCACTGAGATAAGCCGAAGGAAAAACAAGCCATTCTACTCCTGCTTTACCTCTCTGCATTCCTCTTTCTCCCTCTCAAACAGACTGGGTTTACCTCTGAATGCCATTTTTTATTTCTAAACATATGCTTTGTTCCCCCCCCCCCCCCCCCTAATCTCTCTAAAACCCTCTCTACAGAGTCTTAACGATTCTTGTAATGAAAATGGAGTCCTATGTCAAACACTATTTTTTATTCAGAACTTTTCTCAAGTTTTGGGGATGACTCTTTGTCACTCTTGTGTCAAAGGCTGTTAGTGGTTAGTTCCTAGGTCCACACTGGAATCTCTTTTATAACAGCAACTTAGTTATAACATCGTCATAATTGTTAAGGTCCACAAGTTTCAATTATGTTTTAACCCCCCTGGTTATTACAGAATCTTGGTCATGTTTGTTATAACGAAGTTCAAATCTATTCATATTGTATGGTGGGGATATTTTCAATCTTCAATCATTTTTTTACAAATATAAAGTCAAATCTCATTATAACAACCTCCAGTGATATCCAGATATTTTATGTTGTTATAACAATTATATTAAAACAATTGGGACTTGAGAATTATGATGATGTTATAAACTAGTGTTTGTTTGGCTCTTATAAAAGACACAATTATAAATGAGGTGCACCACAGTATGTTTTTAAAATGTTTTAAAAAGAGATTAAAATGAACTAATAAAGATCAGAGGGCTATAAAGTCTGATGATGCAACTATTACTGATGACTTACTGCCATCTATCAGAAGTACTGAACATCCCATTTTGTAGGGTCTTCAAGGTACAGTGTCTGCCCCAATATGGACCAACAACTTGAAATGCATTAATGTTCATTTATTATTATTTTTTCATAGATGGGAGTGGATCATCATCAGTTGCTCGATCCACTTCCATAATGAGGAGCAATTCTTTCATCATATATATAAAATAAGGAAACTATATTATATGATTGTAAAAATCTCTAAGGAGTTAGTGTGAATAATGTGGTTCTTATAACTTTGTATCTGTTCTCACAACATCCCTGAGGATAACTGATGGACCACATTTGAATTTAAAAAAAAATCAAATATTTTATGGTTAAGATACAAAGTGTTCCCCCTGGAGCATGCCAACTATAGTCTAACTTCTCTATAACAACAATGATTAGGAATTACCTTGTTATATAAACACTTGAGAATAAGGATGTTAGTTTCTCTGTTATAAAAGAGTCTGTTAAAAACTAGGTTCCACTCCCAGATTGATGTAGGACTCTCTTTTCATTATAAGGAATTTCCCAACTAAAGTAAGCATGAGATCTCTACTGATAACCTACACAAGAATGGTAGAGAACAGACAGCATCCCAATCTCCTCCCTTCTCCTTCCACCCCACTGTAGCCACTTGTAATCCCTCTCTAATTTGTGCAGATGGCGAACAATTCTAATTTGAGATGCACTAAGGTAATTTGATATATAACAACAAAAAAAAAATGGAATACCCACTCCCCTGTTACATGTTCTTTTGTTTTTATTCCCCCCCCTCCTCCCAATTTTCTATTTTCTTTTTACCTCCTCCCCCCCCCTTTTTTTTTTCTCTCTCTCTGATGCTGCTGGTGTTGCATGCTTAAAAAAAAAAACTGCTTTAAACAAAGTAAACATCTTTTCATCCCTTCCTTTTATATCTTACTAAAAAAATTGGTTGGGAAATTGTTTTTGGTGTTGGAGGCTTCCTGACAGATTGTATCATATTAAAGAAAAGAGTGAGGTATCAGATTCTAAATTGATTCTTATAGAAAAATTAGGGTAGCTGGGTTTGTTTTTAACAAAAAAAAGTATTTGTGTCAAAAAAATATAGAGCAATCTATCATTAAATCTTTAGATAATTGAAACTGTATACTCCCTGTAACACCTAATTACAGAGCCAAAGTGTCCTTTAGGGAGAGGTGTATCTCCTCAAGGGAGAGGTTCTTTTTGTATCAATTCAGTAGAACCTCCATGAGAGGCCACCTAAAACTTATCTAAACCCGATCTTTCCTGAAGGCATTCTCTCATCAGAGACTGCTTCAGTTGAAAGACTTCTTGTAACTTGGTCTGACATGTCTCCAATGAGACCATAAACACAAGGTAATAAAAGGCAAAATCTAAATAAATAAATAGTGTGTAATTTTTCAGTAACAACACTGTTACCGAAGTGTCACACACTATTTATTTATTTAGATTTAGTCTTATTTTTATTAAATTTAGCTATATTCGTCAAGTCTCCACTTAATATAAATAAAATTAGTCTCTAAGCATTCCTGAATTTTATTTATTTATATTCTGGTGTAATTTAATCAGATACACTATCCTTAATCTGCTATATTATGTTGTCACAATAGAATGTGGACACAAGCCTCCAGGATGATGTGACATGTTGTTATTGAATGATGTGCTGGGATGGAAGATGTTTACTCTGTTTCTATTTCTCTCTCTGCCAACTTACAACTGAACCCTCTGCACTTTGCTTTTTCCCCACATACAAAGGGCCCTCAAAAAGTTTTTTTACACAGTTGTTAATTAGATAAAACTTCAAATACACTGATAATACAAATACTTTTATTATTAGTATTAGCCTTTTACCATTTACAGAAACTCATTTATTGGGGATTTGTTAGGAAAGTAGAAAAAAAATTGTTCCGATTTGTAGTGAATATATAGTTTTAAAATACTGTGTTAACCTCTTATATTTTATCTCCAGGCTTGTAACACTGTACCATCGCTGGACTAGAGGAGAGTGGACTCGTTGAACTGGTCTAATGGAAGAGATGTCACCATCTATTTACTTTAAAAACTGTGTGTGCTTGGGGCTTTGTAAAAAGGTTTCACTCCATGATAAGGGAGCAGATCCTTCCTCTGGACCTCTCCTCTTCAGTTATTTATATACTCCATTTTAAAGTATACAACAAGGTACAATGTTCTGCATCACCTGGATTTCTTAACTACTTCTTTTCTGCCCACTTCTCAACTACCTAGCACCATTTTTCCATTCGATGCATATAAGTATAGTTTCTTGGATAATAGCCTGTTGAAGGACGTCATAGTTCGAAAGCTTGCAGATTATACCGCACAAATAAAGAAACTCGTCGCTTCCTTCTTCGATATAAATATATGCTAAATATATACGAGGTGTGTTCAAAAAGTATCGCGACTTTTGAATTTACGCGGGTTATGTATATTCAAATTTCGATCTTTTTGTGGCTTTATGTTGGTACTCATGTCTCTCACTTATGCCGACAAGCTCGGCCATTTTGAATGTTCACTTAATTGTTGACAGCTGCTTTGCTTGCAGGTGTTTTGGATCGTCTTCGATTTTTACCTATTAAAAAAATGGATCAAAGAACCTGTATCAAATTTAGTGTGAAAAACGAAATTAAGTGCGCGGATGCATTCCGAATGTTGACTGTGGCATACGGAGAAGCTACCTTGGACCGAAGCAACGTTTATCGGTGGTACAAAATGTTCTCAGAAGGTCGAGAAGATGTGAACGACGAAGAGCGTGCTGGACGCCCGAGCACTTCAACAACAGACGAAAAAATTAATCAAGTGGAGAAAATGATATTGGCCAATCATCGAATCACCGTTAGAGAAGTTGCTGAGGACCTAAACATATCGATTGGCTTGTGCCATTCGATTTTTATCAATGATTTGGGCATGAGACGGGTCACCGCGAAATTCGTACCAAAATTGCTCAATTGCGACCAAAAACAGCATCGCATGAACATTGCTAATGAGATGTTGGACTCTGTCCGCGACGACCCAAATTTGCTCCAGAGGGTCATAACTGGTGACGAAGCGTGGGTTTATGGTTATGACGTGGAAATTAAAGCTCAATCATCTCAATGGAAGCTTCTGCACGAACCAAGACCGAAAAAAGCGCACCAAGTTCGGTCGAATGGGAAAGTTTTGCTGACAGTTTTCTTCGATTGCAGGGGCGTGGTGCATCATGAGTTCTTGCCACAGGGTAGAACGGTCAATAAGGAATATTACCTGCAAGTTATGTGCAATTTGCGCGAAGCAATCTGCCAGAAACGCCCGGATTTGTGGAAGAACAAAAATTGGCTTTTGCACCACGATAACGCCCCTGCTCACACATCGTTGCTTGTGCGCGACCTTTTTGCCAAAAACAACACACTAATGATGCCGCAGCCACCGTATTCCCCAGATCTGGCCCCCTGTGACTTTTTCTTGTTCCCTAAACTGAAGAGGCCCATGAAAGGACGACGTTACGCTATGCTTGACGAGATAAAGATGGCATCGAAGGAGGAGCTGAAAAAGATTTTAAAAAATGATTTTTTGAAGTGCTTCGAAGATTGGAAAAACCGTTGGCACAAGTGTATAATATCTCATGGACATTATTTTGAAGGGGACAAAATAGGTATTCATGAATAAATAAATAATTTTTGAAAAACACAAAAGTCACGATACTTTTTGAACACACCTCGTATATCCATGTTAGTAGTTTAGAACTACTAATGAATAGAGATAACCCTCTGAAACTATTTCAACATAGAACCATCTACCCAAGTTGAAGCTTAGAAGAACAAAACACATCACAAAATGGGTTAAACACTAAAAATTAATGAAATTTATGATACTATTCTTATTGCAGAGCAAAAGAGTGTCCTTTAGGGAGAGGTGTCCTCTTACTGGAGAGTTGCTAAATAGTAACAATGGTAACTTTGGTGGTGAAAGTTGTAGAGAGGTGTTGGAGGATTCTATCTTGGAGGGGTTCCACTTGTAAAACTGTATTGACTCATCCATTGATGAGCTTTACAAGCTTGATACCTTAATATGATTGAGTGGAGATAAGAAAGAAGAAGAAGACTTGTAAAATGAAAATATAAGTGTTGAAACCTTTTGAGCACCCTATGTATGTTTTTAAAGATTCATTGAACATTTTAATACTTTTTTTTTTTTAAGTTTATTTTTTAGATAAACACTTCTTTTTAGGGTAGGTATCTGTTAGAATTATGTAGTTTTTAGTTGTTGTGTGTTATAGATGTTTGTTATTTTACCATTGGATATAACTTATTCACATATTGTCTCTCCACACACAAACAAGCAGATTAACATGTCTTTGGTTATTGTCACAAATAATAATTATGTTTTCTCATATATTTATTTGTTTTTGACCAGTAGAGGAGGAGGGGCTGTATAAGAGAATTGATGGTAGCAGCATGAGCCTGTCTTTGTCAGAGAGCATCTTTAATCCTTTCACTGCCGGAGGTGCTAGCATAGGCTGTCACTATAGGACTAAACTTAGGTGCCCACAGTTTTTCCTGTGAAGGCTCTATGAAAATTCAAAATACTGTTCTCTTTTAAAACTAAATAACATTTATCACCCCTGATGTGTCCTTTACACTTTTAGAAAAAATTGCAATTGGTGAAAATTATAATTTTGGCAATGAAATCTGTCCTGTGTATAGAGGTGTTTACTAGCTTGGGGAGGTTTTACTGTGTGTATATATATATATGGGCAAATATCATGGAACAAACTCAATCAACGTTTAGTTGATTTTTGTTTCACTAGATGGCGCTCTGTCATATAAAAAGTTCATGTGAGCGGTCAGGATATGCCTTTTTTGTTTTTAATATATATATATATATATTTTTTTTAAAGTTATAACACACCAGTTAATCACAACCCCTGATACCACCAAGTACAGTTAGAATGCCAATTGAACTATAAGAATAAATGTTTAGGCTCAGATCTCACAATATAGACACCAAAGTGGAGACTGGCATGTCAGTTGCACTTGAGTAAAGGCTCAATATCATGGCAAAGAGAGGTGTGAGCTTAGAGAGTTAAGAAGCTTGCCCAAGATGTTGCTTATATAGCCTCCAATGTTTGATGTTTCCTGCCTTGCTGCTGTCTGTGGGAGTTAACTGAGTGCTCTAACCTGTTACCAGATAATCCTTCCCCTCCTCTACTACTCTCAAATTGTGCAGTTTTATCTTCTCTTTACAGTTAACACTTTGTTCCGTCCGTATTCATTGAAAAATTACACCTCTTTATTAAGACTACTTTGCCATTAAGGTCTTAAAACTTTTGTTCCCTAACATTGAGGTTGCAGTGTATTGCTTTTCTGGTCACTTGTTCAAACACAAAAGCATGTTCTATCTATGTCACAATAAATATATATATATATTTTATAAAAACCTTGTTTTATTTTTGCCCCTTCCCTCCCTCCCCCTTGCTGGATGAATGAATACATTACTGGTTGTTTAACTTCCACACCCTCGCAATGTACTTCTTGAGAATTGGGTGCTGCTCAACACCGCTGTGCCCCAGGTTCCTAAAGACAAGGATGAGATGGTGGAGCGCGAGTTCAACCGGCTTCTAGAATCCACATCCTACCTCTCCCACCAGCTGGACTTCAACTACCTCCAGAACAAGCCAGTGTCTCTGGGACAGGCCCTGGAATGGGTCATCAAGTAGGTCTTGTCTTGTAGTCCGGGACAAACTCCCTCCACAGAACTGTCCTTGGGATTTCTAGCTGAAAACTCTGGGGACAGAATAAAGCAGACAAATCTACAATGAAATTGCCTGCCCACAGCTTGTGTATACTCATGAACAAAACTTAAAGAAGTGGAAAGTCTTTGATGTCACCAGTCATCTATTTGTTTGAAGGAGACAGAGGCAATTTTGTTCACACTCGATTATCTCGTGTGTCTTCAATAAAGGTTGCTGTGTATCAAATATCTTTCAGTTATTGTCCCGATATACATGTTAAAAGGTACATCTTCCTTAACTTTTGTCCGTGAGCGTACCTCATATTTCTAAAGATTCTGAGGTGTATGGCAGGCTCCAGGAGAAACATGTTAAGGAGAAACAGCTCCAGTACTGGCGCACTATCCTGGATCTGCAGGAGAAGCTCAAGACCAACCACACCAGGGTAAGTGCTGCTCACCAGGGAGATCTTGAACCAAAATCCTGGATTGGGACAACAACTTGGCACAGGTTACAGAGCAGGTTGTGGTCCAGGTGATCCAGACCAAGGAGAAGATCGAGGGACTCCACAAGCAGCACAAGGAGATGGCTGAGGCCAGACAGTCCCGAGACATCACACAGGAGTTTGCCCTCCGGTGTAAGGCCAGGGAGCTCACCCTGGCTTTCAAGGTAATTCTCAGTTGGCTACTACAGCTTTGTACAATAAAACCTCTTCCTCTTCTATTAAGCTCATTTTAGGGTCAAAATAGGTAATTGTAGTTGGGATTGTGGAATTTAAGTAATGAATAATATGTATGTATTGAATTATGGTAGAGAACCTCCATGAGTGGACGCTCTAGCTAGTAGAAATCTCTCTACAAAGGACAGTTTTCTTTGCCAAAATTTCCATTTATACCAATTAACTGTTCTCTAATAAAAGGACACCTCTCTCTAAAGACATTTTGGCTCTGAAAATTTATGAGAAAGAAGTTATACTTCAAGGTAAGTTGACTTATAGTGTAATTATCACCTCAAATTTCAATTGATGCCAAGCTGTAGGGGAACCTCAGCCCCGTATGTTGAGGTGTGACAGAATGGGTGGTGACAGGAGTACGACGCCCTCATTGAGCAACAGAAGGAAATTGAGGACAAGCTCCAGGAGATGGAAGCCTCTCCTCCCAGGTCTGTCCCCTCTCTTCAACTACCGCATTTGCATATCTACCATATTTACATATACCTGCTACATTTGCATATACCTGCCGCATTTAAATAATCCACAGGGGAGCAAACTCAGTAAATGTAAACCTTTTATTGCTAATCTAATTCCAAAACAGTTTAAACCTACCTGTCACCACTGCTGTGTGTTGTGGCCAGTGATGTGTATCTGTCCTCGCGGGACCGCCAAGTCCTGGACTGGCACTTTGCCAACCTGGAGTTTGCCAACGCCACCCCCCTCCACACCCTCTCCCTCAAGCACTGGGACCAGGACGATGACTTTGAGTTTACAGGCTCCCATCTCACCGGTAGGTTTCACTTGTTGTTACTAGACCTCCTACAAGTGAACCAGCTCTGAGTGACAGCCAACTAAATAAAATCAAAACTGATCTAATCCAACCTCCAATGAGAGACCACCTCCAGCAGAGACCAGAAGTATCTATGTATTTTGAGTAGATTCTTACACGGATGACTATTGTATCAATGCTCTTTCAATAGAACCTCTCGCTCAAGCAGCAATCCTTAAGGGCTGGTCTGGCACCAGTCTGCGGAAAACTAACCAGCAGTTTCTATCTTAATTAGGATGGCTAATACAAAAGGGGACTGAATGAAAGCCAGGATAGGCTTTTGACTTCATTCTTGCAATGAAGCTGGCCACTCTCTTGTTCTTGCGGTGAGAAATCGCCCCAAAAGGCCAAATTTATTTGGCCAACAAGATAGACAGAAGCAGGCACTGACAAACCACTTCTGTATCAAACACTGCTGAGAAAACTATATGAACCTGTTCAAATTGGGGAGAATATTTGTCCATATAGGCACCAAAGTTGACTTGATGGATGCTAATAACAATAACAACCCTATCAAGATTTAGAACAGGCCATCTCAAGCCATTGAAGATAGAAAATAATAACAAAATCTACCTCACTTGCCCAAAATGTAGCTTGGCACCTGCAGCTCCAGAACACATTTTGGCTTGCATTAGATGTACTAAACAGGACCTTTGGGAGAGGCCGCTGCTTATCATAAAACAGCTCGAGGAGCATGAACTCATAGAATTCATGTAATCTTTACACAAGGGGATAAGAAACAACGACATGCCTACTCTACATAGAGGGTATTAACTGAACACTCTTGCAGATATAGGTAATGGTTTTGTAAAGGAGACTTGCTATTGTTTGAATGCTCACACCCCGGTGTGTTGTGCAGTGAGGAACGGCTACTCCTGTGTGCCAGTGACAATGGCAGAAGGCCTGGACATCCGGCTCAGCACTGCAGTCAAGAGTGTGCGGTACAACACCAACGGTGGGTTGTTTACTATAGCACCAAGTGGATGGTAAATGAGTGGGGTAAACCATCCACTTTCAACAGAGTGATCCTGCATTTACCACTTGTAGAAGTCCAACCCCGCCAGTGAGTGACACACTAAGTGCTAAAGTTGAGCTGCTTTCTATATGTGTAGACAGGTGATGCACTTGCAGTAAAAGGTAGTTGCTAACTATCTACCATGATTACCATGGCCTGTACCATGTGTACCAAAAAAAGTTATCCGACATCAACAAAATAAGATTGACCGTTAGCTCTCTTCCAATCTACCCAGCATCCTGATCTGGCTTAGAACTCAGGCTGCTGCATAATTTTTGAATAAAATGTAATTCTATAAAAAGAAGACCACCTCTTTCATCAAAATAGATGCAAGAACAATCTGTCATTGATTGACCATCTCCACAATCTAGCAGATTCAGGTTGGACTACAATTTCCATCCATACCAATATGTGTTCTAAACACAAATGATGGTCTTATAGATAGGTGATCCTGAAGGGGAAGTAAACTTGACCTCTACATAAAGGTAAATTGATTTGAAATTAGAGCAAGCCATCTATAAATAAACCCTTCTATTCAAAAGACATATTGGATCAAAGTAATTTGTTGTTATTCTTGTTTCTTATACCCTTGTTCAAAGATTCCACGAGTCCATGCTTCTTAAGCTCAAAGTCAATTTTTTTTATCAAAATAATTTTTTTACCAATAATTCTGATTGGCAGCATCCCTAATAAAAGTTGGTTTGCAAAGCCAATTGAAAAAATTGGTAAATAAAAAAATTTCGATCCAATATATATAGGCCCCTTTTTATGTACATGTACAGTGAAAGCTCTCTATGATAAAGCTGAAGATACCAAGAAATTTTTATAGATGGAAAAAATAAAAATAATCACCTGAAACTATGGTATGCGGGTTGTTTGCCTCGATTTTCCCAAAACTGGTGTGTTTTTTTTTGCTTATCCCAAGTACATGTGGTACAGGCCATGATAATCATGGTGGGTAGAAGTTGGCGACTGCTTTGACTGTAAGTGCACCACATGTCTACACATGTGGAACATGGTATATTCATGATATCTGCATGTAGAAAATCCACTAGATATGTATTAATTAAAAGGTGCCAGCCACTGACATCATATTGTTGTCTAGGGGTGGAGGTGGTGTGCTACAACACCAGGAACCCCCAAGGAGTCCTCAGTTTCAAGGGGGACGTGGTACTCTGCACCCTACCCCTGGGGGTACTGAAGCAGATCACCCCCGGCCCCTCCAACGTGGTGAACACAGTCCAGTTCCACCCCCCACTGCCAGACTGGAAGCTGGGGGCCATCCAGCGCCTGGGCTTTGGCAACCTCAACAAGGTCAGCTCTTCCTTGGGACATTACACACATAGAGTACAGTTTCTTTATTTCAACTTTACCCCCATGGGGGATAGAGGTGATTCCTGTTGATTTAACCTAGGTGTGGAATTATAATATGTTAATTTGATCCTAATTAGAGAATATCTGTTAATCTAGTCGCAATGAGTCAAACTCAATTGCCACTAACATTAACAAAATTTGTGATTACTTATTGGGGAATCATACAAAGTAGTTGACATAGAGTGAATGTTGAATTAAAGAGGTTCTACTATATCTGGCTATTTCTGTAAATCAGAGTGTCTGCAGTACCACCTACTTCCTATGAAACCCCAACCCATCTGACAAGTGGCCACTTTGAAAGGATCAAGCATGTTATTTATTTCAACCTCTGATAAATAACCACCTCTCTCAAGGAGTGGAGCCACTTAATTCATTGGTTATTTAAACCAACAAGTTCATGCTCTTCTATTCCAATGGATTTTATACATACTGTAGTGAAGATGGGGACCAGAAGTATCTGTGTGTATTTGGGCTCACCTTCCACCATATCTTTATCTCTCTTAACCATACAAAATTTAAAAAATAATTTTTTATTCACAAATAAATGATCCACTTGATGGAACAGCCTATACCACATGACAAGGGCAAAAAGCCCAGTAATGCATATGTGGTTGACTTCTTGATCATTCAAGAAATGGTATTTTGGTCAAATTCTCTGGAAATAAAAAAAAAAATCAAAATTTATTCCAATAGATGGCAGTGGGCCATCAGCAAAATTCAATTGCACAATCAGGAACTGCTTTTTGTTGTTATTGCATCACCCTAGATGTCTTTTCTACTTTTAAACTCTTTTTTTATATAGCAAAAAAGTTTGTTTTAAAGTAAATTTTTAAAATTTCTATTTAGCAAATCCCACTTGTATAGTGAGAGTAAATAACCAGTCAATGATGTTGGCAGAAGGAAGCTTAGAAGTGTGTGTGTGCACTACAGGTGGTGCTGTGTTTCGACCGGGTGTTCTGGGACCCCAGCGCCAACCTCTTTGGCCACGTGGGCAGCACCACGGCCAGCCGCGGGGAGCTCTTCCTCTTCTGGAACCTGTACCGGGCCCCGGTGCTGCTGGCCTTGGTGGCGGGGGAGGCCGCGGCCATCATGGAAAATGTCTCGGATGACGTTATTGTGGGCCGCTGCGTGGCTGTGCTCAAAGGCATCTTTGGCAACAACAACGTTCCCCATGTAAGTCTCTGCCATTCCTATCTCTTGTTGGATGTACATTCTCAGCTTCCATAGAGGGTCTTTGGACTGGGGATGGTAACATTTAGGGCTACTGTGGTCCTTTACCACATACAGGATAACAAATATTTTTAAAAAGTTCCAAACTCAAATATAATTTTTATTTTCTATATAATATTAACTAACACTACACAATGAACCTTAAATGTGTTTTCCCATATATAGAAATGCCAATTATACTATAAATATTTTGTGGCCAGGAAATGGAATTTATTGGAGAATATTTGTTAATATAAAGGCAACAAAAGTCAAACTGGACTTGTGGACACTAACAATTAAACATAGTTGTTTTAACAAGTATTAAATTTGTATTTATTATAAAGGAGAATTAGAGGACAACAAGGATTATTGTGAATTATAACAAAGGCAGAATATGTGAGCCATTCTAGGCAAGCTGAAGCTCCCCTGGTGGTGACAGTAGGAACTAGCTGGTGTAGTCATATTGCTCACTTTCACCATTACTGCAGAATCCAAATTTGGTATGTTTTATACGCCCCATGAACAACCACTTTGCAACACCCCATGTTCTGATCTAAATGATGTATTGTATTTGCTGAGTGTTGCGTGGTGGTTTCAGCCCAAGGAAACAGTAGTCACCAGGTGGCGGGCTGACCCGTGGTCTCGGGGATCCTATTCCTTCGTAGCAACAGGATCCTCAGGTGAGTGGTCACACACAGTTTTCCTTAAAATGTAATGGAATTCTAGGAAAATAGGTAGAGCAATTTTTGTTAGCACTGTCACCATTTCAAATACAGGCACACAAATCTTCAACTTTACCTCAAGATAGAGATGCTTCCCACTGAAATCATATATATATATATGACAAGCGCCAACAGCGCGAAACGCGTTCGTGGATGGCTTTTCTTGATTTATCAAGAAATTGGGTTGGCCAAATATCAGGGAACAGGCTAAATCAATGAATAGTTGATTTCTGTTCTACCAGATGGCACTCTGCCTTCTGAAAAGCACATGTGCTCTTGGTCAGGATATGCCTTTTTTATTTTTGATTTCAACACCTGACCTACTTATTATTTTTTTTTTTCTATTGTTTTTTCATATATATATATGATATACAGGGTGTACCAGGTAAATTGGGAATTTCAACAATGGTATTTTAACTGAAATTGTTTGCAAGTAAAAATTAAAATATCCGAATGAAATTTGACACAGTAGTAGATAAAAGGATATAGTTTTTATTTATTCAATGTAGTTTCCATTATTAGCTACAACAGTCTCGAGGCGAGTGCGGAATGAAGCAAAGGCCTTGGCGACGATGACCTTGTCCATTTGGGTCATCACCGTGTGAACTGCTTTCTTGACAGACTGGATGGTGGTATGAGGAGCTTTGTTGACATCTCTCTCAACAACGCCCCATACATAGTAGTCGAGGGGATTGCAATCTGGAGAATTAGGGGGCCAAATATCAGGACCCCAGTGACTAGGGACGTTAAGTGTCAGCCACGATTGTGTCTTTTTTGCCTTATGGGCTGGAGCTGAGTCCTGTTGGAAGACATACTTCCTTCCTGCGGCCACCATGTCCATCCAAGGCTTCACAACGGTCTCCAGAACATTGATGTAGGTGTCAGCGTTCATCCTAAGGCCCTTCTCAAAGAAATGGGGAGGCATGACATCACCTTCACTGCTGATAACGCCAAGGACCATTACGGAGGCAGGAAATTTCGTGTGCATCACGACAGGTATCTCTGAGGGGTCTTTACAGATCCAGCGATCATTCCTGGGATTTACCTTTTGGTCCACGTCAAAGTTCTTTTCATCAGAGAAGAACCTTAGCATGCCAAAAGAGTCGTGTTTCAGGTTGTTGATGAGGGCAGCAGCCTTTCCTTTTCTGTTATTCTTCATATTCTCAGTCAGCAACTGACCTTTCCGAAGGGCATAAGACTTGAGACCAAGGTCCTCATGGATAGTTCTGACAATTGTCATAGAGCCAACGTCCATTTCCTTGGCTATGGCCCTCATGCTCTTCCCAGGGTTTCCATCAATCTTCTCCTTGACATTTTTGACAAATTCTTCGCCTCTTACCCTGTCCGATCGACGCGAGTGCTTTTTCCTTGAAGCTATCCCCTCTTTGTTACTGTCGGCCTCATCAAACTGCTTCTTGACACGATAAATAGTGGTTTTGGGCAACTTAAGAAAGTCCACTATCTCTTTGGGGCTCCTTCCGGCGCGCAGAGCAACGATGATGGCAGCTCGATTTTCAAATTCTCGGTTACTCTTCATCACTACACTGCGCACACATGTACTGTTGCATTTTACATGAATATGGCTACGTAATGAAAAAAAACCAAGTTTTTAATCTCAAGTAGTTTTTGTTTTATGGACTGTCAAAGTTAGTCCCAATTTACCTGGTACACCCTGTACATATACATGATAAATGATAATTATGGTTGGTAGAAGTTGGCAGCTGCTTTTACTGTAAGTGCCCTTCATGGAGGGTTTGTGTGAATGTGGTGACTATAATTTATATAAGAATTGTTGTAATGAAGCTTTTTACAATCCTTTTTATTTTTTGAGGATTGTTGGTATGGAGAATTTGAATCTTTGTACATCTAGTACTTTTGATACAAGGGGCACACATATTAGATTTTAGATATAATATTGTCGCAATTGAATGAATAGAGGTACACAGAGCTATTTCAGCAGGTTTTATTATTAAATTAAGGCTCGAAAATTGAGTGATATCTTTCTCACCTTTTATCTAAAGAAAAAAAAAGGAAATATCTACAGTTACAAAATTTACATAACATCGAACTATTATAATATTTACATATTTAATAATAAACAATTACTTTGATTTCACTCTAAACAAATTTCGCTACAATATACTTATAGCTGTTATTTTGACAATAAGTATACACATGGCTTCATCATGATAGAATTGTGTCTTGGTATAGGTACACACTCACTGAACTATTATAAAAAGAAGGTATTATGTCCAATATCTTGTATATAATATATACAGTAAAACCCATACTGCCTGTAAAGGTAAACACCTAACTGCAGAGCCAGTCTTTAGGAAGATATGTCCTTTTACCGGAGAGTTTCTAAATAGTAAAAATGGTATTTTTGTGCATATGAAAACTGTCCATTGTAGAGAGGTTTCCTCTAGCGCGAGTGTCCTTTCATAGAAGTTCTACTGCTTATATAAAAACCTAGGTAACAAATGACCACATCCAAATTAATAAATTGGGTGCAACATTTCAAGTAACAGTGTTGTGACCACCTTCAGACCAAAGTACTGAATGTTTTATCTGAAGATCTGTCATTTCTTTTTGTCTCTCTGGTGATGATGACAATGCTGTTACCAAAACATCACACTATTTATTTGGTGTTGTTACCTTATGGTTCGAATCTATAATCCAAATTGTACTTCCTCAATAAATATATTGCAATATTTTCTAGGCATTTTGTATTTGTTAGAAGGTATTATAGGGGTGATGATATATATATCAACCTGTGAGAACACATTTGATTGGTTGACCCAGGCAATGACTATGACATTCTGGCCACTCCCGTTGCCCCGGCTGGGCAGTCCAACCAGCAGGCTCCGCCCCCACGGCTCTTCTTTGCCGGAGAGCACACCATCCGCAACTACCCCGCAACAGTCCACGGGGCCTTCCTCAGTGGCATCCGGGAAGCTGGTCGGATCGCAGACCAGCTGCTGGGATGTCCATACAGTGCAGTCAAGCCAGGTCCCTCCTCCTAGATCTTCCCTCCGTACCTTACAAACACCCATCATCTGTATATATCTACCTCTGTGTCTATTGTATTTTAGAGTAAATTTCTGTATCTGTCAGTCTGTCTATTATTTACATACCCTCTAGCTGTGGCTCCTATATTTACATACCCAAGTTGCATAGAGGCACCTTATGGTCCTAAACCACACAGGTAATACATCACAGGACTGCTATAATTTGTGTTGTTAACCAGTGCTGCTACTATAGGTGCCCCATGTCAACACCACATTTACAATGAGTAGAAACTCTCTATACAGCAAAGTTTTCATCGCTTAAATCACCATTTGTACCAATTAGTTGCTCTCTGGTAAGAGGACACCTCTCTAAAGGACACTGGCATGAAATTCATGTAATCTTTACACAAGGGGATAAGAAACAACAACAACAACAAAGGACACTGGATATGAGAGACCATAGCTCAAAAACTCCTGGTCTATCCTGGAGGTAGTTTCTTATTGGAGGTAATAGAATTCCAAATATGCAAACAAACACTGATCTACTTCACAATATAATGAGGGCAGATGGTTTGAAAGGATGTTGGATATTGGAAAAAATTGAAGGAAGACCTCCAATGAGCTGGCTAGAAGGAGTCAAGAAATCTACCAGAAGGTCTCTAGATGAGCTGTGAGTGGTCACTAACAGATAAAATTAGAGAATATTTGTCCATATGTTGTTGTTTCTCATTCTCTTGTTCAAAGATTTCACGAATTCCATGCTCCTCGAGCTGTTTTATAATAAGGAGCAGCCTCTCCCAAAGGTCCTATTTAGTACATCCAATGCAAACCAAAATGTGTTCTGGAGCTGCAGGTACCAAGCTACATTTTGGGCAAGTGGGGTAAATTTTGTTATTATTTTCTATCTTCAATGGCTTGAGATGGCCTGTTCTAAATCTTGATAGTGTTGTTTGATGCTGTCTATTTCTGAGATTCGGAGCTCTACCTGGGTCCACTCCACTGTACCAACTATGCGTGGGGAAGAAGTTTTCCCACCCTCTTAACTCACTCTAGAGAGGAGTGGAGTAGAGGCGACTCCGCATGTTTGCCTTACGTCGGAGTGCCACTGGCCGGAGTTGGTGAAGCTGTAAGCTAGCTTCGGCCCTTGGTTAGCCGGCGTGAGACGCACGAGTCTCGAAACTCTTGGGTCTTCGCTCTGTGTGTGCGCCATTGGGAGCATCCTTGCCGTGCGCGAAAATTGCACCAGGGCTAGGCCTGGTGTTGAAAAACCAAGGGGTGCACACAGCAGTACCACCCCCCCCCGCCTTCGCGTCGGTTCCCCGCGTAAACCTCAGAACCTCAGAGGTCCTTGATTCGACGGCAGATTCAGGGAGTACTGTGATCAAAGGTTCGAGGGCCAAAGGGGGGGGAGTCCTATTGGAGCGTAGGACGGGTTTAACTGAGTCCGAACGAGAGGGCATGGTCAGCAACCTTGCCAATGAACTCTCGGAGACGCCTGTGGGTGAATGGTCAACCCCATGGAGCCAGACCATAATGGCGGGCGCGAGGGGCCTACCAATGGCCGCTCGGTGCATGGAGAATGCATCATTCTTTTTGGCTGTGTGACCTGGATATCAGCAAAGGTATTCGGTTTATGGGCCTTTGAGGCCTGGGGAACTATTGCTCCTAGAATGTACCAACTATGCTTAGGTGGGATCCTCCAGGTCTTGTTTATTTTTGTTTTGGCTATTGTCTCTATTTATTTAAAAGTAAGTTTATTTTTCTGTGGCAAGAGTTCTCTTGTGCCTATTTTTGCTAGTGCATCAGCAGCTTCAATGCCTTCCATTCCATTTCTCCATATAGTCACCAAAAGTCGACTAGATTTATTCTAACAACAAGAATTTGCTCTATAGGAAAAAAATATTCATATACAGTATAATATTTTTAATACACAATTCAACCTGAAAATTCTGATTTCTTGGGATGTTGAATTAAAGAAGTTGGACTCTATATATTGTCAAATCTGTCCCAAGGCCTCCCATTGAAATGTGATCTTTGTTGAATCAAAGCAGTTGAAGATCAGGTTGGCATTCACCTTGCACACAGGACATTGGCCAGAATTGCATGAAAGAAGCTAGTTGTCTTTATTCACAAAAAAAAAAAAATTCTAACACTTTGTCAATATCCCATAATTGCCAAATTTCAAATATCTCAATTTGTTCATATCTATATAAATAAATATAGAAATGTTTGTTTTATCCTTATAGAAATCCACACACTGTGGATGAAATCTTCCCAGGATATACAGTAAGTTCTGGAAGCAGTTGCTGTCATAGTGCCAACACTAGAATATGGAAATTATCAGCCAAGTTGCATATTTTTGCTCCTTAAAATGATAACATATGAATGACTTTCTTTCATCATTTTACATATAATGTTAACGATATTTCTCCTTGGGGGGGTCAGTGGAAGGATGGTTTAGAATGCTACGACCCGGGTTCAATTCCCGCATTGGTAACTGTTGGACACCGAGCGCTGCTACTCAAGTATAACACGTGACCGGAAGGATGACGTCGGCAACCCCCCTCCAACTGACTGTTATGTTTAGCCTGACAACGCTGTTGCTTGTTTACCGGAGGATGTAACCTCTTTGTTTCTCTCTTTCCCTTTTTAATCTTTATATCACCTATGCTTTAATAAATTAATTAGTGCAAGGCTCTTGTCCTAAGTGTAACCAAGTACCTTGTCTACACCCCTACAAGAAAAGATTATGAGACTGATTGAAGCTGCCTGAAGCATTGAACGGTAAGCCTATTCTTTTGTTCTCTCTCCCCCCCTTCAGTGGACGCCATCTTATTATGGAAGCTAACGAAAGTTTAACGAAAATTACCAAGCTAAATGGATTAAACTATTCCTCATGGAGCTTCCAAATTAAGCTCATTCTGATGGACAATGACTTATGGTCAATTGTTGACCCAGGCGAAGTCAAACCCGAGGGAGGGGATGTTGGTCTAATCAACAAATTTAATACGAGGCAGAATAAGGCTTTAGCAAAGATATGTCTCTCTATTGGTGAGGAGCAGCAAAACCATATCAGACATCTAAATTCCCCCAAAGAAGTTTGGGATGAATTACAAAGACTTTATGCACCCAGGGATAGCAAACACAGAATTCTCCAACTGCGTCGAAAGTTGTACTCCCAGAAATTCTGTCAACATGAGAACATGGATGCCTATTTGGGAAGCATAAATCTAATAGTGAGTGAACTCACAGGTGTAGGGGATAAAATTGAAGACGGTGATCTAAGCATGCTAATTCTTTGTGGAATGCCCGAGGACTGGGATAATGTTATATCAACAATGTGTAACTTACCAGAGTCAGAGTTCACCAGTGCCAACATCAGACGTAAATTGTTAGCTGAGGCAGAGCGCCGGTATGCTACAACAAATGAAGGGATGGGTGCACTGTCAGTCAGGAACTCTAACAAGAAACAATTCTCTCATGAACATCAAGGTTCTAAAACTGTTAGAAAATGTTTCGGATGTGGGAAAACAGGGCATATTGCACGGGACTGTTTCAAACTGAAAAAGAATAACGGTAAACAACAGGAAAAGGGAGCGATACATCAACATCACAAAGCAAAGAACTTGAATGTGATGTATAATGCAGCAGTTGTATCAGAAGAGGATACGTGGGTAATTGACTCAGGTGCCACGCATCATATGACTCCGAACAGAAGGTATTTTTCCACGTTGAATGACGAGAATGTAGGACAAGTGACCACCATTGATGGTACATCACATTCAAACATAGGAAGAGGTAATGCTCAAGTAGATCTGATCAACAATTCTGGACAACTTAGAAGCATAGTTGCTCAGAATGCAATGTTCGTACCTGGGATCAGACATGGTGTACTCTCTGTTCTACAAATTGTGGAAAATGGTCATGAGGTTATCTTCGACAAGAAGGGATGTCATATCTACGACAATGATCATAACTTGATGATCAGAGCAGAGAAGAGAGGAAGGCTCTATCTCGTCAGGACCGCTCCGTCCAGATTTCCAGAATCAGGAGAATGTTCAAATTCCATTGCTCAAACCAACAATTTTCGTAAATTCCCACTAAATTTATGGCATCAGAGACTCATGCATATCAACTATGACACCATAGTAGACATGATGAAAAGAGAAGTTGTCATTGGTTTGAACTGTCAGGCTGGAAAACCTGATAAGTGCTCTGATTGTATGATTGGAAAATCGACAAAAAGACCTTTCCTGAATTTGAGATCTACCAAGGAAACTCAGACACTAGCCCTTGTTCACTGTGATCTAATGGGACCGTTCAACATTGAGAGCTGGGGTGGATCAAGATTTGTCTTGACCATCATTGATGACGCATCAAGATATACAAGGGTATATTTCCTCAAAAGGAAGGGCGATACTCTAGAAAAATTCAAGGAATGGATGAAAGAAGCTGAAAATCAGACGGGATTTTCTCTCAAGAGGATCCGTACAGATAACGGACTAGAGTTCTGTTCATCTCCTTGGGATATTTTCACGAAGGCCCATGGTATAGTACATGAACGCACCATGGTCTACACACCTGAACAGAATGGTGTCGCCGAACGCATGAATAGGACTTTGCTGAGGAGTACTGTGAACAGTTGCAATCTGCCAACCGCCTCTTGGGCAGAGCTCACCAACACAGCAGCATACTTGAGAAATCGTGTTACAAACAGACACAATGAAGAGAAAACGCCTTTTGAATTGTGGTTTGGAAAAAGACCTGCTCTGCAACATCTGAGAGCAATCGGCTGCGAAACCTTTGTTCATGTTCCAAAACAAAGAAGGAATTCGAAGCTTCAGCCAAAAGCCACTAAAGGAATTCTCGTGGGTTATTCTCTACAGGGACGAGGTTGGAGAATCTGGATTCCTGAAAAACGCCAAGTGGTGGAATCTAGAAATTGTGTATTCAAAGAAGAAATCCTCTATAAACAGCCCAAAAGAGAAAGGGATACTCTACCATCTGTCCATTTCTCCTCGAAAGAGGCCTCCTTTCAAGAAGAAAGTAATGCAGATCAACCAGTAGACCGAGAAACTGAAGAACTGATTGGAACTACAGGTGGAATAGATCAGCTATCTGAGACTCTCCCAGAGAACCTGAGAAGCCATCCTATGACACTCCGAAGTCATGGAAAGACGGCAGAATCTCCGGAAGAGGATAATAGTGGTGGACAGATAAATGCCACAAGTGCTGAGAACCCTGCTGACTTCCTTACCAAGCCTCTTGCTAGAAGCCAGCATGAAAAGTACTGTAGAGCGCTGATGGACTATCGGAATAAACGTCCAGCTGAAGTTTTTCCGGGAGGGGATATGTTGGACACCGAGCGCTGCTACTCAAGTATAACACGTGACCGGAAGGATGACGTCGGCAACCCCCCTCCAACTGACTGTTATGTTTAGCCTGTCAACGCTGTTGCTTGTTTACCGGAGGATGTAACCTCTTTGTTTCTCTCTTTCCCTTTTTAATATTTATATCACCTATGCTTTAATAAATTAGTTAGTGCAAGGCTCTTGTCCTAAGTGTAACCAAGTACCTTGTCTACACCCCTACAAGAGTAACGTTTTTATGATTTAATAAAAAAAAAATGCTCCAATAGGTCCCGATTCTTGCAAAAGTCCAACCCCACCGGTGAGTGCAAGTAACCAAACGGGGATCTGGCACATTTGTAAGTGCAAAGTTGAACTGCTTTTCACATGTGTAGACATGTGGTGTACTTACAGTAAAAGCAGTCGCCTTCTTCTACCCACCATGATTATCATGGCCTGTACCACATGTACTAGGGATAAGCAAAATAAATAAAATAAAGATATTTAAAAAAAAATCTTTCTTAGAAAGATACCCTTAAATACCTTTAACCAAAATACCTTTAAAAAATAAATTTATTCAAGAGTTGTATTTATGAATTATTTAGGTATTAGGCATTTTAATACTTTTGTATTATAGTGATTAACCCCTTGATCTCCTTATTCTGTGATGGTAAAATTAATTGCATAAGGATAGTTCGATTTTATGTGATATATTTTTAGGTTTAATTCTTCTCAAAATTTGCAAAAACAGCCTAATGCTCTAGTAATAATACCCAGGTGAAGCCAGGTTATTCGCTAGTAAGCTTATATTAGATGGTGTCCGTTATTGTTAATAAAATTTTTATAGGTTCCCTTCACAAAAATGAAGTTTTAGTTTAGATTCTAACTTAATTAAACCTATCTAGAAATACTTGCTATGCTATAGTAAAACAGCATCTGAGTAGGCTAGGTAAATATAGTTATTTGTAAATATCCCACACTGATGCAAACACATCACTCCTTATTATACATCTATATATTGAGTAAAATCAATCATTCCTCCAGGGAAAAGTGTCTTTTCAAAAACATTTTTATTGTTCTCTTTTTTTTTTTTAATAAAAATGTTTTTCGAAAAGACACTTCCCTGAAGGAATGATTACTTTTACTCAATATTTATGCAAGGGATTATTTTATAAAATTGTCAACATCTATATATATCGGGTGAGTAAATAATTATTGCTGATTTTGTCAACAAAACATCTTGAAATGATAATTCTGGGGAATATATTTACCATCAATTACTGCTTCCTGGATTTTTTAGACGAAGAATGAATGGTCCACATTGAAGTCTTCACCAACATTCTCGTTATCAAGATTGTCTTCTTCCACGGCTGACAAAATGTCTGGTCGTTGAAATTGGAGGGTCAACATCTACCTTCTTCATTTGCGAGGTTTGTATTGTCTGATACCAACTTGACTTTTGCTGATTCTTCATTCACTAACAATTTTGTTGACATCACGAAATGACTCTGTGCTGCCACATCCCCAAATATCTTTTTCTTCTTTCTTATCTCCACACTGGGTGAAGTAGCATGCGTCTGCCTTTGTCATTAAGACTGGGAGCACTACTCAGTGGCAGGCCGACTTAGCTCCAAAAGAAATGGCCGCCTCTGACATGAGGAACAGACACCATGTAAAGCCGCTCCTAACATGGAGTACAAACACTGCTCATTCTGTATCCCTGGATTAGGAGCCCTTACAGGGTACTATCAGCCGGGCCAGCTGAACCCAGGTTTTTTAGTGAGCTTGTTACTGCTCCCCCTCCTCCTTTTTTATCCGGGCTTGGGACCGGCAAAGGCGGAGTTCCCAAATATCTTGAAGTGGTAGATCTTAATAAGAAAAATATGGATATGATATTTGGTACACATTCTCATCTGAAAGGAAAGAAAGGATTATGTTGATTAAAAAAACTAGAAAAAACATCAATTTTGAAAGGAAAAAAAAAGTCTTGGGGATAAAAAAAATTCACAAAAATTGTGCAACGATCCAATAACTAGATCATAAATTATCTTCCATCCTAAGGCACCTAAGTAGCCATGGTGGAACTTCAGCTGGTAAGTTGTCTGTCCTTGACATTTGACACATCTTGGCATTTTAAATGATTCTGTAGACATTCAGAACTCCTGTGTACTCCATCTTGTCCATTTGTAATGTTCCATGAGCATCCCCTTGTCTGTTATCATCCTTGAACAACATTGAGTTACTGAGTCGAATCTCTTGGAATAAGTCATTTTTCTGAATTCATAGATCAATCATATGCCAAAAACATCGTATCATATTTGAACAAATAAAACATATTTTATCATTTATATATGTCCTTTAGATATTTTTATATAAATGTTTAAAAAAAATAATTTAGTCAAAATAATAGGTTTCCTGGGTCACAGGACTCCAACAATGGGACAGTAGGTAGGGCCCTGGCCACCTGCGGTCGATGATTTGTACGAAGTCGAGCCTTAGTCCTGTCAGAGGAGTAGAATAGGAGTCCGTAGAGGTCCTAGGGTGGGAAACCTCCCTACAGGTCGAACCGCCGCCACTATAAACAAAGGGTAGTGGCCGATAGCAGATACCTCCGAGTTGGTGTGGAAACTCTGCCTTCACGGAGATAAAATATAATTTAAAAAAATCAAGAACTACACACATATTAACACTTCTTATATATAAAAAAAAACATCAAACATAACCTGACTACAACAAAGTAAAACACTATGCTAATATTTATATATAAATCTATCATACTATAGCGCTCTTCCTGGAGTGATGCCCTGAGTTCCTGCTTATCACATGGGCGAATGGGTTCGATCCCAGCAAGTCAGATATTATTATTATTTTTTTGGAGGGGGTGAGGGAACTCTCTGTGGCATTGTGAGAGCCTCCTGGGTTATACATAACTGTACCTACCTGGTCTCTTTGTTAATATTTTCTTCCCTTTTATTGTAGCTCTTGGATTACTGTGTTTTACCATTGACACGAATGTCAATAATATCGTTTTAAAATTATATCAAGATCACTACTCGGCCTTTTGGTTAAAATCAAATCTATCAACATTATTTTCTAAGACAGAATACTATGGATGCTATATGGAACGTGAGCTGTGAGTCCATTGACAGCCACTTCTGACACAACTTGATTTTAAGTTTCTATTACGCCTTGGAAATATCAACACACATAGAGATATGGAGTTTCAGCATTCTCCGTTCTTGATGTCGAAATAGTCTTCCAGCCACCAACCCATCCTCTAGAAGCTAATCAACTTCTAAAAGTATTCTATGTACTTGTGACCAGGTAAATGACAGCAACAGAATTGGTGTTAACTATCCAATCAGTAACCAGAGTCATATTTATTCCAGACGAATCAGTTTTAAGAGTAGTGTACCTCTTCAATCACGATCCCCCAAGGCGATCGTCATATAGCCAATACCCATAGCCGGCCATAGCCAATACCCTCGTGCAAAACAATGAACACTCACTAGAATCCCAGCCTACAAGAACATTGTTCCAACATTCCTGAATCTCATTTCAAACAAAAGTTCGGAACGACAACAACATTTTCCTAGTTTGCTTTATTGCTTTATTATATTGCTACAAACCGAAATTGCATAGACTTTCAATAGCCTATATTTTAAATTTTAAACTTTCTACCCATCTATTTATTTTTTTAATGATTGATTTAAAGCAAATAGATACATATTCATTTCTTCTTTATTTATATGGTAATTTAAACCAACAACCCCATATTGTATAATACTTATAACAAGATTTTTATGTTGTATAATAGAAACTAATCTTTAAATGATTATACGCATTATTGACATGTGTCATTACATCATCATATGTAATGTACTTTGTACAAACTGAGGATAAATAAATAAAACTCTGTAATAGATTAAGAGTTGAGCTGAAGCAAGATATAGAAGTCAAAAACGTCTAAAGTCGAGATGTAGCAGCCCAAAAACAACATCTAAAGATAGATAGGAAACTGTCAGGACGGCGCCAGTGTACAATTTCGGCAGCCGATATACGCTCTTGTCGCATCTGCTGAAATGCAATACTTCCTCTCTCGGAAAAGATATATAAGACCTCCGTCCTAGCCAAAAATACAGTCACTTCACCATCAGCGGAAGCCCTCGTCGGTTGTCACCAAGGTCCACCTCATCGACCATGTAGAACAGTAAGAACTCTTCTATCTCCATCTTTCGCTCCTAGCTCAACTTTTATCTGTTCACGGAACTTTCCTAGTGCAACTGGGTCTTCGTTTTTTGTGTGGACATTCACAAGCTTTCCACTCTGCCTCGACCACGACTGCCTGTACTCTGTGAGAACTGTTAAAGGTCTCCCAAGGTGCAGAGAGGTACTGGAAAACTCTCCACACCCTGACTGTCCCTCTCGGTTACTATAGGTTTGCCCCTTTCGGTTACCATACCACAGCGAGAGACCCTCGGTTACCACATATACATAGTAGTTACCAAGTATATATTCTTATGATTATTTTATGTGGTTGTTAATGGCAATTGGTTCGCAAATTCAGGGGTAGAATCTATGTTAGTGACATCTTTCAGACATAACTCTATATCCTATAGAAATATTATTCATATAAGTTAGATATTGGGAAAAAAATCTCTGCGGAACAGTCGCAGTGTTGTCTTGCAGTTTTTCAAACCCCCACCCTCCATCCATCCTCCCCATGTAAAAACGCTCGTTTGTGATTGGCTTGTAAGGGGCAAACAATGAGGGGGGAGCTAAACGTATTATCTGCCAATTTTCTCTTTGGGCGAGCACCCGGCGGCACTGTAAGTCCGCACTCTGTGTTAGGAGAGAATGGATTCGAGAATTCACATCGTTCAGACAGGATGTACTAACGTACCATTTGTCTCTCTCTCCTTGGTCTTGAGTTGGGCATCAGGAGAATTTTTCCATTGCAGTAAGGGCAGTAGAAATTGTTTCATTTTAAAAAGAATATTACGCGTCTAGAATAGTTTTGTAATTTGATAATGTACCATTTGTTTCTCTCTCCTTGGTCTTGAGTTGGGCATCAGGAGAATGGATTCGAGAATTCACATCGTTCAGACAGGACGTACTAATGTACCATTTCTCTCTCTCTCCTTGGTCTTGAGTTGGGCATCAGGAGAATGGATTCGAGAATTCACATCGTTCAGACAGGACGTACTAATGTACCATTTGTTTCTCTCTCCTTGGTCTTGAGTTGGGCATCAGGAGAATGGATTCGAGAATCCACATCGTTCAGACAGGATGTACTAATGTACCATTTCTCTCTCTCTCCTTGGTCTTGAGTTGGGCATCAGGAGAATGGATTCGAGAATCCACATCGTTCAGACAGGACGTACTAATGTACCATTTCTCTCTCTCTCCTTGGTCTTGAGTTGGGCATCAGGAGAATGGATTCGAGAATTCACATCGTTTAGACAGGACGTACTAATGTACCATTTCTCTCTCTCTCCTTGGTCTTGAGTTGGGCATCAGGAGAATGGATTCGAGAATCCACATCGTTCAGACAGGACGTACTAATGTACCATTTCTCTCTCTCTCCTTGGTCTTGAGTTGGGCATCAGGAGAATGGATTCTAGAATTCACATCGTTCAGACAGGACGTACTAATGTACCATTTCTCTCTCTCTCCTTGGTCTTGAGTTGGGCATCAGGAGAATGGATTCGAGAATTCACATCGTTCAGACAGGATGTACTAACGTACCATTTGTCTCTCTCTCCTTGGTCTTGAGTTGGGCATCAGGAGAATGGATTCGAGAATTCACATCGTTCAGACAGGATGTATTAACGTACTATTTGTCTCTCTCTCCTTGGTCTTGGGTTGGGCATCAGGAGAATGGATTCGAGAATTCACATCGTTCAGACAGGATGTACTAATGTACTATTTGTCTCTCTCTCCTTGGTCTTGGGTTGGGCATCAGGAGAATGGATTCGAGAATTCACATTGTTCAGACAGGATATACTAACGTACTATTTGTCTCTCTCCCCTTGGTCTTGAGTTGGGCATCAGGAGAATGGATTCGAGAATTCACATTGTTCAGACAGGATATACTAACGTACTATTTGTCTCTCTCCCCTTGGTCTTGAGTTGGGCATCAGGAGAATGGATTCGAGAATCCACATCGTTCAGACAGGATGTACTAACGTACCATTGATCTCTCTCTCCTTGGTCTTGAGTTGGGCATCAGGAGAATGGATTCGGGAATTCACATCGTTCAGACAGGATGTACTAACGTACCATTGATCTCTCTCTCCTTGGTCTTGGGTTGGGCATCAGGAGAATGGATTCGAGAATTCACATCGTTCAGACAGGATATACTAACGTACCATTTGTCTCTCTCTCCTTGGTCTTGAGTTGGGCATCAGGAGAATGGATTCGAGAATTCACATCGTTCAGACAGGATGTACTAACGTACCATTGATCTCTCTCTCCTTGGTCTTGGGTTGGGCATCAGGAGAATGGATTCGAGAATTCACATTGTTCAGACAGGATATACTAACGTACTATTTGTCTCTCTCCCCTTGGTCTTGAGTTGGGCATCAGGAGAATGGATTCGAGAATCCACATCTTTCAGACAGGATGTACTAACGTACCATTTGTCTCTCTCTCCTTGGTCTTGAGTTGGGCATCAGGAGAATGGATTCGAGAATTCACATCGTTCAGACAGGATGTACTAACGTACCATTGATCTCTCTCTCCTTGGTCTTGAGTTGGGCATCAGGAGAATGGATTCGAGAATTCACATCGTTCAGACAGGATGTACTAACGTACCATTGATCTCTCTCTCCTTGGTCTTGAGTTGGGCATCAGGAGAATGGATTCGAGAATTCACATCGTTCAGACAGGGCGTACTAATGTACCATTTCTCTCTCTCTCCTTGGTCTTGAGTTGGGCATCAGGAGAATGGATTCGAGAATCCACATCGTTCAGACAGGACGTACTAATGTACCATTTGTTTCTCTCTCCTTGGTCTTGAGTTGGGCATCAGGAGAATGGATTCGAGAATTCACATCGTTCAGACAGGATGTACTAATGTACCATTGATCTCTCTCTCCTTGGTCTTGAGTTGGGCATCAGGAGAATGGATTCGAGAATTCACATCGTTCAGACAGGATGTACTAATGTACCATTTCTCTCTCTCTCCTTGGTCTTGAGTTGGGCATCAGGAGAATGGATTCGAGAATTCACATTGTTCAGACAGGATGTACTAATGTACCATTTCTCTCTCTCTCCTTGGTCTTGAGTTGGGCATCAGGAGAATGGATTCGAGAATTCACATCGTTCAGACAGGATGTACTAACGTACCATTGATCTCTCTCTCTCCTTGGTCTTGAGTTGGGCATCAGGAGAATGGATTCGAGAATTCACATCGTTCAGACAGGATGTACTAATGTACCATTTCTCTCTCTCTTGACCAGCGTGGCGAAGACTACAAGTACCATCTTGGTCTTGAGTTGGGTAACACCAGCCAACACCTCGACCTGCCCACTCTGTGGGAAAGAACTCTCGCAGTACATCGGTGACAGAGTCTTTCCTGCGGTGGGCACCACCAATGAAGACATTGTATTTATTATATATATATATGTTAATACAAAGCAATAACGCGCCATCTATACATATAAAATAAAAGGATTTAAAAGCGCGAATGTTTCTCTTATACATAAAACGAACTTCTACTGTCCTTACTGCGATGAAAAAATATATTGGGAGGGCTTGGCTCATCAGTGGTGAACCCTCCCAGCGGTTTCGCCAATTTAATCCACCAGACCGCTTCTCAGAGCTCTAATACTGTATTGGATCATTCTGCTTTTATATGCTACACTGAAGGATGGAATCTTAGAAATGGTTTTCAAGTAAACTATGGACATATGCTTATAGGACAGTAGCATTACATTCAAATATTTGCGTCGAGCAATGCTCTTCATATGGCCTTGTCTTTATAGTTTGCTGAAGAGCATTGCTCGACGCAAATATTTGAATGTAATTCTACTGTCCTATAAGCTTATGTCCATAGTTTACTTGAAAACCATTTCTAAGATTCCATCCTTCAGTGTAGCATATAAAAGCAGAATGATCCAATACAATATTAGAGCTCTGAGAAGCGGTCTGGTGGATTAAATTGGCGAAACCGCTGGGAGGGTTCACCACTGATGAGCCAAGCCCTCCCAATATATTTTTTCATCGCAGTAAGGACAGTAGAAGTTCGTTTTATGTATAAAAGAAACATTCGCGCTTTTAAATCCTTTTATTTTATATGTATAGATGGCGCGTTATTGCTTTGTGTTAATTTATTCCTAATGGCCTTGTCTTTATAGTTTGCTGAAGAGCATTGCTCGACGCAAATATTTGAATGTAATTCTACTGTCCTATAAGCTTATGTCCATAGTTTACTTGAAAACCATTTCTAAGATTCCATCCTTCAGTGTAGCATATAAAAGCAGAATGATCCAATACAGTATTAGAGCTCTGAGAAGCGGCCTGGTGGATTAAATTGGCGAAACCGCTGGGAGGGTTCACCACTGATGAGCCAAGCCCTCCCAATATATTTTTTCATCGCAGTAAGGACAGTAGAAGTTCGTTTTATGTATAAAATAAACATTCGCGCTTTTAAATCCTTTTATTTTATATATATGTTAATAGTACAATTTTCTTGGGAAATAGAGAAAAGTAAAATATTAAGAAATACAGATTTTGAATTTAACTTTGAAATTCTCTTAACGGTATTATTATATATATGCATATTTATCAATTATTTTATTTCTTGCATTTTTTTATTTATATTTATCCTTAATCTTATTTATTCATATATTTACACAAATAAATTTACTGGCAATGCGTTTCTTTTAAATATCATCTAATATATATTGGTTATGATAACATATTTTGCGGAAGAGCTTTGCTCGATGCAATACCTTGAAATTATATGTATGTACCTCTACAGACCTATAAGCTTATGTCCATAGTTCACTAAACACGCCTAAGCTGCCTTCCATAGAAAATGCAGGGTATATAACAAAACCAGTCCAATACAATAGTAGAGCGGTCTAGAGATTAATTTGGCGAAACCGCTGAGAGGGTTCACTACTGATGAGCCAAGCCCTCTCATTCAATAAATCATATCATTGCAGTAAGGTCTGTAGAGATAATATTTGATGATATTTAAAAGAAACGCATTGCCAGTAAATTTATTTGTGTAAAATATTAACGATAGATGGCAATAAAAAAAATATAATTTACTAATATATATTGGTTATGATAACATATTTTGCGGAAGAGCTTTGCTCGATGCAATACCTTGAAATTATATGCATGTACCTCTACAGACCTATAAGCTTATGTCCATAGTTCACTAAACACCCCTAAGCTGCCTTCCATAGAAAATGCAGGGTATATAACAAAACCAGTCCAATACAATAGTAGAGCGGTCTAGAGATTAATTTGGCGAAACCGCTGAGAGGGTTCACTACTGATGAGCCAAGCCCTCTCATTCAATAAATCATATCATTGCAGTAAGGTCTGTAGAGATAATATTTGATGATATTTAAAAGAAACGCATTGCCAGTAAATTTATTTGTGTAAAATTTTAACGATAGATGGCAATAAAAAAATTTAATTTACTAATATATATTGGTTATTAATTAATTAATTAACTTTATTAACATCATGAAACGCGATATCCCAAACTCAGGGATATTTGCGCCAATACATTTCACTGCATTACAGCAATTCGGCTATATACAATCCTGTTCAATTCATTATTTTACATAAATTAACTAAAGAAAATTGTCCAAAGAGAAAAACAAACAACAAAGCAAAACACACAGAGCAAGCATCGCAGTTCTTTTTTTTTTTTTTTCTAAGATTCCTTCTCTTTTTTCCAATTCAAGAGAAAGTTGTATATGTATTTACAAAATTGATCAAAATTTTTATACTTTTCTTTTTTGTCTACAAATTCATCAAGCTGTCCAATACGACCAAATCTATTTTCCCTAAAATCCCGGAAAATTGGGCACTCCAGAAGTAGATGTCTCGCGTCTTGAATTTCACCTCCGCAGAAGCATCCTGGTTCCTTCACGGCGCCGATAGTTGCCAAAAATTTCCCAAAATTGCCATGATCTGTAATGAATTGGATATTATAAAAATTTGGACGGAAAAATCTTGGAATTCCTAATACGAAAAAGCTTCTGAAAATTTCATTAGTGTTCTCAAAAATTTCATTCATTTTTGCGTGTAAGAATGATTTGACTATACTTGGAGCATGGGGTTCGTAAGTAATTAGATCTTCAATGGACATTTGAGCTAGATCAAATTTGATTATTCTGGATTCTATATAATCTGTTAGGAGTGGAATTTTTGCCAAGCTATGCACACAGTTTGATGAAGTGGTTTTGTATGCTCTAACTGCCCATAAAATGATCTGGTACTGCATGGAGTTCATTTTTTGTTTACAACGATTGTTTAAATATTTGAACCAAATTTCAGAACCGTATGTAAGTACAGGCCTAATGATTGTTTTGAATATAGTTAACCTCTTTTCAGTGTCTAAACCCCACATATTGCCACTTAGTGAACATAATAAATTTTTCATACGTCCTGCCTTACACAGAATATCATTAACATGCGGTGTAAAGTTAACTTTGTTTTTCCATTTGTGATTAGAAAATTTCATTCCCAGAATTTTTACTTGCTTGACCGGCATTATTATATTGTTATTAACCTTAATAGGTATTTTTTGTCTGTTATGTAGGTATAGCATATTAGTCTTCTCTGTACTGATCGTTAATTTATTTCTATTACACCATTGGATCACATAATTCAAGGTGTATTCACTTGCGGTTTTTAGTCCTTCAATAGTCTTATTCCAGCAAATTATTGTAACGTCGTCTGCATAACATATAATATCTGCATTCATTGAATCAAAATTTAACAACAAATCATTTAGCAAAATATTCCATAGAAGTGGAGATAAAGGTCCACCCTGTGGACATCCTTTAGTTAGTTTCTTATAAAAAGTTTCTGATTCGTATGTAAATTTCACCTCCCTTTCATTATTCAAATAAGATTTTATGATCCGTATTAAATCTGAAGGAACATCATCATTATCCATTCTTTTTATAATAGCAGGCCACCATGCATTGTCGAATGCACCCGCAATATCTATAGCTATCAAGGAAGTCAATTCTTTTTGTTTATGTTTCAATATAGTTTCTATAATTTTATCCATTCCAGTAATTGTTGATCTAGATTTCATAAAACCATGCTGCCTTGAGCTCATTAAATTATTCTCTAAATAATAGTTACTTAATTTATTTTTTATTATATTCTCAAATGTTTTAGATAGATTAGATGTCAATGATATAGGTCTATAACTTTTATTTATTTCATAATTCGTTTTGCCTGGTTTTGGAATTATTTTTAAGAATGATTTTTTCCATTCATCCGGATAATATCCCATTACAGCAATTCGGCTATATACAATCCTGTTCAATTCATTATTTTACATAAATTAACTAAAGAAAATTGTCCAAAGAGAAAAACAAACAACAAAGCAAAACACACAGAGCAAGCATCGCAGTTCTTTTTTTTTTTTTTTCTAAGATTCCTTCTCTTTTTTCCAATTCAAGAGAAAGTTGTATATGTATTTACAAAACCTATATTGGTTATGATAACATATTTTACGGAAGAGCTTTGCTCGATGCAATACCTTGAAATTATATGTATGTACCTCTACAGACCTATAAGCTTATGTCCATAGTTCACTAAACACCCCTAAGCTGCCTTCCATAGAAAATGCAGGGTATATAACAAAACCAGTCCAATACAATAGTAGAGCGGTCTAGAGATTAATTTGGCGAAACCGCTGAGAGGGTTCACTACTGATGAGACAAGCCCTCTCATTCAATAAATCATATCATTGCAGTAAGGTCTGTAGAGATAATATTTGATGATATTTAAAAGAAACGCATTGCCAGTAAATTTATTTGTGTAAAATTTTAACGATAGATGGCAATAAAAAAATTTAATTTACTAATATATATTGGTTATGATAACATATTTTGTGGAAGAGCTTTGCTCGATGCAATACCTTGAAATTATATGTATGTACCTCTACAGACCTATAAGCTTATGTCCATAGTTCACTAAACACCCCTAAGCTGCCTTCCATAGAAAATGCAGGGTATATAACAAAACCAGTCCAATACAATAGTAGAGCGGTCTAGAGATTAATTTGGCGAAACCGCTGAGAGGGTTCACTACTGATGAGCCAAGCCCTCTCATTCAATAAAGCATATCATTGCAGTAAGGTCTGTAGAGATAATATTTGATGATATTTAAAAGAAACGCATTGCCAGTAAATTTATTTGTGTAAAATTTTAACGATAGATGGCAATAAAAAAAAATTTAATTTATTCATATATCTTATCTATATTAATAAAATGCAAATTTCATAAGTGTTGTTCGCTAAAAACTTTCGTTACAATGCATCAATTTCGACCAAATTTTCAACATCTATGTAAAACGAGATGGAGCAGGTTTTGCTTAACATCAAAATATTTTTCCTAACTTTAACATGCGTAACTTCGCTGTTATCGATTAAATACTAAAAAAATCAACAGAGTTAATTTTATTTATATATAAATACAAAAAAAAAAATTCAGCAATTCATTCAACTCAATCTAAAAAAATATTCAAAACAAGCAATTTTAAGATAACACCATATGTAAAACAGTCGGCCAAGAAAACAACAACGATATTACATCTTTCTCACATATTCACACACAATCTTGATTAATAATTAAAACTAATCTTTAACATTGTTTATTATACTTCATAATATATAATATTCGTTAGACAAACTTTCACTTGGGTAAAACCCGGGCGGAGCCGGGTACACCCGCTAGTATATTTATAATTATATTTAACTTTATTTAATCTTACATGATCGATTAATAAAACAGTTTCAATCTCTCTTTCTTTCCTTGGTCTTGAGTTGGGTAATGCCAGCCAACACCTCGACCTGCCCACTCTGTGGAAAATAAATCTCGCAGTCCATCAGTGGCGAAGTCTTTCCCGCGGTGGAGATGCCACATAATATACATTTTGTTATTTCACAGGAAGCTTATAAGGACAAAATCTTTGGTCTTTCAGGTACGGCCTGCATCACGCTGACAAGAGCCAACAGCCCGAAACGCGTACGTGATTGGCTTTAAAAATATATATATTTATCAAGAAATGGGCTTGCCAAATATATATTTTGGAATAACCTAAATAAACGTATAGTCTATTTTTGTTCCATTAGATAGAGAAGTATGACGTCACTGGAGACCTGGTCAATAACAGAGAAACTGAAGAATTGGACTGATGGACTGGATGGGAAGTTATGAAGAAATAAATAACTCAAGATAGAGAAGTATGACGTCACTGAAGACCTGGACAAGAACAGAGAGACTGAAGAATTGGACTGATGGACTGGATGGGAAGTTATGAAGAAATAAAGAACTCAAGATAGAGAAGTATGACGTCACTGGAGACCTGGTCAAGAACAGAGAAACTGAAGAATTGGACTGATGGACTGGATGAGAAGTTATGAAGAAATAAAGAACTAAAGATAGAGAAGTATGACGTCACTGGAGACCTGGTCAAGAACAGAGAAACTGAAGAATTGGACTGATGGACTGGATGGGAAGTTATGAAGAAATAAAGAACTCAAGATAGAGAAGTATGACGTCACTGGAGACCTGGACAAGAACAGAGAAACTGAGGAATTGGACTGATGGACTGGATGGGAAGTTATGAATATATAAAGAGAAGAACCCAAGATAGAGAAGTATGACGTCACTGGAGACCTGGTCAATTACAGAGAAACTGAAGAATTGGACTGATGGACTGGATGGGAAGTTATGAAGAAATAAAGAACTCAAGATAGAGAAGTATGACGTCACTGGAGACCTGGACAAGAACAGAGAAACTGAAGAATTGGACTGATGGACTGGATGGGAAGTTATGAATATATAAAGAGAAGAACCCAAGATAGAGAAGTATGACGTCACTGGAGACCTGGTCAATAACAGAGAAACTGAAGAATTGGACTGATGGACTGGATGGGAAGTTATGAAGAGATGAACTCAAGATAGATAAGTATGACGTTACTGGAGAACTGGACAAGAATAGAGAAACTGAAGAATTGGACTGATGGACTGGATGGGAAGTTATGAAGAAATAAAGAACTCAAGATAGAGAAGTATGACGTCACTGGATACCTGGTCAAGAACAGAGAAACTGAAGAATTGGACTGATGGACTGGATGGGAAGTTATGAATATATAAAGAGAAGAACCCAAGATAGAGAAGTATGACGTCACTGGAGACCTGGTCAATAACAGAGAAACTGAAGAATTGGACTGATGGACTGGATGGGAAGTTATGAAGAGATGAACTCAAGATAGATAAGTATGACGTTACTGGAGAACTGGACAAGAATAGAGAAACTGAAGAATTGGACTGATGGACTGGATGGGAAGTTATGAAGAAATAAAGAACTCAAGATAGAGAAGTATGACGTCGCTGGTCAAGAATAGAGAAACTGAAAAGGTAGAATATTGTTCCCTTTTACACCAGTGAGAAATTCCTACAGCAGTTATTACATCGATTTTTTCTGCGAGGGGCAAGTTGAAATAAGGGCAATTACTAATATAACGGTTTTAAAAAAGATGCCAAACTTTTTTTTCTATTTCTCCAAAAAGTTTGTGTCAATAAAAATAACTTTATATAAAATTTCTTAAGTTCTCTAACGCCACTAGTGTTTTATTTCTTATCTCTCTTCACAAAATAAAATAGTTTTATTTAACTTCCTTTCCCACACGCACCATTTCAATCAACCAACTTCTCTACCTTAGCACGACAATCAATCCACCTTTCAGAACCATGTTTTTTAGTTTTATCTTAGAATCGTGATGTGTGTATTGGGTGTTCTCGAAGATATTTCAGGTAAATTTTAACGCAATTCAGAAATGACACGAAAAAATGTCAATGCAATCATATACCTCGCTGCGCTTTGTACACCGTGAAATCTTGGTATTCTACCCGAATTGGTAAATAAATATTCTTCGTCTTCGATAAGTAGTGTCTTCTTCAATACAGAGGTTGGCCATCATGGAACCCCATTTCGTCCTGTTCTAAGCACAATTCAACTCTTCGTATCCTCTAATTCCATTCTATTAGAATATCGAATAAATACCTTCTTGGTCTACCTCTCCCTTCATTCTTTAATACCTCCAGTATGGTTAATGGTCAATCTCTGGATAATTCTCATGGAACATGTTCTGTCCCAACTTCCATTTCTTCTTGATTACTTCATTTAGAAAGCTACCATCACCATGTAGTACCTTGTATCTATGATACAGCAGCCATTATACAACACCATTCCACCCTGTTCTTTCTGTACTATTCTCTTCACCTCTTCTAACTCCAGACCTTTCTATTACATAACCAAACCAATCCTTCCCTGGTCTACCTCTCCAGTCATTCTTCAATCCCTCCAGTATGGTCAATAGACAATCTTCCAATAATCCTCATGGAACATGTTCTGTAAAACTTCCATTACTACACATAGATAAAGGCTACCATCACCATGTAACATCTCTGATACAGCAGCCATCATTCCACCCTGTTCTCTGTGTACAATTCTCTTCCTATTCCGTGTGAGCTCCATGTGAGCAATTATCTTTTAATTCCATTCTATTACATTACCAATCCTTCCTTGGTCTACCTCTCCCTTCATTCTTCAATCTCTCCAGTATGGTCAATAGACAATCTCCCAATGATCCTCGTGGAACATATTCTGCCCCAACGTCCATTACTTCTTGATTACCACATATAGAGGAGGGCTACCATCACCATGTAACATCTCTGATACAGCAGCCATCATGGTACACCTCCCTGTTCTCTCTGTACTTTCTCTTCACCTCTTTCAATTCCAGACCATTCTATTAGATCATCAAACCAATCCTTCCTTGGTCTACCTTTCCTTTCATTCTTCAAGGTGCATTATCTCTCCAGTATAGTAAATCTATGAAACACACCCACAAAACCCTTTATTAAGACATATAGTTCTATCCATGGATTCACCACGGAGTCTATCTACCAAAGTAGAAGATTAAAAAAAAGTGAATTCTATTTACATACAATGATAATAATGCAAAAATGGTATATACACGAAGGCACCCAATTAGTCTCATACTCGGGTTTGTATGATAAGTCCAAGAAAAACGAAAAGAAATCCATGCATCGAGCCATGTTGGTAAACAATTCACAAATAAGCCAGTTAAGAATCAAATTAAATACAAGGCATTAAAACACCATGTAGAACCCTAATTACCAAATATTTTTCACTATATACAATATACGAGGTGTGTTCAAAAAGTATCGCGACTTTTGAATTTTCGCGGGTTACGTATATTCGAATTTCGATCTTTTTGTGGCTTTATGTTGGTACTCATGTCTCTCACTTATGCCGACAAGCTCGGCCATTTTGAATGTTCACTTAATTGTTGACAGCTGCTTTGCTTGCAGGTGTTTTGGATCGTCTTCGATTTTTACCTATTAAAAAAATGGATTAAAGGACCTGTATCAAATTTTGTGTAAAAAACGAAATTAAGTGCGCGGATGCATTCCGAATGTTGACTGTGGCATACGGAGAAGCTACCTTGGACCGAAGCAACGTTTATCGGTGGTACAAAATGTTCTCAGAAGGCCGAGAAGATGTGAACGACGAAGAGCGTGCCGGACGCCCGAGCACTTCAACAACAGACGAAAAAATTAATGAAGTGGAGAAAATGATATTGGCCAATCGTCGAATCACCGTTAGAGAAGTTGCTGAGGAGGACCTAAACATATCGATTGGCTCGTGCCATTCGATTTTTATCAATGATTTGGGCATGAGACGGGTCGCCGCGAAATTCGTACCAAAATTGCTCAATTGCGACCAAAAACAGCATCGCATGAACATTGCTAATGAGATGTTGGACTCTGTCCGCGACGACCCAAATTTGCTCCAGAGGGTCATAACTGGTGACGAAGCGTGGGTTAATGGTTATGACGTGGAAACCAAAGCTCAATCATCTCAATGGAAGCTGCCGCACGAACCAAGACCGAAAAAAGCGCGCCAAGTTCGGTTGAATGTGAAAGTTTTGCTGACAGTTTACTTCGATTGCAGGGGCGTGGTGCATCATGAGTTCTTGCCATAGGGTAGAACGGTCAATAAGGAATATTACCTGCAAGTTATGCGCAATTTGCGCGAAGCAATCCGCCAGAAACGCCCGGATTTGTGGAAGAACAAAAATTGGCTTTTGCACCACGATAACGCCCCTGCTCACACATCGTTGCTTGTGCGCGACTTTTTGGCCAAAAACAACACACTAATGATGCCGCAGCCACCGTATTCCCCAGATCTGGCCCCCTGTGACTTTTTCTTGTTCCCTAAACTGAAGAGGCCCATGAAAGGACGACGTTACGCTACGCTTGACGAGATAAAGACGGCATCGAAAGAGGAGCTGATAAAGATTTTTAAAAATGTTTTTTTTGAAGTGCTTCGAAGATTGGAAAAACCGTTGGCACAAGTGTATAATATCTCATGGGGATTACTTTGAAGGGGACAAAATAGGTATTCATGAATAAATAAATAATTTTTGAAAAAACACAAAAGTCGCGATACCTTTTGAACACACCTCGTATAGGTATATATAATACTCATATATAGACAACACAGTTCATTTAAATTTATCCCTATTATACGTGCTACAGACCATGATAATCATGATGGGTAATTTGCGACATGCTTTTAATTGAATCATGGTTCAGCCATTCCTGCCAACATCGTCGAATAGTGACATCGTTCCAATCCAAATGTCACGTGATCCTCCGATTGGACCAACTAGCTTCTTTTAACCTATCTGCATATCGTCTCTCAAATGCTGACATATTCACTTTAGTGTATCCGAACCTATTGGCGAGGTATAGATACTGTCTATGTAACTAGATGGAATAAACTTTGCATATATATTATAACCTGGAATTGAGACATTTATCCTCTTTTATATACCTGCTCGGTAACTATACGCTGTAGTTACATGTTCATTCATTGGCTAACTAAAATTTAGTAATTTGCATATTAAATCGAAACATATTTGCATATCGTATTTTCACAATTTGAATAATTCGTTCTTGGTGCATCGCTTTTTAGTGTTGCTGCTGCCTTAGGTAATATTAATTACGAAGATTATTTGCCATGGAGCTGCATATATACATACATACATACATACATACATACATACATATATATGTGGCAATATCGTTGCGGGGTTTCTTGTTGTTGGATGCGAATGGTGAGATTTGGTTGAAGCGCAGTCGTTTGAGTGGTAAGTGAAGCACACAGTTAGGAATAATCAGGACACATGATGAGGTTTGAAAATAAAAGGTAACTGGATTGGAGGAAAGAAAGCTTGAGAAGAGCTGAGCGATTTGACTTATTAATTATCTGATCACATGGCGGTGATTGTACTTAGCTACGGGATGAGCAGAGGGGAAGAGGTTCAGAGCCGATGTCACCTTCTTGGGAGCCAAAGCGTAACTACTCATTCTTGCTTTCCGATTTAACACCAAGCCTCAGTTTCTCTCTGATTGGTCGAGAGATGTCACATGATCCTTTCCTATTGGTTGACCTACTTAAGGTGCTGTCTTTTGATTGGTCGAGAGATGTCACATGCTCTTTTCCTATTGGTTGACCTACTTAAGGTGCTGTCTTCTGATGGGCCGGCGGCTTCCTTTGGTGTTAGTTACGCCCGGCCTGGGTCAGGAAGTGTCTTATTTGTTCGACTCGATTTACTTCCGCGGTTATCAAAATACGTCCTGCTTTGTCAGGAAGTATTGAATGTTAGCTTTAACATTTATAACTTCTGGTCATTAGATACGTCCTGTTTTTCCAGGAAGTGTCGGTTTAAACTTAGCTCGCAGGGACCTGGGGTCAGAAGGTTAACTGCGACGTCTTCCTATATCTTTTGTTACTTTCTTTCCTCCAGTTACCTTATTCTTTTATTAAATCTTTGAAAATCATACATGGTACATACATAGTGGGTCGGGGTTGCATTTAATTATATACAAATTATGACAGATGCGCCCCCTACATGTGAAGAATTCAAGAAGGGGTTAGCCTGAGCGAATTCTGTAAAGTGAAAAATAATTTTGTGGGAAAATTAGTTGTGGGTATTGAGGGGTTATATACAAGCATTGCTGGTGACATAATAAGTAAAATAGCATGGTGTTGATGATATAGGTTGAGTATAATTAATAGAAATCAAAAAAAATTTTTTTTTTTTTTTTAATTGTAAGAAATCAATGAATGTTATGGTACATAGTGGGCAAAAAAAAAAAAGAAAATGCGCCTAAACGAATTCTACTCGAGTTAAGAAATGAATTCGAGGGGGTTCTATTAAGGCTTTGAAATCAAAATAAAATAAAATAAAAGTTTTTTGAGCGAAATCAAAGTTGAGTGCTTGGTTGAATGGTGAAAAAAAAAAAAGGAAAAATGCCTAATTACTTTTTTGCTTGAATTTTGGAAAGGAATTCGAGGAAATTTCATAAGGTCTTTTGAGAAATCAAAGTAAAATAAAATAAAAGGTTTTTGAGCGAAATCAAAGTTGAGTGCTTGGTTGAATGGTGAGAGAGAAAAAAAAAAAAAAGGAAAAATGCCTAATTACTTTTTTTGCTTGAATTTTGGAAAGGAATTCGAGGAAATTTCATAAGGTCTTTTGAGAAATCAAAATAAAAATAAAAATAAGAGTTGAACGAAATCAAAGTTGAGTGTTTAGAAAAAAGAAAAATGAAAAATAAAAAGGTTTCAACAACAAAGTGTGATTTAATGTTTTTAGTTTAATCGAAAACCAGTGGGTTTTCGTTGATAATTGAGTTGTGGCAATATAAGTCAAGTGGTAAATAGAATGATAATTGATAAATGAAAATGATAATATAAACTAATTGGTAAATAAAATGATAGTTAATGATTAAAATTGATAATAAGTTGAATAAATTGCTAAATTGATTAAACATTTATATTTTTAATTGAGAGAAAATAATGAAAATGATTGATATGAAAGATAAGGTGTATTGGTTTGAACCCTATGGTATCTACATGCCCTGATCTACATGTATTGGTTGCTCCATTTTGCCCTATAAATGTTTTACTTGCTCAATTATGCTCTATAAATTTTTTGTCTCATCTGTAGTGACACTTAGGTGAAAAACGTGATTCTAGCCCTCAAGTGCGTTTATGCTGTGTGTACAGGAGACATGGAAATCTATATAACCTTTATGTGTAATTTTTTGTCTTTGTGTGTGTGTTGTGAAAAATGTTAGAAGTCGGTTGTGTAAGAGATGTGTGAGCTAGTTCTAGGTGTTGTTTCGTGGATGTGTAATTGGGTGGTAAAAATCGATATGTAGACTCGAACTGGAATCAAAACCGGTGGCATAGTGAGGTTCCCAGTCGACCTCAATAGGGGATCTTCTCATTGTAATTAGAGATACGGAAGTGGGGTGTGTCGGGCAAACGAGAGGGAGGGAAATTGGAGATCGGACGAAGGCGCTCCGCTTTGTTTACAGAGGCCGAATTTAACCGCCGCGGACTATACTTCCTGTCGTGGTGTTTCAAATCCTCATTTCCTGCCGTCTATTTATTTTGGGGTGTGGCTCGGGGCTTGTTTTTGGAGCGTGGTTTCTCCGACATTGTTTGGTCATCTTTTCAGTTACTGTTATCTCTTCGGAGTTTATTTAGATTTTCTGCGAAGATGGTTCCTAAAATTATGAGAAGTTTTATAAATGTTTGTCCTAGATTAAAAACTACCTCTTGTAGTTCGAAGATTTTCTGCGCGGGCATGGCATATATAAACAAGTAATTAATGAATAAAATTGGGATACAGTTGTACGGTAGAACTAATAAACAAAGGATAAAAATCAGGTGAAATATAGGATATTGTCCCATGTTCGTCCATATTTTTGTAACTGGGGACTCTGAAATATTTGCTTGAACCTTATTAATTGTAGAATTTGAATGATTGGTAGGTTCGTAGTTCTCCTGTTTGATATCTTTAGGGGGTGGTGTGATATGATTGAACTGGTTGTCAGGTTTACAGTTCTCCTGTTTGATCGTTAATGGTTTTATTAGCGATATGTCGGTGGTAATTGATTTAGGTTGAGCTGTGTGATTGTTTCTCTGACGCGGGTGGTGTAAATTTGGCATTGTTTGTGTTGTGTGTACGCTGTGCTTTATGTACGAATTCTGTTTTGCTTTGGGGCCTGTGTCGGTATTTTTACGTGAAGGTTGGTTGTATTCATCGATTCTTCTAGCGAATCGGCAGGTGTGGCAGGTTTTTACCTGTTTTGCGATGTCTTGTGTCATGTTCTGCCAATAATATTGTGCTGAGATGAGCCTCGTCATCTTGGAGATGTTTGGGTGGTGGTGTTGTGTGTGTACGGACTTAAGAAGTCTGGTTGTAAGTGAACTTGGGACTATAGTTTTAAGTACTCCTTTTCGGGAGACGGTGCGCAGTTTATTGTGATCCATAGTCACGCGAGATTTTCCCGGTGGAGAAGACTGTTGGCTCTGTATGAGTGGCGCATCTAGAAAGCCACAAAATGGGATACGAGTTCCAACGCCCGTTTCATATTGTTGTACTCCATTTATGCTACGGACCTCATATTCGTATCTTGACAATCTTAACCTCCATCGAAACAATCTGCCTGACGGAGCTTTGATCTCTTTCAACCACTGCAATGCGGGATGGTCAGAAAATATTGTAAACCTTCTGCCATTTAGACAGGTGCGGAAATTATCCACACTTTCCACAATGGCTAGGCATTGTAGTTCCAAGTCTGAATAATTTCGCTCGTGACTACGCAGAGATCGGCTGAAATGTTGAACGGTGTATGTCTTCCCATCAGGGTAGACTTGTTTAAGAACGCCTGTAATGCTGAATGTTGAGGTGTTACAGTACACCTGGCATGGCAGACCTTCCTGGTAAAGGTGTAATGTGGGGTGTGTGGTAAGGTTTTCTTTCAGGTTAGTGAACGCTTTCTGGCATTCGTCATCCCAGACCCACACGACATCCTTTTTTAGAAGGTTGACAAGTGGTGTCCGCAAGCGGGCGTGGTCCGGAATGAACTCTTTAAAGACGTTCACAGCTTTTAGGAAAGATCGTAATGTTTTTCGATTGTGTGGTTGTTTGGTGGCGTGAATTTTTTCTATGTTTTGTGTAGACGGGATGATTGTATTATTCTTAACGGTTGTGCATGCGCTTGTTTGTTGTTGTTGTCTTTTGGCGTGCGTGTTGTGTTTGTTGTGCGGGTTGTGCGTGTTTGTCGCGTGGTGACGTATGGGTGCGTGTATGTTGTGAGGTACATTTGCGTAATTATGGTGTGGCGAAGTGTGGTCATGTGTGAATTTTGTGTGGTAAGTGGGTGAGCTGTGTCGGTGTACAGACACTTGTTTGGGCATTATTGGAATTGTAGATTGAAGTCGTGGTGGTTTTATATGTGGTGGGCATAAAGTATTGGCAATTGGGTTGAGTGAAAAGTTGTGTGGTGTGAGATTAGAATGGTGGCATGTAAATATTTGGGGTTTGGGTAATGAATGCAGGCAAGGGTTTCCATGTGTGAAAGCTTTGGGTGCTGTGCGAGTCCTTTGGGACAGGTTTTGGTCTAGCCCGTGCTTGCATTCATTTGGTACATGTTTAGATACATTGTTAAAGGGGTAGGTAGGATTAGATAAGAGTTCAAAGTCAATTCTTGACGCCATAGGGGGGTTGCCTACCTTAGTTTCGAAAGGGCTGCTCGGCTGGGACGCCTTGGCTTGAGTTGGTTGGCTTGGGGCTCGGGACTGCTCGATGTCGGCATTCGCTGTGCCAGTGTCTCGCGCCGCAGAACTTGCAGTTGGACGGCGGAAGAGGTGCATTCCATGCACCTGGGCGTCGGGATGTGCTGTGGTACGGACCCGACATTGTGGGTGGTTGATCTTCTCTGGATCGGGTTGCCGGTACACTGGGCCCGTGGATCCGCTGTACCAGTCGGAACCACTCTCCTAGGTTCTCGGGAGGCACTACGCGGACTAGGCGCTGGTCGTTGAATGGCAGTCCTTCTGTCAGCGTCTCGAGGATCACCTCTTGTGGAAGTCCTAGTTGCAATCCCATGGCGGTTTTTTCCCGGTAGTAGGTCTCTAAGTTGGCTTGTCCAGTGAGTTTCATGGCGAAATATTTCGCAAAGGACGCTTCGCTTGACTCAGGGTAGAGATCTAGGAGGATTTGTCTCACCTGGAAATAACTCCGGTCGGCCAGCCGAAGTTTCCTGAAGAGCTCCAGGGGTTGTCGCACCAGGTAGTTTGGCAGGCGCAATAATTTTTCTTGTTCTCCCATGGATGCGTCTTCCATTTTTCGGTCGAACGTCTGGAAAAACTGTGTCGCGCTGTATGCGCCGTCGAAAGGTGGGATCGCCGACTCCGCTCCATCAGAAATTTTTACTCGCGTCAGGAATGTTGACAGTTGGTTGATGGCGTCCGCTAGGGGCGCAGTTGTCTCTCGGCCGGTCACCTTCTGTCTTTCTCTTGCCGATTCGCTCTCTCTTACTTCTTGCCTTCTTTCCATTGTTTCCGTTGGACCGTTTGACTTTACGCCTGTGGGATCCTGATTTAATTCCATCTCACTATCCTGTCGACTCTGTGTAATATGATGCAATTGTTATTACACTATAATATTTGATGTATTACACTGTTGTAGAATCCTGTCGACTTAACCGCTCTGTGGCAATATCGTTGCGGGGTTTCTTGTTGTTGGATGCGAATGGTGAGATTTGGTTGAAGCGCAGTCGTTTGAGTGGTAAGTGAAGCACACAGTTAGGAATAATCAGGACACATGATGAGGTTTGAAAATAAAAGGTAACTGGATTGGAGGAAAGAAAGCTTGAGAAGAGCTGAGCGATTTGACTTATTAATTATCTGATCACATGGCGGTGATTGTACTTAGCTACGGGATGAGCAGAGGGGAAGAGGTTCAGAGCCGATGTCACCTTCTTGGGAGCCAAAGCGTAACTACTCATTCTTGCTTTCCGATTTAACACCAAGCCTCAGTTTCTCTCTGATTGGTCGAGAGATGTCACATGATCCTTTCCTATTGGTTGACCTACTTAAGGTGCTGTCTTTTGATTGGTCGAGAGATGTCACATGCTCTTTTCCTATTGGTTGACCTACTTAAGGTGCTGTCTTCTGATGGGCCGGCGGCTTCCTTTGGTGTTAGTTACGCCCGGCCTGGGTCAGGAAGTGTCTTATTTGTTCGACTCGATTTACTTCCGCGGTTATCAAAATACGTCCTGCTTTGTCAGGAAGTATTGAATGTTAGCTTTAACATTTATAACTTCTGGTCATTAGATACGTCCTGTTTTTCCAGGAAGTGTCGGTTTAAACTTAGCTCGCAGGGACCTGGGGTCAGAAGGTTAACTGCGACGTCTTCCTATATCTTTTGTTACTTTCTTTCCTCCAGTTACCTTATTCTTTTATTAAATCTTTGAAAATCATACATGGTACATACATAGTGGGTCGGGGTTGCATTTAATTATATACAAATTATGACATATATATATGTATACTAGCGGATGTACCCGGCTTCGCCCAGGTTTTTCTCGAGGGAATGTTTGTAGTCTAGCAATAAGAAAATATACTACACCTAAAAACTATCAGAGAAAAGAGAAACCACGGAAGGTGAACATAAAAATGCTTACAATGGATGTTATGTTTACGATATCAAGTTAAATAAAAACAAAGATAAAATTTGCATATGTTGGTCACTATAAATTTGTATATTTGTTAGGCGAAATTAGAAACATGATAAAACAATTGGGTATTTAAAAACAAATGTAGAAATAAAAGTTGAAGTATAATAAACAATGTTAAAGATTAGTTTTAATTATTAATCAAGATTGTGTGTAAATATGTGAGAAAGATTTAATATCGTTGTTGTTTTCTTGGCCGACTGTTTTACATATGGTGTTATCTTAAAATTGCTTGTTTTGAATATTTTTTAGATTGAGATTATTAGCTAGTATGTAAAAAAATTAACTCTGTTGAAATTTAATTTTGTATTTATATATAAATAAAATTAACTCTGTTGATTTTTTTTTGTATTTAATCGATAACAGCGAAGTTACGCATGTTAATGTTAGGAAATATATTTTGATGTTAAGTAAAACCTGCTCCATCTCGTTTTACATAAATGTTGAAAATTTGGTTGAAATTGATGCATTGTAACGAAAGTTTTTAGTGATGTCCACTTATGAAATTTCCATTTTATTAATATAGATATTACGGATTTGTACAGTATCTAGAATTGTTACCGGCAGCAGTAGTAACAAGGTAAGATAGAGTAGAGGGACGACAAAAAAAGTCAGAAGATCAATGTCTCAAGATGTCAGCGACTTCCTCCCCAATGTTACCGAACCATTATCCATAATAGCACCTTCCCCAAGGGGACCCGGCGCGTAATAAACTTCCCATTTTCTTAAAAAGTCGGAGAAAAGCTTTCAAGAAAATCGAACGCACATTGAGAATATTTAAATATTTAGGGTTAAAAAAAATACTCTCTCTCATCATGCGAAGATGGTACATCTTAATTTTATCAAAGAGATGCGGTCCTAATGGTGTCGCGTTAGGCTTAGCGGTGTTGTCGTCTGCTTGGAAATTTGCAACGCTGGGCATATTGTCTGGTCGATATATTTATGTGGTATTATATGGGAATTAAGTCGTAGATTCTTGAAACTTAGCGTGTTTTTTATGGAAATTTATTTAATTTTAGGTATCGTCTACTCTGGAAATTTGCAACGTTGGATATATCGTTTGGTTAAGCTATTTACATATGTATATATACGGTACGAGAATTAAGACGTAAATGATCATTACTTAGAGTGTTTCTATGCAAATATATTAAATTCTAGGCATCGTCTGCTTGGAAATTTGCAACATTAGATTTATCGTCTGGTTGAGGTAATTATGTGGCATTATGGGATTTAATTCGTATATCGTTATTACTTAGAGTGCTTTCTATGCAACTTTATTACATATTAGGTATCGTGAGCTAGGAAACGAAAGAATTAATGAAACGTTTTATTTGTTGGTATGGCGATGGGTTAATTTAAATCCTTGAAAAGAATCATAAAAACAGGTAAGTGCTTTTTTTTCTCTTAAATTGTGTGAAAATATATTTAAACGTATGGACAAAATTTAAGGAAGTGGAAAGTCTTTGATGTTGCCGGTCGTCTATTTTTTTTTAAGGAGACAGAGGCAATTTTGTTTACACTTTTTTATCTCGTGTATCTTCAATAAAGGTCACTGTAATATATTTCAGAGTTATTGTCTGAATTCCGATATACATGCTAAAAATGTACAACTTCCTTAAGTTTTGTCTATGGATGTATTTTTCTCACAAAAATTTCTCTGAAAAATTACAATGTATTTTAGTTTAAAAATCAGACCTACTACTTCATAATCAAACACAATTTTTTTACCAGCCGATTTCACAACTACTCTAGTAAGAAATCAGGAAACTGTAGTCACCCCTGTACTGGTAAGGGCTATAAGCTCGAAACCATGATATATAGAATTTCAAAAAGATTGTTTTAAACACCAAATTTAGATGAGATAAATGCGCTTTTTACACATGAGATTCTGGGTGTTTTAAAATGATGATAAATATAGAATCAATAGGTTACACACATTTAACGTTATTGTGAATTTCATTATGTCAGGATTGCCCGGATTTCGACATATTACAACCAAAAAAATAATAAGACAAACGCAGCAACAATTACTTGATACGTATACATTTTAGTTAGCTGAAGAAGGGCTTATACACGAAAGCTTCCTTTAATCAACAACAACAGCTTTATTAGGACATTTCCGTCCTGTAAGGACTCGCCATACATCATTTTCATGAAGAAAGGGGAAAAACCATAAACAAAGCTTCCTTTATTCAAGTAAATGAAAACAATTGAGTAGTTTTATGATTTTATTTTATAGTTATTTAGATTTTTCCTATTATTAGATGGACCTTTAGATAACCTTTTTTATTATTTAATTAATCACAATGAAAATACACAGTACAAAATATAACTCTGTATTTATGAACTGATCATACATGTCTTATAGCTTTGTTGTTAAATATTCCAACTCTACTCCACCAACTGGACATATGTAAATAGCCAGGATGTAACATCTGTAAACTGACACGAAATAAATAAATAACCTATATCAACAAATTAAATGTACCAACATTTCACCCTACGTATTGCTTTCAAAAATATCAGCAAACAAATCTAAGACAATAGCTTACGATACATTTTTTAGATCATCATTATGTAAGGACCAGTCAACAAGTGAATGACTTTGAGATGAAGAGTAAAGCCAGTTCAATTTCTATGTAAATAACACAATTATTACCTTACCCAATTGGGAGAATTTGTATGGGGCAAGTCCCTAATAGAGGCTTTCGTGTGTGTGTGTGAAATAAATAATTAGTTTAATTGTAGCCGCTTGGTTATGCAGACATAATAAATAAATAATATTTTAATTAATCTATCTAGTCATCTATTACTACGCGCACTACAATATTATCAAAAGTACAATATTGACACGGAATTCTTACCTCACCTCGTGATTTTGTACTTTTGATATACTATACTCCAGGTGGTTATGCAACTTATACGATAGAATATCGGTGCCAACCAGACTCCTCCCCCTACTGTATCCGTTAAATATGTAAATATGTTAATTAGATTTGATATCTTTAAAACATCAGGATTTATGGAATCACCACGTTTGAGGATGAATTAACCCTCGTAAGTTTTCCGAATACTTAATAAATATGAAGCATCTTACAAAATTAATCCTTTTTTTTATCTTACTTTCATTGCCTATATTTAGCAAGTATCTTTAGAATAATTGCAAAAATATATAGGAGAGAGAGAAAAAATATATATATAAGTACGCCATCTGTATTCCAATTTGTAAACTATTTAATGCGCGAATATTTCTTTATTTTAAAATATATATATGAGCTTCACCCCCTACTGTTCTTAATGCAATGAGAAAAATATTAGGAGGGCCTGGCTCATCACTGGTGAACTCCCTCCCAATGGCTTCGCCAGTCTAGCCTCGCCATAACTTGCAAATAAATTTGTTAGCAAAAAGAAAAAAGACCTATTATTTGTGATTAATACACTCATGGACAAAAATAAATAAAGTGGAGAGTCTTTAATATGTCGTCAATCGTCTATATATATTTTTTTTATTTCGAAGTAGACAGAGGTTGTTCACACTTGGTTATCTCGTGCGTCTTCAATAAAGATCACTGTAATGTATTTCAGAGTTATTGTCTGAATCCCGATATACATGGTAAAAGGTGCAACTTCCTTAAGTTTTATCCATGAGCGTAAGTCCAATATATCGGAGCGTTACGGTAGATTAAACTGGCGAAACTACATGGAAGAGTTCATCACTTTTTTTTATATTATCCCTAGTACACGTGGTACAGGCCTTGATAATCATGGTGGGAAGAAGTTGACGACTGCTTTTACTGTAAGTGCACCACATGTCTATACATGTGAAAAACAGTTCGACTTTTGCACTTACAAATATGCCAGAGCCCCGTTTGGTTACTTATACTCACTGGTGGGGTTAGACTTTTGTAAGATTCAGAGGCCATTGGAGCATTTGTTTAAATTATAAAAAAGTGCTCAATGCGGGATTCAATACCGGGTCGTAGCGGTCGAAAACCAACAGTTTAGATCATCCTTCCACCGACTTCCTATTATTTTTTTCATTGAAATAAGGGCAGTAGGGAATTATTCATTTGAAAAAAAAAGGAAGAGGAACATACGTGTGTTTAATATTAAAGTTTTTAATTATTAAACAATTAGTTACCATTCCTAACGTATGACGTAACAACCCCCCTCATCCCTTTAACCCCTGAGGGTGGGGAGATTTAACTAACAGAACGTTAAATGACCTGAAAAGAGGAATTCTCCCTATTGGATGACAACAAAGCTCACGTGACTCAACCTGACAGTACCACGTGGTCAAGTCTTTCTGCCCCAATTCACGTGCAGACGTACTTAATGATGATGATCATTTTTTTGTGTGTGTGCGCCTTTATCATAGATTTAAAAAAAAAAAGGGTCATGGACGCGTCATGCGTGAAATTTTTGCTCAATGGAAGGGAATTTTTCAAACAAAAAAACGATAAAAGAAGAAAATCACCTCATTGAATAAAATTATATCTTTTGTATCAAATAATACAGGAAAAATTGGATCACGGTGGGCTATCTGTCTTGTGTTTTGGAGAGAAAAGGGAAGGATTTTTTTCCTTTTAATAAATAGTTGCGTGAACATCTGCCAAAAACTTTTTTTTTTTAAATTCATATTTGGATATTAACTATTGAATATATAATGTTTTATGCTCTATATATGTTTAATATGTTTTATATTTATCACATTTTGGAGCACAATATAACTCTTTTACATACATATTCATGAAAAAAAAAAATGATAAAAAGGTTAGGTGTTGGAATTAAAATAAAAAAGAGGCACATCCTGACAACGTTCACATGGACTTTTTATATGTCAACGTAGTCAGGATATGCCTTTTTTATTTCAATATATATATATAGACAGGTCACTTTTAATGTAAATCGCATCGGACTACGTATTTAAAATCGGGCGCTATAGAGAAGAAGGCGCTATTTAGAGAAGGGGCACTATAGACAGGTTTAACTGTATATAGATAGATAGATATTCACTCATAGACAAAACTTAAGGAAGTGGAATGTCTTTGATGTCGCTGGTCGTCTGTTTTTTTGAAGGAAACAGAGGAAATTTTGTTTACCTTTGGTTTTCTCTTGTGTGTCTTTAATAAAAGTCACTGTGTATCAAATATCTTTCAGAGTTATTGTCTCGATATATACAGGCTAAAAGTACAACTTCCTTAAGTTTTGTCCACGAGTGTATATACTCTTTGTTGTTGTGAGTGTCCATCAAGTCGACATTTGGTGACACTATGGTGACAAATATTCTTCAATTTGATCTATTAGTGAACATCACTCGCACTTCATCTAGTGACCTTCTGATAACTTTCTTGACCCCTTTTATCTAGCTCATTCCAGAACTTTCTTTCTTCCTTCAAGTATATACTTTTTATCTATATTGTTAGCCAATCTTCTTCTGGCTGGTTCTCTGATGCTGCTCACTCTTCTGCCTAGAGGTATAGTCAGCGCCGAGGTCTTGTCCTAAATGAAGCGGGCTTTCCGAGCTCTAACTATTGTGAAATCACCAGTCTCACAAAGCTCAACTTAACACACCTTATATTTCCAAACACACTATATATACAATCCAACACACACACGTGACCAGGCACTCATGGTCAAATACAATAAAACATTTACAGAGTAATAATAAAATTAAACTCTAACAATATGTAAATAAGATACAAATTCTTATTCGATCCTTATAGAAATCCACATACCTATCTGGATGCAAATTTTTTCAGAATATAGTGTTAGGTCTGGAAGGAATCTCTTCTAAAATATTCAGAATTGAAATTTATTTTTACGGTCCTTATTCTGTAAATGAATAAAAATTGAAAGAGAGGAGGGTATGGTTCATCAGTGGTGAACCCTTCCAGCGGTTTCGCTATTTTAATCTCCAGACCGCTATACTCTTGTATTGAACTCTTCTTCTTTCTTTCTTATCTCCACACTGGGTGAAGTAGAATGCCTTTGTCATCAAGACTGGGAGCACTACTCAGTGGCAGGCCGAATTAGCTCCAAAAGAAATGGCTACCCTTGTATTAAACTGAATTTATTATGTTCCCTACACACTTGGTTTTGAATACAGTAAATTGTGTGTTTTTTATATAACTGATAAGTCGATGATGATATTTTAAATATTGCCTAACAGGCTTATTTGTGATTTTGCGGAAGAGCATTGCTCGATGTATTATATCTTTAATTTAGATATACATTTATATAGTCTTAAAAGAACATGTCCATAGTTCGTGGTTTGAAAGGTATATAAGATATCCAGTTCAATGTAATAGTAAAGCGGTTTGAAGATTAAAATGGCGAAACTGCTTGGAGGGTTCACCACAGATGAACCATACATCTTTCAATTTTTATTCATTGCAATATAAGGGCTGTAGAAATAGATTGTTATTATATTATATTTGGAAGAAAAGAAGCTTTAAAAATGTTTCTAATTTTTATAAATAACATAACTCTGTGTGTGTGGGGGGGGGGGTTATATGTGTATATATTCAGATATTATTCAAATTAATTTAATAATGGACAAGCACCGGTTCTGTTCTCCCAAGAGAACAACAGTCTTTGATTTCCATACTTAAGTCTGGTCATCTACGGACAATGACTTTCCAAAATGGTTGCAAGGTTTTCCTACTATGTACTAAGTACAATTCTCAACCTGCAACCCCAAAACACATTATTGAATGTATTGACTCATCCATTGATGAGCTCTACTCTTCCACGGCAGACACCATCAAAAGTCTCAAGCTTTACAAACTTGATACCTTAATATGATTGAGTGGAGTTAAGAAAGAAAAATAATTTAATAATAAACAAATAATCGTCAATCAAGACAACCACTGAGCTAATAAAACATTGTACGCTGATTGGCTAATGAACTCAGCCTTGATTGGTTACTATGGTTACGTGATGGTAGAGAACCAATCAACGGGCGGATAAAATGAACATCATTATAAGCATTCATTTATAAATACTTTCATTTTTTGTATATAGATGGCGCGTTAATGCTTTATAGTAAAGTTTAGTGTATAGTAGACTCTCCTATAACGCGAGTTTTTACAACGCGATTTCGTACAACGCGATAAAAAAAATTGCGACAAATTTATTTATACAACGCGAATTTTCGTATAACGCGTTATAAAATAAAACAATTTACCCTAACAACATTCGCGTTATACAAGTTTTATTTCGTACAACGCGAATTCCTATAACGCGATTTCATACAACACGGAACACATTAATCGCGTTATAGGAGAGTTTACTGTATTATAATAGATAAACTTTGGTACGCGTTCCAAGAATCCAGATTACGCACAGGTGAAGTTGAGTAGATAAAGTGGGTATAAACAAAGGGTAAAAATACTATGAGGAAGAAAACTTTTTACCTCTTGTTTTACTCTTTACCGGGAGAATAAATATACCTCGCGACACAAGAGAAAAGAATATATACTTTACAAATCTCAAAAAAAAAAAAAAGTTTAGGAAATTGAACAAGGCTTAACGAAATTTAAGACTACGAGAAATAGGTTTTTAAGGAATAGAAATGTACATTTTGTGTTTGTTTGATTTTTTTTTTGTTTCCAAACTATATATATATAAAGGGAAGAGGAAGCGAATGTTTGACGGCGCAATGTCTAACAACAAATAACCTGATTTTATTGTAAAGTCGTTTGAGATTTGATATTGAAGCGGAGGCAAATAATAAAATAATAAAAAAAAGTATTTGATATCAAAGGATTTTTCAATCTTGTTCAGATTAAGGAATGGTTCCTGTGTTTTATTGGAATTTACCAAGGATCTCAAATAACACTCTCGACTCCATCTATTTTTTAAAAATCGTCTCTAGAAAAGAATTTATAGATTTTTTTTATTTTTACGCAGACGCCGTTTTTAAATATTGGCGCATGCGCAGTTTAAAGTTCGTCTGCTTTTTTTTCGTCTATTTTTCTTCTATTATCTTAACTAGAGCGTTAGAATCCATCAAACGGAGGAATTTGAGGATATTCACACCGCGTAATAATTTGTCCCGAATCTAAATCAAAATACTTGGCGCTTTAATTTTAAAAATACAAATACAACTAGTTGAAATCCGTTAATAAAAGTTGCGGAATAAAATGCTTACAACACAATCTCTCGTTGTTCACAGAAGTAGTTCTCCTGGCTGCCGTTCAGTGGAGCTAGGAGTTTGAGAGAATATAAGATACAGGTTTTAAATTAGAGATTTTATAATTATTACTTGGATATATATGGAAATAATAGTTGATTTCTTTCACAAAATAGTTTTTATTTGAGAGAAAATAACATATCATGATATACACTCATGATATAACTCTGAAAGATATTACAGTGACTTTTATTGAAGACACACGAGATAACCAATATACACTCATGGACAAAACTTAAGAAAGTTGTATCTTTTATCATGTATATCGGGATTCAGACAATAACTCTGAAAGATATTACAGTAACCTTTATTGAAGACACACGAGATAACAAAGTGTAAACTAAATTACCTCTGTCTCCTTAAAAATAAAAATAGACTGTCGGCGACATCACGGGCTAGTTTTGTTTACGAGTGTATACCTATTTAAATAGAATTATCAGGCTTTTGTATAATCGTATGTTGTTTTAAGACAACTGCTGAAGAAGGACACTTGGCTTGAAAGCTGTGGCCACGTTTAATTTAATACAGAAATCTTTCAATAATATTGTCTGAATGGTCTCGGTATTCTCCCATTTGATGAATTGTTGTTTCCACTTCTTCAAATTTTGTCCATGAGTGTATAATGATGCATATAATTATAATAATTAGTATAAAAATCATTATATGGAATGGTTAAACATTCACTTAGGCAAATCTCGGCCGACGTAGGTACACCCATCTATCAAACATATACAACTTGATTCAACAACAGCAGCTTTATTAGGACATTTCCCTCCTGTAAGAACTCACCATACATCATTTTCATGGAGAAAAGGTTACAACTTGATTCAAAGGATTACATAAAAGTTTCCCTATTAAGATAATACATCTTTAATAAATCTAATTTTCATCAACATAAAAGAAAGAAATATATTTTTCTTTTTAAATTTCAAATATAATTCACATAGTTGAATTCACGCAAGCATTTACGTCAATCAAACATTAAAAAATAGACAAGGCTAACAAGGAGGCCATCAACAAACGCCCTACCTAAACTATGAGAAGATTGCCAATGGACTGGCAACCCTGAAAAAAAAAAAACGATCAGGCGAGAAAGAAGAATCCAAAAGAATTGGCAACACCTAGGCCTAAAGACAATGGCGATCGTAATTACTGGAGTAACAATGGGGTCGAGATTACTTAGTTATAGCCCTTCAAAATATCTGAGCAGACGAACTCACTGCCATTCAATGTCCGGGTTGTCAGTCATTAATCTACATCTTCGATAATCTGTGAATATTCCATCAATAACAATAATACAATTGAATATATATTTTCTGCTTATTTTTCTATAAATATGTTTTAAATATAAAATAAAAAGTATGTTTTGTTACATATAACATACTTTTAAATTGTAAAGATGATTTTTAAAATTATTTTACCAATAAGGTTAAAAATTGTGCTAAGTAATTTTGATTTTCACGTTTAAAAAAACCCTATTTTGAAAATAGAAGCTTTCATAATTATATAACTTTATAAAATATTAAACAAATATATAATTTGGATCATGATTTATTTTATTTTTACCAATAGTTTGATTAGAGCTAAAAAATGATTTAAAATATATTTAAATATAGAGTCATTAATTTTTAAACTAAAATAATTAATATCTGTAATATACATTTTGAAATTATCTTAAGCGAAAAAGTTTTGTGATCAACTTAATTTGAAAAAAATGTCTTTGTACACAATATTCTATCGTAAATAAAAATTATTGAAAAATGCTTCACTGAATATTAAATGCTGATATAAAGTTGAATTGATATTTTATAACATTTCAGTGTATAGACAGATATTTTAAATATAAAAAAATATTTTTGATTTACAAGTTGGGATATTTTTTTGCCGCTAGGAGGCTGATCCGACCGGCTGCGTGTCGCCTTAGCTCCGGTAAATATTTGTTTTGAAAATTGTTTATATCATAGATATTATATATTATATATTCAGTTAATTAATAGTTATTGTAATACTACATTATTCTCTGCTGAATCTATTGGATTTTAAAAAGTAAACACAATTAAATTCACTACTGCAAACTTTATGCAAAAATTTCATTTTATAAAAATATGCAAATTTACTGCTCTTTATTTTAGATTCTTATACGAAACTAAATAAATGGAATCAGCTGTAGATTCAATTAAATTAAAACTTGATGAAGTTCTTGAATACTTCACAAATAAATTTAAAAGTACTCAAAAAAATTTAACCAAAAATGATCTGACATTTCTTGGCACAAATATAAACCAAATAAAAGATGGTATTTCCTCCATAACAGAAATAAAAAAGGAATTTGAACTAGAAACAATAACCGAAGCAATCAAAGAGGTAATGGACAGCAGGTTTGATAAAATAGAAAATGATATTTCAGTTTATAGACCTTCTTATGCACAAATTGCAAAAAGAGAAAATGTATCAGATTTGATCGTAAAACATCAGCAAATTCAAAATAGAGAATTCACGCTTATGGCAACACCAGCCAACAATGAACCTACTTCAACCATTATACAGGCTATTTCTGAGGATATAAAGAAAATTAGAGACAAGGGCACAAAGATAAAAATCAACAAAATGTTTAACACAAGAAGCGCAGTAATTATAAAATTGCCTAATATGACAGAGATGAATTCACTTCAAGAGGAATTGAACAAATCTGAGGAATTAAAAACAATAAGCAAAATTTTTGTTCCAAAGCAAAGAGATCCAACAGTGGTGGTGAAAAACGTTTCCAAACTAACTGATACAGCCACATTTGTAAATACGATTTGCAATATGAATCAGGAGCTGAACGGAATGGAAGATGAAATCAAGATATTATTCGTAATGAAATCTAACACACCAACCCAAAACATAGTCCTGAGAGTTTCCCCAAAAGCCTATCAACTTATGAAAAGAATGAACAATACATTATATACAGACCTAGAACGTTGTCAGATACAAGATAAAATCCTAGTAAAACAATGCCAAAATTGTTTTCAGTTTAATCCAGACCATAAAACAAAAGAATGTCCAAATGTACAAATATGTTGCATATGTGGAACCCAGGGCAATCACGTCTGTACTAAAGAGCTAAAATGTCATAACTGTTCAAAGAATCCAAGACTTAGGAATAGTCCGATTAACCATAAACCAAATACAAATGACTGTCCTCAATATAAATTGCAGGTTGATAGAACAGTGAGAAGAACTCAATATCTCATCGGTTCAGAAGAGGAATGAATAACGAATTTAGTTATTTGTAGTCATGGTGATCACTGCTCTACCATATAGAGGAAACATAAAATGTTTACAACAGAATATTAGAAAAAGTATGACAGCTTTAAACGAACTTACAATTTCAACGAATAATAATCCACCCGATATTATATTACTTCAAGAACCATATGTTTTAAACAAACAGGTTATATTTGATTTAGACTCACCAATAATTTATTCAAAGACTTCAGAAATTATTTACACAGCAACAATCATTGTAAATAAAAATATAAAATTCAAAAAATTAGATAATTTTACGAATCAATTCTGTACTGCAATATCTGTCATAACCTCAAATTCGTTTGTAGTAATCGCAAATTTTTACTTTCATCCCAATTCCTGTAATGATACTCACTTAGATTTTATAAGAAACTTGATTAATACTTATTCAAATAACCCTATAGTCCTATGCGGAGATTTCAATTCCCGTCATCCAATCTGGTTCGATAAAATAACAAATTCAAATGGTTACAAATTGCAAACAATAATAAATGAAAATCACTTGTACATTCACAACGATAAAACTCCAACATGTAGAGGTGCAAGTATAGTAGATCTAACAACTCCGAATAGACTTTCAATAAATATGATCAGACATTGGACCACCTCATCACTGACGAATATTTCTGATCATTTGGCAATTCAATTTGAAATTCACTCAAAATTTAATTATATAAAAGATAAACAGAATTCTACATGGAAATTCAATGAAAAACAAGCCAACTGGACAAATTTCTCCAAAAATCTCAAGTATCAAGAATTTATCAAATTAAAGAATGAGGCAGATATGGTGGAAAATTGCACGGATATTGATAAAGTTGTAAACAAACTCACGGATAACATAATAGAAGCAGCTTACATTTCATTAAAAGTAAAATCAAACAACTACGCATATGATGCAGGTATAAAATGGTGGAATAAAGAACTTGAACTAATGAAAACACATTTTCATTATGTAAGAAACTTATTTTATCACAGTAAGACTATCGATGCAACAAGATTTAAACAAGTCAGAAACAAATTTAATAATATGATAAAGAAAGCAAAGAGAAATAGTTTGAAATTTTTCATCGAAGAAAATGAATCAAATGATCCTTTTGGTAACGCATATAAAATTTTCAAAAAGCTCAAATCCTCAAACAAGCAAAAAGGACTTCCCATAATAGACAACAATCAAGAATCAGAAAAAGAAAAACGCATTACAGACATAATAAATGTATTAATTGCAGATGACAGAATTGATCAAGACAACCAACAACAAGAATTGGTTAGAAGTTACGAACCTTTTCTAAGGAATTCAAGCACTATCCATATTGATACCGAAGAAATAGAATATCTAATTGACAATACCAATGTTAAAAAGTCACCAGGTCAAGATAATATCAGTAATAACATGATAAAATACTCAAAGACTCTGATACTTCCTGTGCTACATTCGTTATTAAATAAATGTATTCAGATGGGATATTTTCCAAGGGAATGGAAAACGACAGTTTTAAAAATTCTAATGAAACCAAACAAATCTAACGTCGAATCAATAAAAAGCTATCGACCTATTTCGTTAACATCTAATCTGTCTAAGATCTACGAAAAAGTTATTAAAAAGAAAATTTATGAATATTATATGCAAAACAATTTATTAAGTCCCAAACAGCATGGATTCATCAAGTCAAAATCTACTATTACAGCCTTGAATAATATAATCGATATAATAATGGAACACAAAACCAAAGAACTGACAGCTCTGGTCACAATAGATATTGCGGGAGCCTTTGATAACGCATGGTGGCCTGCGATTTTAAAAATAATAGATGAAGATAATTTGCCGGAAAGTTTAATAAGGACTATTCAATCATATTTCAAATCGAGGAAAACGAAATTTACATATGAGAACTTAACAATAAATAAACAAATTACAAAGGGATGTCCGCAGGGTGGCCCGCTATCTCCACTACTATGGATAATATTACTAAACGATCTTTTGATCAAATATCAAGTTCCTAATAGTGAAGTGGTATGTTATGCGGATGATGTTTCAATTATATGCTGGCACAACAATTGCAAAGACCTGAAATTAGTTATAGAACAGGCATTAAATACGATTGATGTATGGTGTAAGAGTAACAAACTTGAAATAAGTCTAGAAAAAACTAATATACTTTATTTACATAACAAAGAAAAAATCCCAATCAAATTTAATAATGAAATAATCATACCAACTCTGAAGACCAAAATTTTAGGAATAATAATTGCAAATCACAGAAGAAGAAACAAAATAAATTTTACATACCACATAGAAGAAATAGTAAATCGTACAAAACGTTTTAAAAATTATCTCTTCTCAATTTGCGGGAAATCTTGGGGTCTAAGCACCCAGAAAAGGCTAACTTTATATAAATCCATTTTTAGACCAATACTTACATATGGAGCCGAAATTTGGTTCAAATATTTAAATAAAAAATGTTTACAAAAATTAAATTCAACCCAATATCAAATACTGACATGGTGTATACAAGCCTATAAATCCACATCATATAGCTGTGTTCATAGTTTGGCCAACATTCCTCTGATCTCAGACTTTATCGAATCCAGAATCATGATATCTGATCTGAGAAACTTATCCACAGATGATCAACAAATGTATGACCCATTTATTCCAGGAATTATAGATACCTTTCTCAAATCAAGAATGAATGTTCTGAAAAACGAAGCAAATAATACTTTCTTAAGCTTTTTTCCCCAAGAAATCCCTAAATACTTTCGTCCAAATTTTTATAATACTCAATTTGTTACAAACCACGGAAATTTCAAAAGTTTTTTAAATAGAATAAAGGCAGTGGAGGATTCAAGTTGCTTTTGTGGTATGGAGGAACAAACCTCAAGACATCTACTGATCGACTGCCCAGCATTTCAAGATTATAGAATGAAGAATGAACTAGTTGTTTATGAATTAAACGATTTGATTTCCAATAAAAAATCATATCTAAAGTTCAATTCATTTTGTAAATACATTCTAAAATTTCTACAAAATCTGGATCTCTAATGTTTTTATTTGTTGAATAATGTAAATAACTCATGTAAATAGACTTTTCTCCTTGTTTGGCGCAAGTATCCCTTGCGGGATATAGCGCTTTGGAAATAAAATAATTGTAATTGTAATTGTAAAAGTTGGGATATATAAAACTGCTAAAATGTATTTAGGTGCAAGTTATCCCAAGCTGGGATATCGCGTCCGATATGTCAAATAAATAAATAAAAATAAGTTGAGATATAAAATAAATCTAATTTCTTTATATATATCAGATTTTAATTTCTTCCCTTTATTTAATTAACCCTCCCACAGGTTCCTAGAGTGTATAAATATCGCAATTTATTTAGCTGCGAAAAAGTAAGAATAAAATAATTAAATTTTGATTTTGGTAGCATTTCATAGTTTCCAGAGAGAGATTGAAATTGATTTATTACAACGTCCATATATGATTATATAAGGTTAAATACATAAATATTAATACATATGGTTATATAATGATAAATGTATGAATAAATATATAGAAATATAAAATAATTGATAAATATACATATATATAAATATATACACTGCGTGACATTGAAAATGGAACACCAAGAAATAGTGGCCAGAAAATTATGCAAATTTTAGGGTAGACGCGCCTAACCGAGTTATGCAAATGATGTAAAATGCGCAGCTCTCGTGCGCACATGGAGTAAGATATAAGGGAAGGAACTTGCAGAAAGGACAGTATTCGTGTCGTTATTTCTTCAAGGAAAATCATTGTAGAAATTTTGTTCTTTTGTCAAAAGACACGTGTAATAACAGAGAATGCCAGGTCATCGTAAACGGAGGCAGTTCAAGCAGACAGACGCTTTTACGAGGGGCATGGTGATCGGACTGAAAAGGGCAGGTTGGTCCATACGTCAAATCGCAGCTGATACACACCTTGGTGCGTCCACGGTGCACCGACTGTGGAGAAGATGGTTGGAACAAGGAAATGTGGCAATTTATAGGAATGTCGGTGCAACCAGAGTGACGTCAGCACGTGTGGATCGGCGTATCCTTCGACAAGCAGTGGCGGCCCCACAAGCCACTTGTACCGCCATCCTGCAACATGTGCAAGACACCCTAGATCATTCCATCTCGACCAGAACCATTTCCCGTCGATTGGTTGCTAATGGCTTGCACTCATGCCGTCCGCTAAGAAGACTGCCATTGACCCCACCGAATAGGCGCCAACGTTTGGAATGGTGCCGGGCTAGATCGACATGGATGACGGAATGGCACAGGGTCGTGTTCTCAGATGAGTCGCGTTTCTGCTTGTCCAGTGATAGTCGCCGTGTACGCGTGTGGCGTCGACGTGGAGAAAGGTCCAATCTGGCAGCAATTGTGGAACGCCCCACCGTGCGACAACGTGGAATCATGGTTTGGGGCGCAATCGCGTATGATTCCAGGTCACCTTTACTTCGTATTCAGGGCACTATGACGGCCCAACGATACGTTGATGATGTGCTGCGACCGGTGACACTCCCCTACCTTCAGGGGGTACCCAATGCCCTTTATCAGCAGGATAACGCCCGACCGCACACTGCTCGCATTAGCTAACAAGCTCTGCAAGATGTACAGATGCTTCCCTGGCCACCGTACTCTCCTGATCTCTCACCAATCGAGCACGTCTGGGACATCATTGGACGCCGTTTGCATGCCTTGCCACAGCCGCGTTCAGAAGACGAACTGTGGCAAATGGTTGAGAGGGAATGGAGAGCCATCCCTCAGGACGCCATCCGTACTCTGATTGACTCTCTACCTAGACGTGTTGCTGCGTGCATCGCCGTCCGCGGTGGTCCTACTTGCTACTAAGCCGACGCCGTTCTCGCTCTGTATTATGACTATCATTTTGAAATAAAGATCACTTATTGTTCGTCCCTGTCTCTCTCTGTCTGCCGAGTTTCATCACTTTCTGGCCACTATTTCTTGGTGTTCCATTTTCAATGTCACGCAGTGTATATACAAATCGTCATTGGTGGCGCCCACCGCGGGAAAGACTCCGCTACCGATGAGAGAGATTTTGATGTGGTTAAAAATATTAATTTAATATTCAATCACTGATATTAAAATTATATTAAATAATAGCCACGCATATCATTTAGTTTACAAATACCTGATAAAATATTTACAAAAGATTGAGAATTTAAAATGTCTTTGTAATAAAAAGATGGAAAAATAAACAGTACAAAAGTGAAATTGTACAGGGATCAGGTGGATAAATTAAGAAAAAGGCGTCTCCTGATTGTGTAAATAAAATTTGCTGATGGCTTGCGCCATCTCTCGGAATAAATATCAACTTAACGTTGATTTTTTAATTATTTAAAAATTGGCCAAATATCTTTTCTTGTTTAATCAATTCTGGAATAATTAAAAATCAACGTTTAGTTTATATTTATCTCGACAGATGGTGCAAGCCATCAGCAACTTTTAGTTGCACGATAAGGTGAGGCCTTTTTCTTTAACGATATGGGGAGTTTATTAAAAAAAGATTTTTAATAAACTACAGAGAGATAATATTTTTACAAGTTCAATTCCTTTCAAATGAATTATATTGTTTCAAATGAAACAAAACTAAATATTTTTATGAATTTATTTAGTTTATATGCTACTTTTAGATCAATATAATTCTTTCTTGGGGAAATATCTACGATATTAAAAAAATAAAAAGGAATTTTAAAAAATCTAATAAATTAAAATACTATTCCAGGCATGCCAAACCGAAAAGTCCATCAATAATCGAAGATTAAAATAGAACATTTCAAAGATTTACCCATCAAAAGATTTTAATCTCCCCGATTTTATTAGCAAACGATTTTTTAAAAAGTCGTCTGCCTGACTAATGGAGTGGAATAAATGTTAAAAAAGGAAGAATTGTCTGTCAAATCAATAATTACACCGATATTATATAAACTTCTTTTCAACCAATTAAACCCAATTTCTTAGAAATTTTCTCACCAAAAAACATATTTTACCCATTCTCTATTCCGATAAAAAACAAAAGAAGATATTTGAAAAAAAAATCGTTTAAATAAAAATACCGTAAGATTGGGTTGATATATAGTAATGATAGGGTATATTGAATAAATATTGGTGTACTCACTGAATTTTTCAAGGAAATATAAAACAAACATGGAGTCGTATTCATTAGTGTAAACTGATGTAAAAGGTAAATATTTGACTTTATAAGCTGAGTGCATGCATCATTTTCAATAAATTTGACTATTTCCAGACATATTTTACCAATAGAAACTACCTCTCTATCTATTTCTGCGAAACACTTTAAACAAAAAGTATTTATTTGATTGGACAAATATTTTTCGACATTTGAAGTGAAATGATTACATTTAATTCGCAATTCAAGTTTATCAAATATGCAAATATATTTTTAAAGTGACGACTTAAATAAATTTAATATATGTTTTCTCTTTTACAAACAAAATACTACTGAGCTAACTGCGACGAAAAAGAGAAAGAAGGCTTGGCTCATCAGAGGTGAACCTTCCAAGCGGTTTCGCCAATTTAATCGACCAGACAGTTTTTTAGAGTTCTAATACTGTATTAGACATTTCTACTTATATACTCGACAATGAAGGATGGAATCTAAGTAATTGTATTTTAGCAAACTATGGGGACGTACGCTTTTAGGACAGTGGAATTAGATACACTCATTTAAACAGAAAAAGTCTTTGATGTCGCCTGTCGTCTGTTTTTTTTTTTGAAGGAGACAGAGGCAATTTTGTTCACACTTGGTTATTTCGTGTGTCTATTGATAAAGGTCACTATAATATATTTCAGAGTTATTGTCTCAATCCCGATATATATGCTAAAAGGTACAAATTCCTTAAGTTTTGTCCTTGAGTGTATTTGTCTCACATATATCAGATGTCTTTAAAAGGAGACAGAGGCAATTTTGTTCACACTTGGTTATTTCGTGTGTCTATTGATAAAGGTCACTATAATATCTTTCAGAGTTAATGTCTCAATCCCGATATACATGCTAAAAGGTACAAATTTCTCAAGTTTTGTCCATGAGTGTATTTGTCTCGCATATATCAGATGTCTTTAGAAGGAGACAAATTTTTTTTCACATTTAAGTTATCTCGTGTATCTTTAATAAAGGTCAGTCTGTATCAAATATCTTTCAGAGTTATTGTCTGAATCCCGATATACATGCTAAAAGGTACAAATTCCTTAAGTTTTGTCCATGAGTGTATTTTTTCATCGCAGTAAGTTCAGTAGAAAATTTATTTAGTTTGTAGAGAAGAAACATTTATCTCTCATCCGTGATTTATAATTCTTATATACAGAGAGGGATACGCTATTGATTTGTAATTAATAGGTTCATTTAATCAAATATATTGTTTTAAGAGAATATATTAATCTTTTGTAGCAATGTTTCATGGCCTGTTGATAACCGTTGAGGCCCCAAAGCTAGCTTCCAATACGTACACTCATAGACAAAACCTAAGGATGTTTTTGATGTCGCCTGTCATCTATTTTTTTTTGTAGGAGACAGAGGTTGTTCACATTTGCTATCTCGTGTGTATTTAATAAAGGTTACTGTAATATCTTTCAGAGTTATTGTCTCAATCCCGATATATATACTGAAAGGTATAACTTCCTTAAGTTTTGTCCATGAGTGTATTGGTCTCGCATATATCAGATGTCTTTAGAAGAAGAAAAAGACAATTTTGTTCACACTTGGTTATCTCGTGTGTCTTCAATAAAGGTCACTGTAATATCTTTCAGAGTTATTGTCTGAATCCCGATATACATACTAAAAGGTACAACTTCCTTAAGTTTTGTCCATGAGTGTAATATATTGTTTTAAGAGAATATTAGTCTATTGCAACAATGTTTTATGGCCTGTTGATTGCCGTTAAGCCCAGAAACTAGCCACGTATATTTTTACCAAAGAAACCTATCGGTTTTAAATGTATATTGAGTATCGTTGATTCTTCACCCAATTGAATTAAACGAAATGTTTAACTCCTAATGTTTGCCACTCATCAGTCCTAAGAGTACTTCACTAAATCAATAATCAGTCAGTTACACCTATCGCATCAAAGTGATGAAACCATTGGGATTATTCAATAGATAAACTATATCCTCTTAAAATATATTGATTAAGTTTAGTTTGAGAGAGGTTGAAATTGAAACTACCCTATTTCAACGTCCATATATAAGGTTAAATACAAAACTGAGAGAATAAATATAATTTGAGAGAGAGCATATATATCATGAAAAAGTTGTGGGAGGATGGTATACATGTTCCAATAAATAGGCACCTCGGGGGAGAGAAGTCCGACCACACCTCCCTGCGGTCCCCTCTGGACCCTTGGAATATTCGACCAAATACTGGTTCGTTTCCAAGGTGACTAATGTGGCAACGGCACCCATTTTCCAATGAAGAGCAAAATTGACTTAGACCCAGAGCAGCAGCTTTACACACCCAAGATAGTGGTAATTGTTGCTGCTGTGATAGAGATGTACGGAGATATCTGAGACTCTTCTTTGGACACGACAACAACAACAACAACAACAATAGGCACCTCTCCCTTTAAATATGCATTAGAATAAAGAACATTTTGTTTATCACCCCAGTAAAAACACTTAAAGATGGTGATAAAGAAAGGGCTGAAATGCCAGTTTTAGTAAATTCAGACAAAAAGCCAACAATCTGTATACTATGGTATCTGGCTATGACCCTCATCAGTACAGGGACGGCTTCGATTTCATAACACTTTTTTTAGTTCAAATTCGACTCATTTTAAGGGCCATAGCCCAAAACCTAAGACACATTGATGTTTAAAAAAAAAAAGATTTTTATCATTATTAGCATCATACAGACAGAAGTTTGAAGGCAAATAAATATAGGTTTAGATTTGATTATAGATTTGTTTCAATATTCTTTTAGTGACATATGCAAATAGTTTGGCAATTAAGACATTTGTGTTGTATAACGCGTGTGAGCATATTTCAATAAATGTATATTTCAATTATTAATTATCACAACTGCATATAGTATCAATAACATGTGATTTTAGGACAATAGTTAATAGATTATACGTGAGCTATTAAGCCTTTCTCTAAAATTTCCCGCCAAAACTTGGCCTCAAAATAGACGCCAAACGATAACTAATTAATTGTAAAATCCACTCGAGAGAAGAAGAGCAGACGGAAACACTCGAAGGCTTTCATTATTAAACCAAAAGAGAGATAGGTCGAATAAGCTGGCAGAAGATAAATAACGCTGTAGGGAAGAAGTATATTCTGCACCATAAAAAATGACGGAGCCACCTAATCACTTCCATCATTGGCTACAAAAAACTGAGGGATTTATGCAAATATGATTTTTTGGGTAGAGCAGCCGATAAGAAAGCCTATTTATCAAGCAGACGAGTCTCGCCCACATCGCCATCTTGAATATAATAAATTGCAGACGACTGATGCCCTTTGACGTCATACGTTATTTTACGTTTGAGGTATAGAGATAAATGTATTTAACATCTTATACCAGAAATTACATCAATGTGAACATGTGAGAGTTGTCTTAACATTCAACTTTATGTTCTAGTCACATTTATTGCAATGCGGGTTGCTAATTAAGCATTCAAAGAATCAGAAATAAAGGATCATATTGAGTGTTGGATAGATTGGGAATACAACATAATACAATTTCTTGGTTATATGCAGATATGTATATAAACAATTCATCCTCTTATACGTTTTCAATTTTTCTTCTGTGGAAGGGAAGAAATGCTCGAAAAGCTCGGCAGAATAATAAAAACTTTAAAAGAAACCTTTCGTCTTATTATTTCGCGCTTCTTATATATATATAAAACAATATACAAAAAATCTATTTCTCTCTATATTATATTCGTTTTTAAGAGGGATTTTCCATATATTCTTTGTTTCTTGTTTAAAATATGATTAATATACACATTTTTATCTAAAACATTTCACTATTATTCAATAAGATTAGGAATATCAAAACCCTACTACAGTAGTCTTCCATGGGAAGAAATCATAGTCCCAAAACATAACTAAATACGGTCTCTTTTGGAGATGGTTTCTCATAAGAGATTATCTCATATCAGTTCAAGTATTGAAGGGGCCTTTCAAATGAAACAGAATCTACGATGAGAGACTACTTCCAGGAGACACCGAGTTCAGTCATGTTTTTAGGCTATGGTCTTTCATTGGAAACTGATGCACTAATAAAAAAATAACTCACTAGGTCTTGAATATTATTATTGTGCAGAAGATACATCTATTTTTTTGTCTCTAAGTGGTTGTTATATCTCCACCAAGACTGTATATAACTGGTTACCTATTTACATATTGTTTACCTTTAATATAAAGCAATAACGCGCCATCTATATATAATAAATGAAAGTATTCACACCCAGTAGTTGTTATATCTCCACCAAGACTGTATATAACTAGCTACCTATTTACATATTGTCTATCTTTAATATAAAGCAATAACGCGCCATCTATATATAAGAAATGAAAGTATTTACACCCAGTAGTTGTTATATATCTCCACCAAGACTGTATATAACTGTGGTTACCTATTTACATATTGTCTATCTTTAATATAAAGCAATAACGCGCCATCTATATATAATAAATGAAAGTATTTGCCCACAGTAGTTGTTATATCTCCACCAAGACTGTATATAACTAGCTACCTATTTACATATTGGTACTTTATTCCTTTAATATAAAGCAATAAAGCGCTATATATATATAATAAATGAAAGTATCCACCCACAGTAGTTGTTATATATCTCCACCAAGACTGTATATAACTGTGGTTACCTATTTACATATTGGCTACCTTTGTTTACCTTTAATATAAAGCAATAACACGCCATCTATATATAATAAATGAAAGTATTTGCCCACAGTAGTTGTTATATCTCTCCACCAAGACTGTATATAACTGGCTACCTATTTACATATGGGTAATTTCTACCTTTGTTTGGTTTTTTTCTTTCTTGAATTCCAGGACGAATCTAAGTGAGACGAAACGATTTAATAAAAGGTTTTTATAGTTTGCATATATATTTTTTTTGCAGACGAATCGAATAAAAACAATATTTCCATTGCATTAATATACTTTAAAAGCATACAAATAGGAAATAAAATGTATCAAAATATAGCGCAAAAAGGCAGCAAAAAAAAAAAAAAAAAACGCTAAGCCTAACTCGCTATATTTTCCCGCTCAATCGCTTGGCGGGAAAAACATTTGCAGCAGCCGAGAGTAATTAAGTGGGGCGGGATCAATTCCACTAACTAATTAAACCCAATTTTGAGGAGTGAGATGGTCAAAAACGAAACTTCATTAATTTATTAATCATATCTTTCACGGGTGGATTAGCCGTGTGATTTATTTAAGGAGGATATAGAATTGTGTGAGCCATATGGGAATTTTCAGCTCTTTTTTTCTGGCCTTTCCAACTCGATATCATCTGCTGCTACATATTTCCCAGGAGGCAATGTTAATTAATGAGCTACTTAGATTGTAATTATACTTTTATATGAGGCTTTATTGAATACCTCTCTTAAATGGGACTTTTTCTCTCATTCCACTTTGTGAACTTATGTAAGTGTTTTCACGTTAAGCCTAAAGGAATACCATCATTATGGCCTGATAAACATGTAACGTGTTTGGTGAATTAGTTGAAATAATTATTGGGGATATAATTTTGAAATAAGTTCGTGTTTTTTTTTATATAGGTATTTACACCTTAATCTTTTCTGTCATTAGTTTAAAGATGTAATTTTCCACAGTCATTACGGCAATAAGAAAAAATTGAAAAACTTTGGTACTAGGATGGATAATCCTTAGTATATGTAATTATAAGATATGTATATATGTAGTACTGTAGTGTTGTTTATGCTGTTGGATGACTGTAGTGTGGCATGTTGGTTACAGTCGTGGTGGCCACAATGATTAGAGTGGGTTCAGGCGTGATTGGGATTACACAAAAGGATGAGGCATGTTAGATGCCACCACAGAGATGGTAAGAGAGCAAGTGAAGCCGACATCGGTCAAGGCAGATTTGTTGAGAGGGGTCTGTCCATCATCGTGTCTCAAAGCGGACTAATCTGTTTGAGCAAGAAGGGGGCACACCTGGAAACCCGACTTGTTTTTCGGACCTTTTTCCTTCACTGGCGTCGACTGTCACCCACTCGAAATTTTATTTGTTACCTTGGCAATTACACTATAACTATACAACACATGGGGACATAGGATATATAGGTATATATTGGAATATATTACAACATATATGTATTCCGAAATTTATTATGTATTTATCTAACAGTCAAGAAGGTAGAGGCTCATCTGGCCGGCAGCAATGAAGTCCATGTTGTTGACTGTTGTATGTTAATTCTCCATAATACACTATAAGGTAAGTAAAGAGATTCTTACCCAGATTTGGCCATGCTTGACACGGCCAGCGGCATACCATTATATAAGAAATATAACTATAAAAAGCATGGATTTTTGTTTTACAAACAAACCGAAATTTCTTTCTCACCAATCCCATGTACTTATTTGACCATCCTTGATACGGATGATAGAGAATCTTTAAAGGTATATAAAATAAAACAAAAAATAATTTATTAACACGCTCCCTCTTACATATACTTGTCTCCGAGTCCTAGAAAAAGAGTGAAAAAAAAACAAACAATATTTCTAGTTTATTTGAGCATATTTCATATTTAAAAAATATCATTAATATGTAACTATAATTTAAATTTCTCTCAATAACTTGAGGCATATAAATGCACTCATGAACAAAACTTAAAGAATTAAGAAAAAGGCTTCTTCTTATCGAGCAACTGAAAGTTGCTGATGGCTTGCGCCATCTATCGGAATAAATATCAACTATTCTCGTTGATTTTTAATTATTCCAGAATTGGCCAAATACCCACCCAGTTGATATTTATTCCGATAGATGGCGCAAGCCATCAGCAACTTTCAGTTGCTCGATAAGAAGAAGCCTTTTTCTTAATTTATGCACCTTATCCCAGTACAATATTACATTTGTACTATTTTTTCAAAACTTAAAGAAGTTGTACCTTTTACCATGTATATTGGATTTCAGACAATAACTCTGAAATATATTACAGTGGCCTTTATTGAAGACACACGAGATAACTAAGTGTGAACAACCTCTGTCTTCTTTAAGAAAACAGACGACCAGCTACATAAAAACTTTCCACTTTCTTAAGTTTTGTCCATGAGTGTGTGTATAAATTCGTTTATAAAGCTCAAACTATTTTAACCGATTATATATAGTGCACTTTGAAATAATATATAGAACAGATTATAAAAATGTAAATATTACTATATTGATTATTAATTTTATAATATAAATAAATAAATCACCAGGAGAGGCCATAGAAAAACTGCTGGAGAGCTGCAGGACATCAGGACCATATCTGGAGGGTCACAGCACTGACCAGGAGTCAAGATAGCAAATGTAAATATCTTTGTTTACTTTTACAGTTATTATTTATTGAAGTTGTAAATAAAAATATGTAAATAGACTGACCATTCGTTACACTTTTTAGAGAAAAACTTGTAACCTTTTTGAAATAAATAAAGTTAATATAAAATAAATAAAATAAATACAAAAATATTATTGATAATTAAATTGAGAAAGTTTTATAACACACACTCTAATTATACATACAATGGATATAAATATAAAAAAAAAATCAATGTTAAATATATAAATAAAGAATAAAGAGATATATTTAAATTTAAAACAGACGATATTATAGATTACTTTAAAATTATATTTTGAGAAAAAAAATAAAACTTACGATTGTGATTTAAAAACGGTCACTTTCTACATTTCAATAAGTAATAATTTTTTGTGTGAAGAAAGAGTAAGTAGAAAGGGAAGAATATTTCGCTATAGAAATTGGAATTCAACAAAGGGCTAAGAATTATAAAACGTGGCTGCCATTGTTAAGCCTCGTCTATACCGATATTGATTATCGATAGAACTATCTATCAATCACCGCGGCGTGAACTAATCAATGAAATCATTTTGGTAATGTTGAGAAATTGACCAACATTTTCTGCCAAATTACGATTGATTTTGAGGTGCGACCATGAGTATATTTTTTCTTCCTTCACTAAGATAGATTTTTTTCCTTCCATATATTTCTAGAAAGAAAGAAAAAAAAAAAACACTTTTTTATTATTTCATATTTCTCTAGATTTTTATATTTCATTTTATATATAGCGTTGAAATTTATTTTTGAGAGAAATATCTAGAGAAAACTTTATATATATAGAAATGGGAAAATATAATATATTATTTCTTTCTAGATATTTTTAAGTATTTCGTAAATATTCTATATAAAATATGAGAATATTTTATATTCAAAAATACCAATTGTAAATAAGATTTAGACATAGAATTAATATATATTCCAAAATATACATTACAATATATCTCTCTCTATATTTATATTTTCTTAATAAAATTACAAAATCTATTAATACTTAAAAAGTAAATACATTCGCTATGAAGAGAGGTAAAATCAAACAAATTTATTAATTCATATGTGACTAATTCATCTCATATATTTCGTGTTATAGATCTCCATCATTTTTGAGGGGGGGGGGGGGGGTTAAAAAGGTTTTAAACCATTTTAAAGTAGAATTCTTACTTTAATGAGAAAATATATTTATGGAAGGGCCTGGCTTATCTCTGATATGGAAAGTCTTAAAGCAGAATCGGTTATTCAATCTCCATCCAGCCTTCGCAAAAAGACAGAATGGATGGGACATTTATTAAAAGGAAATGGATGAAGAAAGTTCTGGGGAATGAAATGGATGGAAAGAGAATAATTGGAAGAAGAAGAATTGGACTAATGAACTGGATGGGAAGAGTTATGGAGAAATAAAGAGAAGAACTCAAGATAGAGAAGTATGACGTCACTGGAGACCTGGACAAGAACAGAGAAACTGAAGAATTGGACTAATGGACTGGATGGGAAGTTATGAAGAAATAAAGAACTCAAGATAGAGAAGTATGACGTCACTGGAGACCTGAACAAGAACAAAGAAACTGAAGAATTGGACTGATGGACTGGATGGGAAGTTATAAAGAAATAAAGAACTCAAGATAGAGAAGTATGACGTCACTGGAGAACTGGACAAGAACAGAGAAACTGAAGAATTGGACTGATGGACTGGATGGGAAGAGTTATGGAGAAATAAAGAGAAGAACTCAAGATAGAGAAGTATGACGTCACTGGAGACCTGGTCAAGAACAGAGAAACTGAAGAATTGGACTAATGGACTGGATGGGAAGTTATGAAGAAATAAAGAACTCAAGATAGAGAAGTATGACGTCACTGGAGACCTGAACAAGAACAAAGAAACTGAAGAATTGGACTGATGGACTGGATGGGAAGTTATAAAGAAATAAAGAACTCAAGATAGAGAAGTATGACGTCACTGGAGAACTGGACAAGAACAGAGAAACTGAAGAATTGGACTGATGGACTGGATGGGAAGAGTTATGGAGAAATAAAGAGAAGAACTCAAGATAGAGAAGTATGACGTCACTGGAGATCTGGACAAGAACAAAGAAACTGAAGAATTGAACTGATGGACTGGATGGGAAGTTATGAAGAAATAAAGAGAAGAACTCAAGATAGAGAAGTATGACGTCACTGGAGACTCGAACAAGAACAGAGAAACTGAAGAATTGGACTGATGGACTGGATGGGAAGTTATGAAGAAATAAAGAGAAGAACTCAAGATAGAGAAGTATGACGTCACTGGAGACCTGGACAAGAACAGAGAAACTGAAGAATTGGACTGATGGACTGGATGGGAAGTTATGAAGAAATAAATAACTCAAGATAGAGAAGTATGACGTCACTGGAGATCTGGACAAGAACAGAGAAACTGAAGAATTGGACTGATGGACTGGATGTGAAGTTATGAAGAAATAAAGAGAAGAACTCAAGATAGAGAAGTATGACGTCACTGGAGACCTGGACAAGAACAGAGAAACTGAAGAATTGGACTGATGGACTGGATGGGAAGTTATGAAGAAATAAAGAACTCAAGATAGAGAAGTATGGCGTCACTGGAGACCTGGACAAGAACAGAGAATCTGAAGAATTGGACTGATGGACTGGATAGGAAGTTATGGAGAAATAAAGAGAAGAACTCAAGATAGAGAAGTATGACGTCACTGGAGACCTGGATCTGCTCAAGAACAGAGAAATTGAAGAATTGGACTGCGAACAGGATGGGAAGCTAAGAATAATTGAGGTGAAAGCCCAAAATAGAGAAATATAGCGTCATCGAAGATAATAACATGAGTAAAGAAACTGAAGTGAAATGTAGAATCCCTATAACGTAACAATTGTATCATCTTATTGTGGAGATCATCCATTAGTTGGGAAGTTTTTTGTTCTTTTTTATTATATTGTAGCATGAACAAATTTCAACTTATTTATTATTAACCCGGTGTTTCGTTGAATTTCTGCCACCTTCATCAAGGGAAGTACAGTTTGGAATCCTAGCCTCTAGTTCACTATTTGAAAGTTAACTATCAAGGAATAACATATCGTTGTCTTGGGTTGGGAAACGCAACACTATTACTAACATATCGACCTGACCACTCTGTGGGTAAGAACTCTTGCAGTCTATCATTAGCGGAGGTCCTTCCCCACGGTGGATGAATATACACTCATGGACAAAACTTAGGGAAGTGGAAAGTCTTTGATATCACCATTCGTCTGTTTTTTTTTTTTTTTTTTGAAGGAGACAGAGGTAATTTTGTTCACACTTAGTTATATTGTGTGTCTTCAATAAAGGTCACTGTAATATCTTTCAGAGTAATTGTCTGAATCTAGATATACATGCTAAAAGGTACAACTTCCTTAAGTTTTATCCATGAGTGTATGTGATAAGCCGGTCTACAGTGGAAAGTAGTTTCGACTACAGGTATCCAGAAAACTAATCTTTACGAAAGCCCTGTTGTATCTTGTTGACTGGGATAAACTGTGATATGTGGACGTGACTGGGATGTCTTGAGAATGCTGTCGCGGCAGTACTGTGCATTCGAGAGAGCGCTGGAGCTGGTTGAGGATATTGGGCAAATTGGATTGTAGTACACGCAAGAGACAACCAGAGATCCATGAGGGAATCATATCTAGGAGGAGCAGAGAGGCTCGCAGCTGAAAGGGTTCGATTGTAACGGCTAAACGAGCGAGTGGATGACAACAGGTCACAAAGTAATCCTCTCGTCCATTTATCTACACTCATGGACAAAACTTAAGGAAGTTGTACTTTTAGCATATATATTGGGATTGAGACAATAACTCTGAAAGATACACTCATGACAAAACCTAAGGAAATTTCACATTTTAGCATGTATATCGAGATTTAGACAATACCTCTGAAAGATATTACAGTGACTTTTATTGAAGACACACAAGATAACCAAGTGTGGACAATATTGTCTCTTATATAAAAGGGCGTACCTGGATCTGTAAAGAAAAAAAAAACAAATTTTTCTTAAAATATTTCGAGAGATTGCTCCCTCTTTATCAATTTATTGCACAGTGAATTTAATTTACAATTTATTGTACATCATATGGAAACAAATTTGTCAATGGTCAAAAATAATTATTGATATTGATATAATCTTAATTAATGGATCGCCTTTTGACTCAAAATATTGTCTCTGTCTTCTTAAAAATATATAGACGACTGGAGATATCAAAGACTTTCCACTTTCTTAAGTTTTGTCAATGAGTATACTTTGTTTCAGTTTACAGGTGTCTAGTCACCTTGTCCTGGCTATTTGCATATGGCGTAAACAGAGAGACAGCAGAAACAGTCCAATACAATATTAGAAGCGGTCTGATAGATCTCTTATGGATCTCATGAAATCAAATCCCGTCCTAGACTGACGAAGGTCATTAGCCTGAAATTATATTATCCAGATGGGCGTCTGAATCAAAATCTACACAAGATTGCAGAGACGGTCAATAGATGGCGCATAGATTTTGCGTCTATTTTGACGGGAAGGGAATAACCTCTCTTTTTATAAAAAAAAATATAATACAAAATGTTGCAATATTGTATTATAGAGAAGATATTACTATATCTTTTAAAGGCAAAATTCCCATTAATAACTTTTATGTAAAATTGAATCGTTATGTAATATATTGTCCATATCTCAGAAGAAGGCCAAGTGACACTCACTCCTCACTTTCTTACTGCTACTCTTTTTGTGTTGTTTTTCTTGCTTCCCTCTTTCTCTTTCTTGTTTTTTTCCTTTTCTTCTGTATATATCGTTATTTCCTTTGTCTCACTGCTTTGTTCTTATGCATTCCTCTGGTGAATCCTGTATAGGGTCAGTGACCCTGAATAAAGGCTTTTTTGTTGTTGTTGTTGTTATGTAATATATTTCAGTATTTACTTAGCGCACCCCTTTCGATATTATTTTAAATTAATTAAAGTACACGCATAGTAGAGGCCACAAATACTATAGTGGGTAGTAGTTGGCGATTGCTTTGACTCTAAGTGCACTACATATCTACACATAGAAAAATTAGTTCGACTTTTGCACTTAGAAGTGTGTCAAAGTCAGTTTGGTTACTTGCACCTCACTGGTGGGGTAGGACTTTTGAAAGAATTGGAAGAATCACATTGGAACAATTATTTCTATTATATAAAAAAGTGTCCAATGTGCGGGATTCGTTCCTGGGTCGTAGCTGTCGAAAATAGACGGTTTATATCACTCGTTCAACGAGACTCACAAATAATGATTAAAATGTTTAACGAATCTCCTAAAGAGAGCTTTGAAAATAAATCTCAACACACTTTCCCAAGGTAGTAATCCATAATAGATATTGTGATGTTAACACGGCCATGCCATAGTATTGGATCAATCTATCAAACATCCACAGTTGAGAATGGTCCCATAATTCTTGTACGGCGGAATCTCCTGATGTATCGTCTAGAGCTATTGGCCATCCAAGCGTTACATTTGTCCTGGCTAATGGGAGGTCATAAAAGAAGATGTATGGATCTAATACTGAGAGAGCTGGACAACTGACCATGGGCTGTGAAATATCACGTGACCACCTCTACTTGATCATCCGAGCGGCCATATTTTATTCATCGGCAACCAATCAGAATATTCCTTCAACACCTTCTTATTCAATGGAAATCATTTGTCACACCAATGGGCTTGGCTCTTCAAAAATGGCGAGAACTTCTAATGGAATTCTAAGTAATGATCTTTTTAGAGGGAAATTTTCGCTGCTCTCTTTTGTTATTTTTTTTTTTTTTCATTCTTCGTCTTTCCTTAACGCCCAGGGAATATTAAATATTCATAGAGATTCAATGATGAAATAAAAGAATAAAGTCTTTTTAAAGGATTCTTAAATTGAGAAAGATGATGGATGTCTTAGCCAGTTTATATGGAAAGCGATAGAGAGTACTCTTTTTATTTTACATATTTACATATTACATTTTATATCGTGCATAATTTAAAATGGCGTTTGATGAAACACATCTTGATATATAAAATATATTTGGTAATTTTGTGTATGTGTAATAAAACATTAATATTTTATCAATAAAAATGGTATATAAATGAAAGTAGCTAATATTCTGGGAATATATATTTTAAAAAATCGACGAGTAGTTGAGAATCATTCCGATAGATGGCGTATGCCATCAGCAATTTATAGTTATACGATCAGAAGTTGCCTTTTTCTTAATTAATATGATAATTTCGAAACTACAGTATTTTCGAAGCGTATGATTCTTTTAAAAATAAAATAATTTCTACTGCCGAGTTGCCCCTCGAAATATCGGAATAACGATAAAAAGAGGCGAGTTTGCCCCTCGAAATATCGGAATAATAAAAATATTTATAAATCCAATATATGCATATTTTCTTAATATAATCTTAATTATGGATTGCTCAATCTTCAATATATATATATTTTTTCCCCTCCCCATTGAATATAAGCAAAAATATTTTTAAAACTTAATTCTATTGACGTTATGTAGCGCTGAGTTTGTTGTTGACACACATTAAAATGTTATAATACCTTGATAAAGGTTGGTCTTCAGACAACAGAAATATTGGTAAAATAAATGATATTTTGATCCTATATATATATATATAGATAGTTGTGGAGAGTAGGAATGATATCTGCCAATGTAAGAACCTACCGTACATATCAATAATACCAACATTATATCTCAACGCTAGATTAAGTAACGATAAAAAATGAATTAAACTCTATTAACCATTATTTTTTGTTGGTCAAAAATTAATAAAAATGATCTACGAAAAAATAAAAAGAGAAGAAAAAGTTAGCAATTAATTCATTAATTCCCAACAATCTTCTCCGAGAATATGGTTTAATACAAGAAAATTCATTAATAAAAAAGGGATAATTTTTCAAGAAATTTTCTATTTCCAACGTTAACCGCATGACTGAATATGGAATTAATGACCAGCTTAAGTGATTTTTCGTAGATTTTTCTGGAATTTTCTATAACAGATGTTTATAGCAAGTTTATTTAGTAGGCGATGTTGGAAGTTTTTACTTCAAAGGTACCAAGATTTTATATATATAAAAAGTGTTTAAGTAAGTTTTTAATATCTTTCAGAAATATTTACATATTGAATTTCTAAAATAATTTTGTAGAACCAATATCGAAGTATGTAAATAGAGCTTAAGAGATGTAAATAATTTATTTATAAATGTTGCTGAATTTTCTTTTTAAATGAAAACTCGTTGCTTTATTTTGTATTTAAAATATAATTTCTCTATTTTAATCTGTCAGTCCTCAAACAAAGCTCCAGAGATCTCTGGTTTAAAGTTCTCTGTAAGAATCAAGGTTTGTATCCAGCTGGTTCTCTTTTTCTGGTTTCATAATCTTGTCCATCTGGTATATATGTCTTTGGGATTCTTTCGAACTTTTCAAACATCCGTTGTAGTTGTTTATTCTAATGTTGTTGTCGTTTCCAATGAAGTGATGTCTCCATGCATCTATATCACAGCAGTCGCAATGTTCTTTATCTTGGGTGTGTAAAACTGCTGTTATATATAGACATGTATTGTTGTTGTCGTGTCCAATGAAGAGCCTCAGATGTCTCCGTACATCTCTATCACATTAAAACAATAATAAACAATAAGAGGAGCTTCTTGTGTAGATTTCTTTATTACCGCAAGCTTTCGAACAGAACGTTCTTCATCGGGCGTGGATAGTAAAACGTGCTAACATGTTGTTAGCACGTTTTACTATCCACGCCCGATGAAGAACGTTCTGTTCGAAAGCTTGCGGTAATAAAGAAATCTACACAAGAAGCTCCTCTTATTGTTTATTATTGTTTTAATGATCGTTTTAAAGAGTTTAATTTCTACAATCTCTATCACAGCAGTCGCAATGTTCTCTATCTTGGGTGTGTAAAGATGCTGTTCTAGGTCAATTTTCTGCAAGGCTGCGGCCATTGCTGGACATGAGAATATGTGGGTAGGTGTTAGTTCCACACCAGGACAATTGTTACATGTCCTGTAGGTTCTTGTGCCATTTGGATGTATTGTCATTTCTTAATAGTGTTTCCTTCTGAGTCTTGTGATTATTTTTGTTATTATTCCCTTAGCGTTTATATCGCATATTTGACACGCGAAATCTGAAGATTTCATGAATCTCTTGCTGATCTTCAGGTGGGCCTTTGGAATTTGCAAAAGCTGGTGTTGCGGTTTTGTCACGGACTCGATTCTGCTAATTTTCATTTGCAGGCTTAGGTTAAGAGCCTAAGAATGATGAGTCTATAGATTTGCCATCTATAGTTTTGTCATCTATATTTTGAAGGGAGAAGTAACTTTTTCTTTTTTAAATATATATATCAATATAAGAAATTCCAACTATTTTTGACGCGCATGTCTATTCAAAACATAAAACAAATTTCTACTGTCCTCCTTAGTGCAATGATAAAATAATGGAAGATCCTGGCTCATCAATGGTGAACACTCCTAGCAGTTTGATCTGTTTAATCTATTAAGGGTTTACCCCTGATGAGCCAGGCCCTCCCAATATTTTATTATTGCATTAAGGGTACTAGAAAAAATGTTCTATTTCAAAAAGAAACATAAGCGTCAAAAATAGTTAACATTTCTTACAAGAGATGGCGCTCTGATCAATCACGTTAATATTATGTTGTAAAATATATATATGTAAATATATTATATATAATTGAGATAACATTTATGGAGACATATGTGCATATAAAACATAATACTTCAAACTATATGGAAATATGTATATAAAATTATTCGAAATATATATATAATTTATTAAATAAAATGTATTATAATAAATTAGTTTGGGATATAGTGATGAAAATGTAAGTTATATTTCCCTCATAATAAATTATACTATCGCTAGTGAAGTTTGTGTCTTCTATCATTAATAATTCCACATTAATTAATTTTGCATATTGCGACTTTCGCCTTAAGTTCAGATTTGTTCAATAATTTACTAAGATCTGGATTATTCTGCCAACTGAAATTCATTTATTTTTAAGTTTTTCAATTAACATGTATTTATTTTAGACAAAAATATTCCACTTCTTTTGAAATAATATTGACGATTTTAATGGTATTAGACAAGAAGGTGTATAAAGGAAAATGTATATGCCTGAAAAATTCTTCCTTTACCTTTTTTATAAATCTAAAACATGAAAACTTATAATGAAGCATTTATTTATTTCGATGAAACTGGGCGAGCTTTCACACCAAAAGGCTCTTTCTCATGTGTGTAAGCCTAAACTATAATACTTGTAGTTGAGGTTATCGTGTTTTCACAAATAGCATAAGCTATTTGAATATTTTTACTTTTTCTAACGTTATGTATTTCATTTCTTTACAGCTTAATTATATTTATCCTGTAATTTTCTTCAAATAAAGTGATTGAATTAACATTTATTTTAGATAAAATTCACTTTTTAACTAAGTTCTCCACCTAGTATTGATACAAGTTCTGGTGATAATTCCGTTACTCTTTTTCCTGGTAGACTTCATAATTTATGAAAAAGGCATCTCCTTATCGTGCAACTGAAAGTTGCTGATGGCTTGCGCCATCTATCGGAATATATATAAACTATTCTCGTTGATTTTTAATTATTCCAGAATTGGCCAAGTACCCATTCTTGATTAATCAAGAAAAGCGCATCAAGATGGCGCAAGCCATCAGCAACTTTCAGTTGCACGATAAGGAGATGCCCTTTTAATAATTTATGCACCTTATCCCAGTACAATATCACATTTGTACTATTTTTTCAGACTTCATAATATTCTTAAAATTGGAACAGTCAATATGTAGGATAGGAAATTAACGCTGACCTGAGATCTTCAAATATACTTCTGGACGTGGGATAATTTACATATTGGTCATTATACTTCACATATTTTATATGGTACGATAAAATATATTTAGATGTCAAATTTAATATTGATTATAAATTTTAGAAGATGCATTTTTATGCTCTGTAAATGGTAAACTAAACTTTTTCTTTAAGGGATACGATTAAATCTTATATCGATTTTTTTACGTTATAAGCTTTTGAATATTTAATTGACTACTCTCCGCAAAAATATTCTTTTGAAATGTATTATATACAGCAAGCTTTCGAGTTTAAGAACTCTTCAACAGGCATCTAAATACATGCATACATATATACTGTAGGCGCCATCCCGACCAGAGAGCCACAGATAAACAGATTATAAACGCACAGAATATAGAATCCGAGCTCCCCAGTAGAAGGAATACCCGGAAGACAACGGTACTCTCTGTTATATGTGTTGTTCACTATTATGATTTTGTTTTAATAAAGACTACTAAATTATTTTCATTGAATCCTCTCTTTCTTTTTCCCAGTAAGAAACGCCTACGGAAGCCAACAGAAATTCAGAAGTGGGATAGTCCTGAAGAAAATTGAAGATTCACTGGAATAATTTGGAAACGAGAAGGACGTGGCGCTGTGACCGATCAACGTAAGAGGAGTTGCATGGTATGTACGAAATTTAATTACCTATTCCTAAAAGTATTATTGCAAAATCATCTCGATAAAAAGTATTTTAAAGTAAAGTGAAGTATTTTAAAGAAAGTATTTTAAAGTAAAGTGAAGTATTTTAAAGAAAGTATTTTAAAGTAAAGTGAAGTATTTTAAAGAAAGTATTTTAAAGTAAAGTGAAGTATTTTAAAGTAAATTAGTATTTTAAAGAAAGTATTTTAAAGTAAAGTGAAGTATTTTAAAGAAAGTATTTTAAAGTAAAGTGAAGTATTTTAAAGAAAGTATTTTAAAGTAAATTAGTATTTTAAAGAAAGTATTTTAAAGTAAAGTGAAGTATTTTAAAGAAAGTATTTTAAAGTAAAGTGAAGTATTTTAAAGAAAGTATTTTAAAGTAAAGTACAGTATTCTAAAGAAAGTATTTTAAAGTAAAGTAAAGTATTCTAAAGAAAGTATTTTTAAAGTAAATTGAAGAAACAAATAAAAAGTATTATCGCAAAGTATCGCGGTAAAAAGAAAAAAAAAGTATTGTCTCAAAATTACCAAAGAAAAGTTTATTTCGTTTAAAGAAATAATTGAAACAGTACGTATCTGGTTTAGTCAGTTTTATTTGTTTATTTTAAAAAATTTTTGCCTTGTTTATTTTTCCTTTTGAAAAAAAAAAAAAAAAAACATGACTTATTTAGCGAAAGTAAGGAAATGCGATTTGAGCAAGTTGGCGTATGAACTCGGCGAGGTAGTACCGCCAGAGAGCAGGATCGTCGACTTAAAACACCTTATTTTGAATAGCCAATCCTACGAAGAAGAATTCGCAAAACAACTGTTGGAGACTCTGATCAAGGATCGGGAACGAATCGAGGAGCGGGAACGAATCGAGGAGCGGGAACGAATCGAGGATCGGAAACGAATCGAGGATCGGGAACGAATCGAACGGGAACGAAAAGAACAAATAGTAATGGAATTCGAGCTTGAGAAGCTGCGCATCCAGACTACACGCGGAAACAACGATACGTCTCGAAGTACCAGCAATGACGCACATTACGAGATACGTAAACTGATGCCCAAGTACGAGTCGAAGGACAATGATTTGAGTTTTTACCTAATTCTTTTCGAAAGACAGGCAAAGCGACTAGGATTGGATGAAGACCAATGGGCGTTCAGCCTCCTAGGATTGCTACCTTACGAAATGACTCAATTAATCGCTCGGGAAACAGAAGAACAAAGCGGCGATTATAGGTTCGTGAAAAGGTTGCTCCTAAAACGGAACAAGTTGAGCCCCGAACAATTCAGACAAAAATTCGAGAAGCACGAGAGATCTCAAAAGGGTTCCTGGAGAGACTTCGCTTTCGAATTGCGAGGATATTTCAACGAATGGATCGAAGGAATGAACGTGGAAAATTTCGACGCCCTAAAGGATTTGTCCGTCACTAACCAGCTAAAGAAAAAAGTTCCAAATGTGCTGCGTAATCATCTCATTGACGATTGGACCAAGTTAAACAACCCAGATGAGTTGGCGGATAAACTGGACGAGTACGAAAATGTTCGCACCGAGATGGGACCTCCGCATTGGAATTCGAAACACACCACACCACCGTCGTTTCAGCAGAAATCTGCGAGATTTCCCAACCGAAGCGAAGTTAAAGAGACTGAACAAGGAACGAATGTTTCGAGTAGAGAGGCTGCAAGGAACGAAATCAGTGAAAAGTATCCTAACACCTCGAGGAGAATGGTCAACCGTGCAATAAGAAACGACAAGGGAGAACCGAAGTGCTTCAACTGCAATCAGTTTGGACACATTGCCAGAGACTGCCCAGCACCCAGGACTACGTTGACATGCCGAGGATGCGGTCAAACGGGACACAAGGAAAGGAATTGCACAAGACCCAAAGAAGGACTAAAAGTAGCCAACCTGGAAGTCGAAGGACTGGAGACTGTCCCGCCAGATGTATATTTGAAGGATGTCAAGATCGACAACAAGGAAACCGTGAAGGCAATGATAGACACCGGAAGCAGCAGTTGTCTAATGAGAGAATCGGTCGCAAGGAGGATCAGCGTCGACATCGAACCAGACTCGACTAGTCTGTACGGCATCGGTAACCAGACTGCACCAGCTGCCAGGACCGTTGGGAAGACGACAGTCGACCTGGAGATTGATGGCATCGTCGGAAGGGAAATCACTGTATTCATTGTCAACGATGATGCCCAACCCTATGACCTATTAATTGGAAGAACATGGACAGATCTGCCCTACGTATCCTTCGCCAGAATTGGTAAAAACTTGCATATTGGCTATTCATCCGAATTTCCGTTTGCTAATCTGCAAGAAGAAATCAAGTCGCGTCGCATCGAACTGAGAGCAACCGAAACTGTTCAGTTGGAGAGCGACTCCATTAACTTTACAAGTGCAATCACAGACGAGGTAAAGGACGGATATGTATTGATCACAGGGGTAGATGACGCCTGTGTCGATTCCCTATTGGAAGTGGTCGACGGAAAGACGACCGTACCCATCATCTCAGCTGGCAAGGGCAAGTTGAGAGTAAGGAAGAACCAATGTGTAGGGCGAGTTGAACTACTGAACCTTGATGATATTGTTGTTAACCTGGACGTCGCAGAGGATTCGTTTCAGACTAAAAATGAAGAGAAGAGGGAAGGACAAGACCAAATGAAACGTAAGCGCCCCATACTGCCTGAGGACATCAACGTCAATCATTCTCTGACTTCGAAAGAGAGACAAGAAATCCTAGATGTAGTAAACGAGTATAGAGACTGTTTCGCTCTTGGCATGGAGGAATTAGGGTGCACCGATGTCACCAAGATGGACATTAAGGAGGTTGATGGAAGCAAGCCAGTCTGTCTGAGACCGTATAAGACGACTGCAAGTGAACGCGAAGCAATCAGGGAGATTGTCAGAGAGTGGAAGGACAATGGAATAGTCACGGAAACTAGATCACCCTACGCTAGTCCCGTCCTACTTGTGAGGAAGAAAACTGGAGATCATCGTCTGGTGGTAGATTATAGGAGACTCAACATTCAAACAGTTAAGGACAAGTTCCCATTACCAAGGATAGACGACCTTCTGGAAGGCCTAAGGAATGCGAAATTCTTCACCACTCTGGATCTGGCGCATGGATATCTGCAGATACCACTGACCGATAAGGCAAAATTAAAGACAGCATTCATCACCCCAGATGATACAGGTCAATTCGAAAGGATGATTTTTGGACTCGCCAACGCACCAGCTGAATTCCAAAGACTGATGCACACTGTCCTAGGTCCGCTGCTGAACAAGAAGGCATTCTGCTATCTCGACGACGTGATTATCCCGGCAAAGGATTGGCGGGAGATGATCGAAAGGTTGAGGGAAGTCCTCGAAAGAATAAGATCAGCGAAGTTGACACTGAAACCCTCCAAATGTGAGTTCGGAAGGAGGGAAGTTGAGTTCTTAGGGTATGTCATCAGTACAGGCGGACTTAAGCCAGGCCCAAGAAAGATCAAGGCGATAGAAGAATTTCCAGAACCCAAGAATGTCCACGACATACGACGCTTTCTGGGACTGACGAACTTCTTCAGACGATTTGTAAAGGACTTCGCGAGGAAAGCAGAACCGCTAAGCAGACTTACGAAGAAAGGTTCACAATTTGAATGGAAGGAAGAACAGCGAAGGTCATTTGGAGGACTACGAAAGGATCTGGTCGAATATCCGGTACTAGCTCATTACAACCCTGAACTCAAGACAGAAGTACATAGCGATGCGAGTGCTGAGGGATTAGCAGGAATGGTGCTACAGATGGACGAAGACGTGGACCCATGGACCGAGCCGGATAGAATTCAAGAGAGTGTGAGATCCCAAATTGAGAACAAACAAGAAACTATGAAGACATACTACGATAAGAAGAGGTGCCGTACAATCCAATTCGAAGTAGGAGAAATTGTAGTGATGAGGCATGTACCCAAAACGACGGGTGAACCAACCAAGGCACAACCCAAATATCGAGGACCTTTGATAATTACCGAGGTTCTGCCAAGCGACACGTATAGAGTGACTCAGTTAAGCGAAAGAACCAGTGGACGGTTCTACACGACAACGGCCCATATCAGTCAACTGAAGTCTTGGCACAGTGAAGAAGATGACTCAGCTACAGAAGAAAGTCCGAACGAGGAGCCAGAAGTAGAAGATACCCCCCGACGCAACCCACGACGTTCCTGCAACGCAAGGTTCAATCGAGGACGATTGAAATCCAGGAATGGCCGAATGTAGGCGCCATCCCGACCAGAGAGCCACAGATAAACAGATTATAAACGCACAGAATATAGAATCCGAGCTCCCCAGTAGAAGGAATACCCGGAAGACGACGGTACTCTCTGTTATATGTGTTGTTCACTATTATGATTTTGTTTTAATAAAGACTACTAAATTATTTTCATTGAATCCTCTCTTTCTTTTTCCCAGTAAGAAACGCCTACGGAAGCCAACAATACATACATTTAAAATAAACATTTGTATACCTGATGTACTCAAAATATTTATCTGCAATTTCCAACACGATTTAAAATAAGATTTTGAGTTTGTAAAGAACTCTATGACATATTTTATGTCTATTATGATACATTAGCGCGCCATCTGTTATCAAAATTCGAAACTATTATAGACGCGTATGATTCTTTTTGAAATTAAACAATTTCTACTGCCCTTAGTGCAATGGAAAAATTACACCACTGACGAGCCAGGCCTTCCCATTAATTTTTCCATTGCAGTAAGGGCAGTAGAAATTGTTTAATTTCGAAAAGAAACATACGCGTCTATAATAGTTTCGAATTTTTCTATTTTATGTCTACAAAGGAATACAATATTTCATACTATAATAAATGGATTCTATATAATGTTTTTACCTATTATAAGTATTTTATGAAGATAGAGTGTTTGTGTGTGTGTGGGACTGATTCTAATTATTCATTATATATATAGTATTGGAATATAAGAGGAGAAAATACGTTTCAATTAATTAGTAAAATTAATTCAACAATTACTTCTTTTATTTCCCTAAAAAGAACAGTAAAATGGACTTCTGTGATTAAAAATAGCTAATTAACTTCATTTAAATATATTCCCAAACTTTTCTATAAAAAATATATATAGATATATAGAAAAAAAAATTAAAAATCCAATAATTGGGAAACTTCAAACAACATAACGATTCCAATTTCTTCACAAATAAAAAAAATATTCTTCGCAAACCCATTATTGTAACTATTCGAGTTTAACCAATTGATCAAAATTTGGTCAAAAACTATTTTAAAATATTCTCAGAGAGAGAGAGAGGGAAAAAATATTTTACTCTTCTAATTAATGATCTCCAATTACAGGGAACCCTCTTCAATTTACGAAACCCAGTCGACCGAATAAATTGACGTTAGAAAAAAGTAATAAAATTAATTCCTTCAATGCCTTTATTTGGAATATGGATTTTTACCCTATTTTAAATTAATTAGAAATCAAGCAGAAATAATTGATATGTATTAGGACAAGATAAACCCCTACTCTATGTCGAATTCACAAAATAAGCATCTCACCACCAAATAATAAATATTAATAATGACAACAATGAAAAAAAAAAAAAGGTTAATTAGACAAGGAAATTAGACATAGTTTTCGCTTTGTTTTCGTGTTATTGGGGAACAATGGTTACTAACCAGCTAGTAATTGGCCTTGTTAGCCCTCGTCTGTTTATACCCAATTCTCTTGTAGCTCGACCAAAAGAAGAAAAGACAACTCCCCGCCATCTTTCTTTTTTTTATATCACATATTTCTTCTGATATTGTTTTCGAAAGCGCTTAATTTCAAAACATTGTAACATCAATGAACCCTTACTTACCCTAATATATATATATATATTTTACGATATTTGATATATAGCTAGCAATAAATATGTATATATATGTTTCTATGAAAATGTTAATCTGCCAGACGCAGGTTATCATCATCCCTTTTTGATTTGTTTTTATCACTTTGGCGGTTTGCAAATAAACAACAAAAGATGTATCAGACATTATAAAGACAATAAAGATTTTCTGATAATAAGATTGTACAAAGATATTGCAATATTTTCTTTTTTTTTCATATAGTTACCTTTTCAGTTTGTATACGACTTATAAAATATTTTATATTTGAAAACGACATACAGTGCCATCTATAGATGAAAATGGGAAGTTAACATCACCCTTAGTTTTATTTATTTTGTTTTCTTTTTATTAATATTAATATTGTTATTATATTTAAAGAAATTAATAAGTAAATTTTATAATAGAAATGCCTAATTAATAAATCATATATTTATCATAGAGAAAAAGGCCTAATTTCAATTTTTAATGAATTACAAAAATATAATTAAGCGAATTTTATCATTTTACATATTGATAAATAGATAAAAAATTCTTTAAATATTCATACAATTTTATTATCGAAGCAAATAAAACTTCACCTCCCCATAAACATTGCATAAAAAGAAATATCATTTACAAATAAATCATTGTAAAACGACATTTGAAAATTATCCTGCATGTGATCTTTTGAGCTAAAAATCAAAATTTATTTTAAGGAGAAAAAAACAATGGTTGCCTGTAAAGTCGGTTTTACGGGCGAAGATTTTACGTGACAACGGTAGAATATTTATTGATATGAATATAATTAAATTGCACAATAGGAACAAGGAATTGAATGAAAATAAGAATTACACAAATTTTAACTATAGAAATATATTTTGTTTACTAAAACATTGTACATGTAAACTTAAACTTAACTAATTCCTATTTGAGTGATTTTGTTGAGGATAGGACGATGATAGGACTTGCATAAATGGAAGGCGCGGTGAGACCAAACGTTCACTGATAGGATCCAGAGGCGGTAGACCTGGAGGTATGTCAGGATATGAGAAGCCGTTGACCTTTGCGAGAGTAGGAAGCTTACGCTTATTCAGTGATTGTCTACAGGTGTTGCAAGACTTTGTATAATCCTCCTTGCGTAGCTGCCGATTTTCCTTAACGTACCAATCCGAGATTACCTTCAGTTGTAGTGCAGTGATGGTTTTAAGGTCATTCTTGAACCACAATCTGTCACAAACCGAGCAAGCATGGCCAAAATCGTTGTCCAGGAAAGTAGATTGAAATCTCCGTATTGACGATGACCATTTGGTATACCAGGTGGATTGTTCCAGTTGTATTGCTGTTTGGCTTGAAGAAGTAGTCGGTTGTACATCAGTCCGAGAAGATGCTGCTCTACGTTGTCGGAATGCACGTTGCCGTTGAGCGTTAGTTAGGGGAACGCTCGTTCTCTCCGCCACGACAGGAACGCTTGTTCTCTCCACCACAGAACAAGACGTTGAAGCAGGTGACTCTGACGTACCGCTGGTGAGGGCTATGTTAGCAGATTTACGTAGCTTGAACCTGCGTTGCCTCTCCGCAGCCGCTTTTGCAAAGGCTCTTACTTGTTCAGGAGTTCTGGTCAATGCTTTTCGTAGTCTGTACTCACGTTGTCGCTGAGCATTCGTTCTGGCGGTAGAGGTGGTGTGTGGAACAACGAAAGGTACTGCAGACGTTGACGGCACGATATCCTCCGTCTCCATTGAAGTACTGGAAGTTGAAGGCACCGTTTCCATTGTTTTGAGAGTGGTGATTCCTGTTGAACATTTGAAATTGAATGGATGAATTTTTAATTTTAAAGAATCAATTTGAAAATCAAAACACTTATTCAGATCGAAGGTTCAAATTTTTGCTAAATAAATTTGAAACTATTTAAAATTTGTAAAATAATAATTAATTAATTAATTAATTTTAAACTAATAATTTACTTAACACTATCAACATTTATCAATAGTATGACATAACCTATAAACTCAGTTTCTCAACTTTTGTGTCAATCTAACAATTAATCAATCAATCATAGTTTACGATAATGAAATATCAGTGTACAATTATTTACCTTTATTGTTGTAGTTGTTGTAAATGACGAATCTAAGCACTCCACATTTTCACTACAGACACAGCTGACGATACTTTAACCACACGTGTGAACTTGTATTATGACGCTTTCTTGTTTTTCCAACGCCAAGAACGTTCGAGAAAGACAAAGACAGAGACAAGCATGCGCCGATTCAATGCGCCTAATTCTCTAGCGCTGCGCGCGCAGCTGCGCGCGCAGCACTCTCGTTCGGTGACTCATCGTAACGTTACCGGGCGTTACACTTTTTCATAAGTGACTCCCAGCCGCAACCTAATTTAAGACGTTGTCACGTCAAAAAACGATTATTTCTAACCTTAGGAATGAAGTATGAAAGGATGAATTGTTCATACTTCATCTCTAAGGTTAGAAATAATCGTTTTTTCTTCTTAAAATAAATTTTGATTTTTCGTTCAAAAGAAACACATGCGGGATAATTTTCAAATGTCGTTTTACAATCACAAGCCGCATTATATTATATTGTATTATAAATAAATCATTGCACTTATTATATCTTAAATGTTTATTCAAATCAAATGATAAAATTACTTGAAAAATCACTACTAAGTTTTATATGCTATATCCACCCAATCTAACATCTTCAAGTATAAATATTATAAACTATATTTTTATTTATATTGTGTTAAAATTAATTATAGTGTTATATATATATATGTCATAAAAAAACGTATATTCTATTTACGTTACCAATTCATGCAGGCGTGGATGGTAAAAATGAATAATAACTTTTGTCCTAAAACTGTATTTATTTTTTTGGTTATATTTCAAAAGCAAACAGTTTTTTTTGCATACATACACAACTAACTACGTTATTATTAATAATTAAAAAAAGCAAATTAGGTTATATTCCTTTTGTTTAGGATTCCATTACATTTTAAAAATTAACTCTGTGTTTAGTTTTTACTTTGATTATTTAAATTATAATTTTAGTTATATTATGAAAACAATTTTAATAAATATAATGGTTATGATTATAAAATTGTAATTATATTAATGAATAATAAAAATCATATTTTTATTATGTCATATATATCTATTTATTATATATACATATTACAAAAAAGATGAAAAAGTAAAGCGAAAAACATATAAATTATAGGATAAATATTCACTTTAAAAATGAATAAATAATGGGTATTTTATATAAAAATATTGGAAGGAGACAACAATTTAAGAAGATTATGTATATAAGAAATACATTTATCTATGTAATACATAAGTAAGAAGAGAAACATTGAAAGTATAATGTAATTGTGTTCCCTTTTCCAATCAACAGGGGATTAAATTAACTTTTAGTTATCTTCTTCCAAATTGAATCTTATTAAATTACACACACAAAAGACTTATAAATATATTTGCCCATGCATTTATCTATACCCCAAAAGGTAAAATTAAATTATAAAAATCGATGCAAACTAAATTATTTATACTAAAAGCAGAAATTAATGATAACGGGGTGATCTTTTTAAACTTTTTAAAAACGATTTAAAAAAAAAAAGGGTTTTACAATTCTAATAAAATTTTCTATTATTAAGATTGATATTCTTTTGGAAATCACTGGGAATAAATGATATTTATATATTTTAAGATTACTCTTTTGAGAGGTATTATTTTTTAATTGAAACATTTTAAATAAAAAAAAATTGCATAAAAGTGATTTTTTACTGGTATCAAGTGGTTCAAATTAAGAGGAAAATGCATCTTCTGATTGTGCAACTAAAATTTGGTGATAGCGTAATATAACAATAATATTCTGGAATAATTGATAAATTAACGATTAGTTATATTTATTCCTATAGATTTATTCATTTATTATCATCAATTCATACGCGATATCCCCATAAGGGATGCTTGCGTCAAACAACAACACTAAATTCAGAGAACTATTTTACATAAACAATTGTTTAATTACAAGGTTTGAGTAGAAGTTTAAAAAAGAAAGGAAAGGACATTAAAATCATTCTTATAAATGGCGCATGCAACTTTTAGTTGCACATTCAGAAGGTAGCTTTTTCCCCCTTAAAATTTGTTTTTACTATTTTACATATTCAAACTGTAGATAAATTCATAGATAAATTTATTTTTCACGCAGATTATTGTCACGTAATACTCTGTGATGACCTACTCGGTGTATCATCATCAGTCACGTGATGTCAGCCCTTCAGAACTTCACATTTGTGAATAGACATCGCGGGAAAATGCTATGGCATGTCACGGGTGCGCTGCTCACTTGGCTGGAACAAATTCTTGGGGATTGCATTGCATAGCGGTTGCACCTTTCCATTCAATCACATTTGTAAATAGGGCCATGTACTGGCATACATTGCACTTGTGCATGATGAAACAGAGCCTACCTGCCTTCATTGTTCAGTAGAGCCATGGACAGTTGATCATATCCTCTTAAGTTGTCCAGCATTCCTGAGACATAGGATACAAACAGCTATCCTGCTTGTACTGACCCATCTCAATCCTACATCTATGGTCAGCCTCCCAGACTGGACCTCAGCATGGAACTCTCTGGTCAACTGGTTCAACTCAGTAATATCCACTCAGGAAGCGAGTAAAAGCGCTCAACACAGGTCCATAATGGTGACTTCCCCTGTAGTTAGCGTTCTGCGCTCCCTGGGCTATAAATCTCTCTCACTCTCTTTGTTTATATCTCGATCAGAGTCTGTTTTTTGAGATATATCGAAATGGTTGTAAATAGTTACTCGTTATAATAAATCTTTTTTTTTGTTTATCCCTAGTACACATGGTACAGGCCATGATAATCATGGTGGGTTGTTAGCGACTGCTTTTTACTGTAAGTGCACCACATGTCTACAAATGTGAAATGCAGTTCGACTTTGCACTTACAAATGTGCCGAGCCCCGTTTGAATACTTGCACTCGCTGGTGGGGTTAGACTTTTGCAAGAATCGGGGGCCATTGGAGCATTTTTTTTTAATCAGAAAAAATTGCCCAATGCGGGAATCGAACTCGGGTCGTAGCGATCGAAAATCAACGGTTTAGACCATCCTTCCACCGACCCTCTAAAATAAATCTGCATTTGTTAAATGATTACTGGTCTTTCTTATGCTCTAGTTATGGATCAATTAGAGTAAATAAAATAGAATAAGAATTTTTTGGATAAAAATGGCATACATTGGAATTTAAAAAAATGGTTTATTTGCAAATATTTCGGTTGGCTGAAGGCCAATCTTTGTCAAGGCATAGCAACGTGAAAATAAATACGTTGGTATGCCTTGACCAAGAATGGTGTTCAGCCAACCGAAATATTGGCAAATAAATTATTTTTATTCAATCCAATATACCCCTTTTTATATCTAATGATTTGAATATGGATTGCTCTATTTTCAAAACAATACGAATTTATATATACTTTTATATGTATCAAATATATTCAATTTCTATTTGCGATCATATTTTCTAATAGAGTATAGCGAATAAAATACTACGCATATTCCATCAAAATTTGAGAATAAAAAAAATTATTTAAACAATATGTAAATATAATTTTAACAACTTCCATATACTCCTATAAGGTCAAACGATTCAATATGATGAGGATATTCAACAAACCAGTGAAATATTCAGTGATTTAAACATATACTTTAATTAAAGAGGTCTAGCAACTCTGTCATTACCGTCCAATCAGAAAGCGGGCCTTTAATTAAAGATATGTCAAAGAAATGACAGGCGGTGTTTTTTTAAAGTGTCATCTCACAGCACTCTCGGGGGAGGACAAGAAATCAGACGATAATCTGGGTGTCGAGTTACTCTGGTGCAAATTGGGCTGAAAAATCGGCCCCTCTTTTTGGCACCATTAGAGAAAATAAAAACGTTACATTGCGCGAAACATTTCTATATATATAAAAGATGTAATAATAAGTCTGGATATATATTTTTTAGTATATTTGTATATAAACATCATAGCGTGCCCTCTTTTATTAGAAATTTAAACTATTTTTTTTTTACGTTCCTTCGCTTATGTTTTAAAAAATAAAATAATTTATATTATGCATTTGTATATATGTGAAAAAAAAATTAAAAAAGATCAGGTGTCAATATTAAAAATAAAATAGGCATATCCTGACCTGCTGACATGAGCTTTTTTATATTTGCATATATATATATATGATAATTTTTACCAACAAATCTTTATTGGGGTAATATAACAAGATTGTATAATGAAAAACATGTTGCATAATAGAAACACCTCTGCAACTAATTATACGCTTGTTTTACATGAACCATTGCTTCACAATATGTAATGTACTCTGCACAAACTGGGGATAATAAAATAAAGCTGTGTAATAGAAGAAGAGTTAAGTTAAATAGCAGAGAATGAGATGTAGAAGTCCAACAACGTGTAGGAACGAGGCTTAAAGATGTCAGAAGGTTCCAGAAGGTCATAAAGAAGGTAGGATGACCTCTTCTTCTTGGGATCCCAGTATTGCATCAGACTAAAGTCCCGTACTTCCGCCTTTGAAACTATAAAACTCCTAAAAAGTCGAAAATGCATCGCAACTTCCAAGTCCGCGGGAGCCTTTGTCAGTCCATCTTCTGATGCCACCATAAACCAGTAAGAAATCTTCTCCACTTAACTCTCTCCTTCTTTCTCTGTATTCATCCCAACTCTTCACGGAACTTTCCCAGTGCAACTGAGTCCTTTCTTTGTGTGGACAATCCCAAATCTTCCATTCTGCCTCGACCATGACTGCCAGTACTCTGTGAAAGGTCCACCAAGGTGCAGAGAGGTTTTGGAAAGCTCTCCACACCTGAGTGTCCTCTCGGTTACCACATATATGTGGTAGTGGAATTGTTAACATGTTTATTGGTGAAATGTCAATTTCTATACCTCTCTTTGACCAAGTTTAAACATCATTATATATCTACAGTTGGTTTCTAACCGCTAAAGAGAGATCTACAGTGGATTCATATCCGTTGAAGAAACCTACAATGGGTCTCTATAACCGCTAAAGAATCTATAGTTGATTCCCATCAGTTGAAGAAAACTAGAGTGGATTCCAACCGTTCAAGGCACCTACAATGTGTTCTACACCGTTGAAGATATTTATAGGGGATTCCTAACTGTTGAAGAAACCTTCAGTGGATTGCTAACCGTTGAAGAGACCTACAGTGGATTACCAACCGTTGAAGAGACCTACAGTGCATTGCAAATTGTTGAAGAGACCTACAGTGGATTGCTAACCGTTGAAGAGACCTACAGTGGATTGATAATTGTTGACGAGACCTACAGTGGATTGCCAACCGTTGAAGAGACTTACAGTGGATTGCTAACTGTTGAAGAGACCTACAGTGGATTGCTAACTGTTGAAGAAACTTACAGTAGATTGATACCTGTTGAAGATACCTACAATGGATTACTAACTGTTGAAGAGACCTACAATGGATTGCTAACTGTTGAAGAGACCTGCAGTGGATTTAAAACTGTTGAAGAGACCTGCAGTGGATTGCTAACTTTTGAAGAGACCTGCAGTGGATTGCTAACTGTTGAAGAGACCTACAATGGGTTACTAACTGTTGAAGAGACCTACAGTGGATTGCTAACTGTTGAAGAGACCTACAGTGGATTACTAACTGTTGAAGAGACCTACAATGGATTTCTAACTGTTGAAGAGACCTGCAGTGAATTCCTAACTGTTGAAGAGACCTACAGTGGATTCCTAATTGTTGAAGAGACCTACAATGGATTGCTAACTGTTGAAGAGACCTACAGTAGATTGCTAACTGTTGGAGAGACCTACAGTAGATTGCTAACTGTTGAAGAGACCTGCAGTGGATTGCTAACTGTTGAAGAGAGCTACAGTGGATTGCTAACTGTTGGAGAGACCTACAGTGGATTACTAACTGTTGAAGAGACCCACAGTGGATTGCTAACTGTTGAAGAGACCTACAGTAGATTGCTAACTGTTGGAGAGACCTACAGTAGATTGCTAACTGTTGAAGAGACCTGCAGTGGATTGCTAACTGTTGAAGAGAGCTACAGTGGATTGCTAACTGTTGAAGATACGTATATTGGATTGCTAACTGTTGAAGAGACCTACAATGGATTATTAACTGTTGAAGAGACCTACAATGGATTGTTAACTGTTGGAGAGACCTACAGTAGATTGCTAACTGTTGAAGAGACCTGCAGTGGATTGCTAACTGTTGAAGAGACCTATAATGGATTGCTAACTGTTGAAGAGACCTACAATGGATTGCTAACTGTTGAAGAGATCTACAATGGATTACTAACTGTTGAAGAGGCCTACAATGGATTGCTAACCGTTGAAGAGACCTAAAGTGGATTGCTTACTGTTGAAGATACGTATATTGGATTGCTAACTGTTGAAGAGACCTACAATGGATTGCTAACTGTTGGAGAGACCTACAATGGATTACTAACTGTTGAAGAGACCTGCAGTGGACTGCTAACTGTTGAAGAGACCTTCAATGGATTTCTAACTGTTGAAGACACCTACAATGGAATACTAACTGTTGAAGAGACCTACAATAAATTGCTAACTGTTGAAGAGACCTACAATGGATTGCTAACTGTTGAAGAGACCTGCAGTGAATTCCTAACTGTTGGAGAGACCTACAGAGTGAATTTCTAACCGCTGTAGAGACTGAAGTTGATTCCCAATTATTGGAGACACCTAAAGAAGGTGATATATAGTTGGGAAAGTTTCCAGACCGTGAAATATATATTTGAAGTGGATGTCCGTTCCATTGACCGTTTGTAATTGGCGCGGTGGGAAAGACGCCCCACCCACCCTTACGTCCATTGTACGTACCGCAGTAATGGGCGGAGAGAGTTGTCCCGGTGTGGAGGGAATACATACCGCGGCCGTTTATCATCTCACTTGATTAATAGGTCTCCGCCACCACACGTCGAGGAACGTAGCCCAGGAATGGCCTTCACCACCTTCCACGGGCGTGGCATCAATCTTCACGGCGTAGGTTGATGGGGAGTCACCCTATTGGTTACTTTTGCCAGTTGCTAACTAGTATTGATTCAATTTTGTCGTCGCACGTGCTGTTATTTGGGCTGTTGATGTTTGCCCTATCGGCTAATTTTGGTTATTTTCGATTGGATTAGTTGATTTTACTTGTTGAGATATATATGGAATGTGTTTGTCTTTTTCTTTTCTTCATGATCGCCATTTTGGTTTATTCTCGATAGATTCGATTCTATATATTGTTTATGGGTAATTTCGGTTGTTTTTTCAAAGGTTGGGGTTCAAATTTGTTCATACTGATTAGTTGATTTGTTTGCTATTGATTGACGTAGGCTTGATTAAGGTAGCTTGGGTTAAGCTTGGTTAATTCTTTGTTGATCATGTTTGGAGCAAGCTTTTTTTGCAAGTATTTTTAGCAATTGGTTGATTAGATTGTGTTTAATTAGCTCGCTATTAATCAGTTTCAACTTTCTTTATGTTTTTCTTATCTACTTGTTAGTGTTGATTGATTCTTGTTGCTGATTGTTGTTTAGATTGAGAGGGAGAGAGAGAGAGACGGTTAAACATACTTTATTGACTACTAGTCAATTATGGATGAAAAATAATGATATAATACAGTGAAATTATGATTGAGGAAGGCTCCACCATCTTGCTAGAGTCCTCCTCCAGACGATGAGAGGATCTTCTTGGAGAGAGAGAGAGAGGGGGGGGGGGGGGGGGGGGAGAGTGATGGTTTTGATTGGTGTTTTGGGATGCAGATTATTTGCTTGAAAATTGTTGCTTTGCCATTTTTTGGATTCGACGATATTATGATTAATTTATCTGGTTGTTTGATGATTATAAAGAAAAGTGCCAATTTTTCGATAATAAATTTTGTTGGGCGATGATTTGCGACGTTTTATCAGCGCCAAATATGGTCAGAGTTGAGTCCAGTTATCCTTTACCCATTGAATCTATTTATATGCTTCTGGATGAGGAACCTATTGGTCCACAGGTTGGGCGTTTTCTTTTTATCTTAACAAGAGAACAATCTAGAAAGAAGGAATCATATATCGCCGCAACTCTTTTTATTATTATAGCGGTTAAGGAAGCTTTCGGGCAAGCCCTTCTTCAGCTAATTATATTGTACAAACAAAGAGAGATTATATATCGTTTTTAATATGAAAACAATATTATTTTGTTTTCATATTAAAAACGATATATAATCTCTGTTTGTTTGTACAATATAATTAGCTGAAGAAGGGCTTGCCCGAAAGCTTCCTTAACCGCTATAATAATAAAAAGAGTTGCGGCGATATATGATTCCTTCTTTCTAATTTGTCGAAATCCGCAAACCGTTTACCATGAAGAGAACAATCATAATATCGAGTTTTGTTTCATATTCTTCTCTAACCTTTTTATGTTTCTTTCAAATTTTGAGAACTGCCTACTTCGAACTTTGATGACAACTTGAATATTTGCTTAATTTCCACTTCGAACTTTGCTGTCCTTGTCGAACTTGCTGACAATTTACCACTTTGTTTGCTTCTCACTTCAAACTCTAATGTCCTTTTGCAACTAGGTTTGTTTTTCATTTCGAACTTTGCTTGATGTCTAAACTTCAATGGCCAGATGATGGTAGCAGGTTTAATCTATTTCCAAGAAACTTATTATCCTTTAACGATTTTTTTTGCAGATAATGTAGCGCAAAGGGGATTATAATTTTCTAAATTATGATCTAGATATCTCAACAAATCCCCGAAGTTTAAATACAATCTAGTATGCCCCCCCCCCACAATAGTTTGATAGAAATTTTGAGATGCAATATATATCATAGCCAAACCAAAATCGAAACAATTGGTGAACGTTTTTGTTTTATATTTTCTAAACATTTATCGCCATTTTAATATTCTTACTGCATAGTGCTCGGCATATTTTGGCATCATTCTAACACACATATAGGTACATTAGTTTTTACACGAATATTAGCATACAATCTCTCACAGTAAAACCTTCCATGAGCGACTTATCTGATTAACGACCACCTCCCTGAGCGACCACCTTTATAACACAAACAATCTCCAATTCCAATCTCCAATGGAAGACCATTTCCAGGAGTACACATAATTTTGAATTGTTTCTAATAGGTACTGTGATGATTAAATATATTATTGAAATATACAAGATATTGGCACATTTTGCTTAATGCTCACTCCGAACTCTGATGTCGTTTTTCCAAATATTCATTTTGAAATTTGCTTGCTTGCTGTAAATAAAAATACAAACAATTTAGCATTATCTATTTTTTCTTAAATCAAAGCGATTTTTACTACCGCAACGAAAAAAATATTGTGAATTATATAAGAAAGAATATAACGCGTGTATTTACTCGTATATATATTTCTGCTGATAAGGATGTGAAGTTTTCCAGGGCAATTTCTCTCAATCCTATAACGCTCAGATCAATAGGAGTTAAAGGTACACAGCCTCAGCTATATGACCCAAACTTCTCTCATAAATAAAGAATAATATATTTGTAGTTTGGTTTTGAATCAAGTTGTATCAACTCACTTTTGTAGGTTTATTATCCTGAAGTTTCAAAAATACCTACATTTTTATTTCAAAATTTATATTGTGCATTGCTATAGGCATACTTCATTACGTAAACGTGATACTCCTGTTGAAGGACTGAAAAGTCCTAAAGCTTGAAAATAAAAGGCTTACTTCATTACGTATATATATATACTGGAGAATATATCGACAAAAGACTCGCTATTAAGATTTCCATCTTTTGAAAATGGCAAAAGTGGTTCGTCGAAACATCAGAACAATAAACGATTTTTAAAAAAGGTTGATGAGTTTACAACTTGAATTGATCCTCTCGTAAGCTGTTAGGAAATCGAAGCCATCACTGTATTGATGAGGGCTATAGTCCAAAATCCTGGTATACAGTTTGGCGTTTGTTCGAATTTGCCAAAACTGGAGTTGTAACTCAATACATTGTTCTGAATCTGAACTTTTTTTTGAGTGTTAAAAAATATCACAATACCATGTTCTCGCATCTATAAAAAATAGAGTATATTTATATAAATTAATATTCTTTTTTAAATATATAAATAAATATAAAGAAGGCATCTCCTGACCACGAGCACATGTGCTTTTTAGATGGCAAAGCGCCACCTAGTGGAGCAAAAATAAACTAAACGTTTATTTAACTTGCTCCATGATATTTGGCCAACCCAATTTCGTGGTCAGGAAATGCCTTCTTTATTTTTAATATCAACACCTGACCCACTTATCTTTTATTTTTTTCTATTGTTTTTTTCATAAATAAAAATATATTTTTCAAGATTGCACTTGGTGTTTTAAGAAAAAATAAAGCCTCTTGAACTCTGTCATAGAAAAAAAAAAGATAAAAAGTCTCATACATACAAACAACCAATAGATGTTTCGTCTAGAATCAGATGACATAAGAAATTATAACAAAAAAGTAAGCATTACAGTACAATATCATATTAGGTTACCATGGTAACCTGATCAATATGCAAGTATGGCAGAATATTCATGATCAAATCGTTGCGAGGAAACAAGTTACTGCGGTTGATGGTCAAAACCCTTTTTTTTCTAATTAACAAATACAGAATAAGTATTCATGCTTAAATTTTATCTGATCATTATTACCAGTTTGAAAAAAACTGCGATGAATTAAAAGTTAGTAGGGCAATATTTGTTTAATATAATAAAAACGTTTTAAAAACTGTGAAAAAATAGTACAAAGGTGATATTGTACTGGGATAAGATGCATAAATTAAGAAAAAGGTATCTCCTTATCGTGCAACTGAAAGTTTCTGATGGCTTGCGCCATCTATCGGAATAAATATAAACTATTCTCGTTGATTTCTAATTATTCCAGAATTGGCCAAATACTCGTGGTTAGCTTTTCTTGATTAATCAAGAATGGGTATTTGGCCAATTCTGGAATTATTAGATATCAACGAGAATAGTTTATATTTATTCCGATAAATGGCGCAAGCCATCAGCAACTTTCAGTTGCACGATAAGGAGATGCCTTTTTATTAGTTTTAAAAACTGTTAAAATATATGTTAAAATGTAAACATTATATATATATTTTTTCGATTTGGAATATATTGTAGGTCAATATTGAATTAAATCTTATGATTAAAATCAATGAGAGAATCAGCATATTGAAGAAGTGTTTGTATTTTTCTATTTCTATAAGATTTATAATAAACCAATTATATCATATATATATACTTAAATACTTGTACTTACATATTATATTAAATACTCTCTGTTGTTGTTGTCGTGTTCAAAGAAGAGTCTCAGATGTCTCCATGCATCTCCATCACAGCAGCAGCAATATCCACTATCTTGGGTGTGTAAAGCTGCTGCTCAGGGTCTAAGTCATTTTTCTGCAAGGCTGCGGCCATTGCTGGACATGAGAATATGTGAGTAGGTGTTAGTTCCATACCAGGACAGTTGTTACATGTCCTATAGGTTCTTGTGCCATCCGGATGTATTGTCATTCCTTTATAGTGTTTTGTTCTAAGTCTTGTTATAGTTTTGTCAGTTTTCTCTCGGAGTTTATTTCACATATTTGATCTTTTCTTATTTTTTGTTTAATTATCTTGTTAAATTACAAAACTATTTTAGAGGCGTAATATTCTTTTTAAAATAAAACAATTTCTACTGTCCTTACTGCAATGGAAAAAATAAAGGGAGGGCCTGGCTCATCAGTGGTGAACCCTCCCAGCGGTTTCGCCAGTTTAATCTACCATACCGCTGTTATATTGCATTTTTGGAACTTCCTTTTATAGTTATAGTTCCATTGCAGTAAGGACAGTAGAAATTGTTTTATTTTAAAAAGAATATTACACGCCTCTAAAATAGTTTTGTAATTTGATAACAGATGGCGCGCTAGTGCATCGTTATATAATTATCTTGTATTTTGCCAAAGCATCAGCGTCAAATACTCTCTCTCTCCCTCTCTTGTATATACACAACACATATAACATAAAGTTTCGGGAAGATGGTATTCTTGTATCAAAAGTAGCCTATCTCTCTTTAAATATGGATCAAAACAATGCTTCATGTTTTTTATACCAGGAGAAAAACTTAATCGTAATGATAAAGAATCAGCCACAACACCAGTTTTTTGATAAATTCAGACAAAAAGCCAACAACCTGTATACCATGGTATCAGGCTATGTCCCTCATCAGTACAGGGACGGCTTCGATTTCATAACATCCTACGAGAAGGGTTATGAAATCGGTCGAATTTACCAAAATGATGTTTCAGGCTATAATACAACATAAACTTGTGAGAGGATACCAAAAAAAAGGCACCTCTCCCTTTAAATATGCATTAGAACAGTGCATTATTATTATCACCCTAGTAAAAAAACTTAAAGGTGACGATAGGGGGTCGGTGGAAGGCTGGTTAAACAGTTTGGTTTTAAAACCACTACGACCCGGGTTCGATTCCCGCATTGGACACTTTTTTTTCTGATAAAAAAAAATGCTCCAATTGCCCCCGTTTCTTGCAAAAGTCCAACCCCACCAGCGAGTGCAAGTAACCAAACGGGGCTCTGGCACATTTGTAAGTGCAAAGTAGAACTGCTTTTCACATGTGTAGACATGTGGTGCGCTTACAGTAAAAAACAGTCGCTAACTACCCAGAGATAAGAAAGAAGAAGAAGGTGACGATAAAGAATCACCTATAGCATGTCTGAATTGGCCAAAACTGATGATATGACCCATTCTTTTTCACCAAAGTTTATTACTGTAGTGATAAACATAATTCATTGTGTTCTAATTCATATTCAAATAGAGAGTTGCCTCTTTTGGTATATGACATACTTTTAGGCTAAAAATATATATTACGAGAATATCTTTTACGTATCTTCAACCTTTGTAAACATTAAAGTTTATTATTTTAAAAGTTTTTTTTTTTAAATACGAAGTGTTAGCTAACAAAAGAGACATTTTCCATCTAATCTTGTTTATTTGCGCTTTTCTTTAGAAACAGTTTGTTGTTTCTCTTACACATATATTAATATGAAAAAATAGTACAAATATGATATTGTACTGGGATAAGGTGCATAAATTATTTTAAAAAAAGGCATCTCTTTATCGTGCAACGTGCAAACCATCAGCAACTTTCAGTTGCACGATAAGGAAATGTCTTTTTTTTTTTATAATAAATTAATTTTTATTGAGTTTAAAACTAAATTATTATGTACATCATTGACTTTCTCCATTGAATTAAAAATTTTAAATATATAACATTTAATAAAATTAAAATTTAAGGAAATTAAGTATACATTTAAAACGTATTTTTTAAAATCATTTTCTTCATGTAACGTCTCACAATATTGACACACGCATTATTAATAATAATAATAATAAAAACAATTCAATACTTTAAATTGTCACTAAATGACGTTTTTAAAAAAAAAGTTGCACTTCATAATATATCTATTGTCAGTTTTTGGGCAATTTTGTATGGTTAAGAAGAGAAAACAATGCATTTATATCAAAATATATAATACTGAACAATACGTTATAGTTCGTAAAGTCTTTTAAAACTTATTTTTCTTTTAAAGTAAAAAAAAAAGTCTCTTTTTTTTCCACAGAGTTCAATCTGTTGCTTTTAAAAAAATAAATACAGTGGTTCTTTTTTTTTTTTTTTAAATAAAAGAGAAAGACCATATATTTTAAGGCTTAGGAAAGACATTTGAAAGAGAAGAAAAAAAAAAGACGTTAACTGGGTTTCTTCAATTTTAAGGTCAATCATTTTCAAACTGGATAATCAATGGGAGGGTCTATATAGATTGATTTTAACAGCCATTAACTCTTTTTTCCCTTTCCCTAGGATGGCCATAGGTTCGTCGGGCCAATATTTGCTTTCCTTCGTCTGCAATGATTAATAGTCCTGATTGCAATTTTCGATCGTTTGGTGAGAAATGTTTTGAGCGCGGGAAAATTCTCAATGATATATTTGGCTTTTCAAGATATCAATGGACTTGATGTTAGGAAAATATATTTTAAAAATATATATATATTATTATTATTGAGTGAAAAAGATTTATCGTGTAAAAAAATTCCCTTTGTTTACTTTTTTTTAGTTTGTCTTTTAAACGATAGATGGCCTTGGGTTTCAAAATGAGTTTTTTTTTTTTAAATCAATTGAAAGGGTTAGAATTTAATCGATATAGAATGGCTGAATGGTATTTTAAGAGCTTAGTTCACCAAAGTTTTTGATGATAAATTTTGTTATATAAAGAATTAAAAATATTTAAAAAAATAAATACACTTATGAACAAAATTTAAGAAGTTGGAAAGTCTTTCATGTCGCCGGTCGTTTTTTTTTTTTTGAAGGAGAAAGAGACAATTTAGCTCACATTTGATTATCTCGTGTATCCTCAATAATGGTCACTGTGTATCAAATATCTCTCAGAGTTATTGTTTCAATCCCGATATACATGCTAAAAGGTACAACTTCCTTAAGTTTGTCCATGAGTGTATTTGCCTCGCATATATCAGATGTTTTTAGAAGAAGAAAGAGACAATTTTGTTCACACTTGGTTATCTCGTATGTCTTCAATAAAGGTCACTGTAATATCTTTCAGAGTTATTGTCTGAATCCCGATATACATGCTAAAAGGTACAACTTCCCAAGTTTTGTCCATGAGTGTATTTGCCACGCATATATCAGATGTCTTTAGATTCCTTTAACATCAATAGAATGGCTAGAGAGATGCTCGAACAAGATATAACCAACCTTCTTTAGCGCTAGACAACAGACAGTTAATAATGTTGTAGATCTATATCAATTTGTAAATATTAGAGATAATTATCACATATTTAACCATTTTATAAGTATATTTATGATTATCTTTTTAACCTGGAAAAGGATCAGGTTCCTAATATATCTTATTGTTTTGACGTGACAACGTCTTAAATTAGGTTGCGGCTGGGAGTCACTTATGAAAAAGTGTAACGCCCGGTAACGTTACGATGAGTCACCGAACGAGAGTGCTGCGCGCGCAGCGCTAGAGAATTAGGCGCATTGAATCGGCGCATGCTTGTCTCTGTCTTTGTCTTTCTCGAACGTTCTTGGCGTTGGAAAAACAAGAAAGCGTCATAATACAAGTTCACACGTGTGGTTAAAGTATCGTCAGCTGTGTCTGTAGTGAAAATGTGGAGTGCTTAGATTCGTCATTTACAACAACTACAACAATAAAGGTAAATAATTGTACACTGATATTTCATTATCGTAAACTATGATTGATTGATTAATTGTTAGATTGACACAAAAGTTGAGAAACTGAGTTTATAGGTTATGTCATACTATTGATAAATGTTGATAGTGTTAAGTAAATTATTAGTTTAAAATTAATTAATTAATTAATTATTATTTTACAAATTTTAAATAGTTTCAAATTTATTTAGCAAAAATTTGAACCTTCGATCTGAATAAATGTTTTGATTTTCGAATTGATTATTTAAAATTACAAATATTAAGAAAAAGTGGCAGATATAAGAAAACTTTATTTAAACTGTGTTGAGCAAGAATTTTAACATCTAATATAAGTAAATGTTTTAATTTTCAACTTCATCATTTACAATTACAAATTTTATTTAATTTCAAATTTATTTAGCAAAAATTTGAACCTTCGATCTGAATAAGTGTTTTGATTTTCAAATTGATTCTTTAAAATTAAAAATTCATCCATTCAATTTCAAATGTTCAACAGGAATCACCACTCTCAAAACAATGGAAACGGTGCCTTCAACTTCCAGTACTTCAATGGAGACGGAGGATATCGTGCCGTCAACGTCTGCAGTACCTTTCGTTGTTCCACACACCACCTCTACCGCCAGAACGAATGCTCAGCGACAACGTGAGTACAGACTACGAAAAGCATTGACCAGAACTCCTGAACAAGTAAGAGCCTTTGCAAAAGCGGCTGCGGAGAGGCAACGCAGGTTCAAGCTACGTAAATCTGCTAACATAGCCCTCACCAGCGGTACGTCAGAGTCACCTGCTTCAACGTCTTGTTCTGTGGTGGAGAGAACAAGCGTTCCTGTCGTGGCGGAGAGAACGAGCGTTCCCCTAACTAACGCTCAACGGCAACGTGCATTCCGACAACGTAGAGCAGCATCTTCTCGGACTGATGTACAACCGACTACTTCTTCAAGCCAAACAGCAATACAACTGGAACAATCCACCTGGTATACCAAATGGTCATCGTCAATACGGAGATTTCAATCTACTTTCCTGGACAACGATTTTGGCCATGCTTGCTCGGTTTGTGACAGATTGTGGTTCAAGAATGACCTTAAAACCATCACTGCACTACAACTGAAGGTAATCTCGGATTGGTACGTTAAGGAAAACGGGCAGCTACGCAAGGAGGATTATACAAAGTCTTGCAACACCTGTAGACAATCACTGAATAAGCGTAAGCTTCCTACTCTCGCAAAGGTCAACGGCTTCTCATATCCTGACATACCTCCAGGTCTACCGCCTCTGGATCCTATCAGTGAACGTTTGGTCTCACCGCGCCTTCCATTTATGCAAGTGCGTCGACTGCGTCATGATTTCTCTTATGGAATTATTGGACAAGTGATAAACGTCCCAGTCAACGTACAAGACATGGTAAAATGCTTGCCTTGCCATCTAGAAGAGGACGATGTTATCAACGTTAACATCAAAAGGAATCTTGCACACAGAACAAATTACATCAGCGGGTACATGTCTAAGCGTACGGTCAAAGAATGGTTAGATGTACTTCAAAATTCAAGTCTATATCGTTTGTACGATATCAAAATAGATTTGTCAAGACTGCAGCCTGCATTGCCATCAGATGAAGGCCTTCAAGATGATCCTGCTAATCGGATCGAAGCAATCTCCGCCGAATATACGCCCGAGTCTGAAGTTCTTGCTGCGAGACAGCACACACTACTGTGGAATGAAGAGGATTGTCTTGACATCGCACCAGGACATCGAGCAACGCCTCTTAACATGTACATTGTTTTAGTAAACAAAATATATTTCTATAGTTAAAATTTGTGCAATTCTTATTTTCATTCAATTCCTTGTTCCTATTGTGCAATTTAATTATATTCATATCAATAAATATTCTACCGTTGTCACGTAAAATCTTCGCCCGTAAAACCGACTTTACAGGCAACCATTGTTTTTTTTATGTTCATATTTTGCTACTCTGTAAACTTCCCTCATTGCTTATCTTTTGTTTATCATTCATAGCTTGTTCTTACCTTAAATAAATTGCTGTATCTCCCGAAGTTTGTATTCCCCAATTTTCCACGTGGAAATATGTTTATAGCAGCTTCTGTTTAAAAACGTAAATCGACGCAATTATCCCTAGCTGGGATATCGCGTTTAGTGTGTTGAAATAAAAAGATATAACCAAGAGAAAACAACAACAAGCCTTCGTGTGGGCAGTATTCCTCAAGGAAACCATACTGCCCTCCAAGGATGTTCTTAGAGACAAAGAATATCGAATTACTCTACAAGAAGTGTTGAAGATATTAATCTGCGATTTTAAATGTTTCTTTTTGACCAGTACTTTTGTTTTGTTTTTGCTTTTCCTAAAATGTGTCCTTCTTCTTCTTCATTATTATTTGTTCTATAAGCAAAGCTTTGTTTTTTGATTTGAATAAACAAATTCAAGTTTATTATATTTTTGTGTGCTTTTAAAGTTAAAACACAACAAGAAGAAAACAAAATCCTGATCGTCTTTGAAGCTTTAGTGTTGTACATATTTTAATTATTTGTTACCACAGAGTGTGTGTAAGCTCACGGGTAAATAGGCGCTAAAATACAAGAAAAAAAAAGAGTTCCTTTGTTTTCAATATAAGTTTCCTTTTTATATTTTGTTACCTCTCTTGTTAATCAATAAATATAATGTTTAATTAATAATTATTGGAATCAGTTTCATTAATAATACTAAGCAAAGTCAACAATTGGTAGCAGATGTTGGTTTATTGATATAAAGCTCAAAAACGAAAATATTCAATCTGAAGATTAAGCAAGAAGTTTATTCTGATCGGTAAACTGAAGCACTTATAAGAAGATTAAAGGTATTTATATAGATTAAGTTAAATTATATCTATATATTGCATGTTTAAAAGCTACCCAATATTAAAATAAATTTAAAATATATATTTGTTTTAATTTATATATTGGTTTGTTTATATTAGCTCAAAAGACGAAAATGGCTGAATATAATGTTTTATCCCAAACAAAAATTGAACCATTAACAGGAAATAATTATCAAATATGGGCGTTGAAAATCGGCGCAGTTCTGAGAGGAAGAAAATTATTTAAATGTGTAATTTCAGATCCAGAACCTGATATGGAAGACAAAAGTTCTTGGGAGATTTGGAGTGATAAAAATGATGAAGCTTTTGGGATAATCATCACTACGTTGACAAATGAACAAGCTGGAATGTTCATAGGAGAAACAAATGCTAAGAAAGTATGGGACTCACTGAGAAAAACATACACAGGCAATTTGGAAGATAAAATTATTGATATAGGCTTAGAATTAAAGAACATTAGAATGAAAGATAATGAAACTGTAGATGAATATATAACAAGGGCAAAAAATATTGCAGCTAGAAGTTCATCATTAGGGCATCAATTTCCCTCAAGAGAACTTTCATTTCATATTGTCAGAGGCATACATCCAAGGTATGAAAATATTGCTATTGTCTTACGATCAAAGAGAGAGGCAACAATTGAAGAGATTCAACAAACTCTAAGAGAAGAGGAGTCAAGAAGAAATATGAGATTAAATCAATCGGTTGAGAATGGGCATGAACAAGCATACAGAATTAAAAATAGAAAAGTCCAACAATCTCAGCCAAAAAGATGTTTTGTTTGTAATAAAAAGGGACATCTAGCTAATGATTGCTGGTTTCGAGATAAACAGAAACAAGGATACCAAAAGAAATGGACTCCTGGTGATAGAAATCACAAATACAGTAGGGAACATTCAAATAACCTAGTGGATACTATGAAAAGTGGAATTAATGAGCAAGCATTTGAAACAAATGTAAAAGAATTTGAAGATTCACCAGATGAGAGAAATGATAGACAAATATGGTGTATAGATTCAGGATGCACCGCACATTTAACCCCAAACCTAACTTTGATGGAAAATGTGGTAGATTATGAAAGTGAAATCAACCTAGCTGAAAAGGGCAAAACTACCCAAGCCATAGCCAAAGGAGATATGAGACTTACTACATGCACAAGTGAAGGCCAAGAAAATATTCGCATCAAAGATATCTTACATGTACCAAGTTTAAGGAATAATTTCTTGTCAGTATACGAATTAGTCAACAAAGGAAATTCAGTTATTTTCAATAAGGATGGAGCAAAAATTTATAATGAAGGGAATGATTTAGTTGCTGAAGCATATATTAAAGATAGAATGTTTATGATGGAAACAAAACAAAGAAATGTACCAATAGCAAAAAATGAAAATGTCATGGTTATAAATACACATTTATCAAATAAAAATAGCAATACAAGTTTATGGCATAAGAGATTAAACCATATAAATGAAGAATACATGAAAAAAATTATTCAAGGACATATTGTAAGAGGATTGGATCTAAAATTCGAAAGGTTACCAGAGTGCGAAGCATGCATAATGGGAAAACTGGTGCAGAAGCCATATAATATTACAGAAAATTATACAGTTAAGCCCCTGCAGTTGATTCATATGGATTTATGTGGACCAATGCCATGTCAATCTTTAGGAGGATCTAAGTATTTCCTTGTTATAGTAGATGATTACAGTAGAAGAATCTTTGTATATTTCCTGAGATCAAAAGATGATACCTTTGAAAGATTTGAAGAATTTAAAGCAAGAGCCGAAAACGAATTAAGTCTTAGAATAAAAGATGTAAGAACGGACAATGGAACTGAATTTTGTAACTCTAGATTTGAAGGACTTTTCAAGAGAAGTGGGATCCATCACCAACTCACCACAACATACTCACCACAAAGTAATGGAGTCGCAGAGAGAGTGAATAGGACTCTTATAGATACAGCGAGAACCTTACTAATTGACTCAAAATTACCCATGATGTTTTGGGCAGAGGCAATTGCTACAGCTACATACATTAAGAATTGTACACCCCACAGGTCTATCAAGCAAAATACCCCTATGCAGAGATGGAATGGCAGGAAACCATCGGTCAAACACATTCGAATATTTGGATGTTTGACACATTGGCTTGAGAGCAAACCAAGAAGAAACAAGTTTTCACCAAAGGGTAGAAAGGGAATATTTATTGGTTATTCCATTAAAAGAAAAGCCTACAGAATATATGATATAATGACAAAGAGAATCCATGAAGTCAGATCAGTAAAATTTAGTGAAGATAAGAGAGGAATTGATTATGCAAATGATATTCAGGAAGATACTACTTGTGATAATTTGACCTATAAAGGAAATTGTGAAGAAATAGTTGCTGAAGACTTTCTTATCTTGAAAGAAGACAATCCTGTCACAGAGAGTAAAATGAAGTCTCAGGAGGATACTTCAGTAAAACTAGGTGGTGACTGTGAAAATGACTCATCACAAACTGAACCGATACAGGAAAGATGTGTAAAAGGAGGAAGAAAGAAAGGAGAAACAAAGAGCATCTTAGAAGAACGGCACAAAGCAAGACTTGAAGAACAAGAAAGGAAATTGATTGAAGAAGGAGTTCGACGCTCACAAATAATAAAGGATAGGAATAATGCAAACTTAATTATGGAAATTGATCATTATATTCCGGAGAACTTTAAAGAAGCAATGGATAGTGGAGAAAGAAATGAATGGCACAAAGCAATGGAAGATGAGCTCAGTGAGATAGAGAAACATAAAGTATGGACACTAGTACCAAGGGGAAATGGTATGAAAGTCATCAATAGTAAATGGGTCTACAGTACGAAGAAAACACCAACTGACGGCATATATAAACGAAAGGCCAGACTGGTTGCTGTTGGATGCAATCAAAGATATGGTGTGGACTATAAGGAATCTTTTTCACCTGTACTCAAAAAGGAAAGCTTGCGAACAATAGTAGCTCTTGCAACACAACAGAATTTAACCATAAAGACTTATGATGTGAAGACAGCTTATCTCTATGGTGAGTTAAAAGAGACAGTATACATGAGACAACCAGATGGTTTTATACAAAAAGGAGAAGAAAACAAAGTGTGTAAATTGGAAAAAAGCCTGTATGGTCTACCACAATCAGGAAAATGTTGGAACAAAAAGATCAATGAAATTTTATACCAGTTGGGAATGATTAGAACCAAATGTGATCCATGTGTCTATAAACTCCAGAGAGGAGAAGAGTATGCAATACTGGGTCTATATGTAGATGATCTCATCATTGCTGGAACTAGTAAGGAAATTAATGACAACCTAGCCTCAGAAATAGAAAAATATGTTACTCTAACAGAAAAGAAAGATAGCGAACCATTTATTGGAATTGAAATAAAAAGGGAAGAAGATGGATTTTATCTATCTCAGACTCATTATATTGATACAATTCTTCACAGATTTGGACTGGAAGAATGCAACAGTGTGCAGACACCTGGAGATCAAAATCAAAATTTGGATGAATATTTGGACTCTAAGCCAGTAGATAAAACTGTATACCAGGAAATGATTGGATCACTAATGTACCTCTCTACGGGTACTCGACCGGACATATCCTTCAACGTCAGCAATTTATCACAGTATAGTAATGATCCAAGAGAAATACACTTAACTGGAGTTAAAAGGATTTATAGATATCTGAAGGGAACAAGAGATAACATGTTGGCATATAAGTCAAAAGACAACAATATCACAATAAGTACTGATGCGAGCTGGTGCACAACCCGAGACGCAAAATCCTATTCAGGCTATACAGTCAAACTTGGCAACAACTTAATAAACTGGAGAAGTAGAAAGCAAAATTTAGTAGCCTTGTCTACATGTGAAGCAGAACTTATTTCAATATGTGAAGGCATTTCAGAAGTATTATGGTTAAAGGGATTACTAGAAGAACTTTGTGAAAATTTAACTTTCCCAATTACCTTGAAAAGTGACAGCCAGGCTGCAATAAACTGGATACAATCTGACAAGATTACTTCACGAACAAAGCACATAAACCGAAAGTATTATTTTGTGAAAGAGGAAATTCAAAATGGAATCAAGCTGGAATACACTAAAAGTGAAGACATGGAGGCGGATATACTAACGAAGAGTCTACCTAAGGACAAACTACGGAAATGTGCAGATAGCCTTGGACTTGCTGATTAGGGTTTACACACAGGGGAGCGTGTGTTGTACATATTTTAATTATTTGTTACCACAGAGTGTGTGTAAGCTCACGGGTAAATAGGCGCTAAAAAACAAGAAAAAAAAGAGTTCCTTTGTTTTCAATATAAGTTTCCTTTTTATATTTTGTTACCTCTCTTGTTAATCAATAAATATAATGTTTAATTAATAATTATTGGAATCAGTTTCATTAATAATACTAAGCAAAGTCAACATTTAGTCAGGCTTAAGAACACAAAACCATATTTTTTAAATAATAAAAGACAATATGAAAAACAGTACACAAGTGAAATTGTACTGGGATCAGGTTGATGAATTGAGAGAAAGGCATTTTCTGATCGTGAAACTAAAAGTTACTAATGGCTTGCACAATGTGTCGGAATAAAAATCAACGATTAGTTGATTTGTAATTATTTCGGAATTAGCTAAATATTCCGACAGATGGCGCAATCCATCAGCAACTTTTAGTTGTACGATAAGGAAATGACTTTCCCTTAATTTATCCACCTGATCCTGATTTCACTTTTGTACTATTTTTTCATATATATATGCTTATGTGTATATTTGTGTGCGTAACAAAAGGGAGATGTGTGTCCCCTTTTATAAAAAAAAATCGTTCCACCAGTAAATCTTGTATTATTGTATATATGAGCATGTAATTTATATTTATATATATACATATACAGTAGAACCTCCCTGTATAAAGAGAAGGACACCTAATTGCAAAGCCAAAGTGTCCTTTTTTTTCCTCTTACCGGAGAGTTGATAAATAGTAAAAATGGTCATTTTGCAAATGAAAACTGTCCTTTGTAGAGAGGTGTCCGCTAGTGGGGTGTCCGCTAAAGGGAGGTTGTACTGTATATACAATAGCAGAGAAAACATCAAAAATACACACATTTCCGACTAATATATTCTGGTTTAAAAATGTTTAGAATTATTTTATCCCCCGCCATTACCAAAATTCCATCTCCAAAGGTTTTAGACCCGAGGAGGGGATTACAACGTCAACCTTTTATAATTATAGTTGAAATATTTTTTTTCTTGAAGAATAAATTGAATATGTAAAATAATAAAGAATTGTGAGTTGCATAGCGTTTTTGTAATTACATATAATTATTCTTTTTTTTCTCTCTCAAATCTTTTTTTCCTCTACATTGTGAATATTTTTTATACGCTAAAACAACACGTTTATAAAATAACTAGCCGAATGACCCGGGCAACGCCCAGGTTTTACCCGATTAAATGCTTTTATTTAAATACTATTCGTTACAATTATAAATTGGCGCCGTGGATGTCATTCTTGTATAATATATAAATGAGTTTTAAAAATTGTAAAAAAAAAAAAATTGCATCGGCTGGGAATCGAACCCAGGCCGCCCGCGTGGCAGGCGAGCATTCTACCACTGAACCACCGATGGTTATGAGAAATGGCCATATTTGGGTATTTATTCCATTCACAAAGCAAACGGTGACAGAATTGATTAAGAATTGTTGACGCTGTATATATTAGTTTTATCTTATAGAGGAACAATAAAAAAAACTACAAAAAAATTAGAATTAACATTGTATACAAGCAATAGTTGTCTAGAAATTATTCGAATAGGGAAAAAAAACTAGCTTTTGGGCGCAAAGAGTTTATTTATTTTGAGGTATTGCAACCTTTCGATCATTTTTTTCTCTTCAACTGGCAAATCCAAAACCAAAAGGATCCACACGTGGGCGTGATTAAAAGTCAATAAAATTATTCAAATTGTTTATTTTTCCTTATTAGAAGAGATTTAACCAAAGTTGCATATAGGTTCAGCAATATTGTGTTTATATAAAGGAGAGAAAAGCTACCTCGCTCTCGTCAAAATACACCGATTTGAAAAAGTTATGGAAAACATTGTAGTCATGAGACTTATTAATTTTTTGAGATAGAATGCTACGTAAGATTATTGTAGATTTCCTATGTAAAGCATGTCACCAATAAAGAAGTATGATGTAGGATAAATCAACTTGGAGGACATTGAAAAAAAACATCGTTACAAGGATCCAAAGGAAACAATATCAGTGGCTATGCGAGTATATACGTTCTGATTCGGATGCGATCACTGCCTCACTTACTAAGCTCGGAAAGCTTGCCGCATCCTGGATATGTCTGGTCTTATCTAAATAGTTGTGGCAGAGCTTGACTGTATCTTCTTGCCAGACCTCTTCTGGTTTCCAACCGAATTGAAGCCTATATGCTTCTTTAAAAGTGCCCACAACACCAGAAACCCTGATGACACTAATAATTCACCAACACCCGATTGTTACTGACACACTTTTATTAAACTAACGCATCCTTATATACACAATTATATTTACAAGTATGTGAATCTTCTGGCAGAATAAGCAAAAAAGAGAAATTTACATAACCGGCGTCTCCACGTTCTCTATCAGGTCTTGGAGAGTTTAAACTCAAGAACGTTGAGAACAAACTAGATTGATAACTTCAAGTAATGGACGGACTCATTTCTCCAGGAACTAAAGACAAAATACCACCCAAGACAACAACATTTAGTGATAAATATTCCATAGGAACAACTATGGTCTTAAATGGACGTACTAAGGTTTTAAGTCATCGACCGTAAAAGCAATTTTAGTCCACAAAAAGTTTTCTTAGATTGAAGTAAAAATTCCATAAACAGAAAAAAAAAAAAAAAAGATTGAGAGGCAACCTCACAGATTAATGTATCATCTGAAAATGGAACGAAATAAGAAAAATATCAATGAAAGCATATCGTAAACCACGGCGCTTATGTAACACAATATGCAAGTAGGGGACCGTAACCCACCAATCAGAGCCCTAAACGACTAGTGAAGGATAAAAACCTTATTTCCTCCACCCAATTTTATCTCCAATCAATGGAAAATCCTTCGACCAATTGGGTACAGGTTCTTTTACCCGCTATTACAAATTACTTCCTGAGTTTTTGGAAATGTGGGTGGTTACTTTTTATGCAATTTTATATGTACATCGTAGATGGCTTCTTAATACATCTGAAATAGAAGGTGAATAAAAATACTAATGGAAATATTACTGAGCAGTGTAGTTTTTGAAATGCCTAAATATTGTTGTTAATTAGACAAAATAATTTCGAATAATATATCCTTGTATGATATAATTTGAAAGAGAGAGAAAGAATTCAATCCAGGGGAGAGTTTCTTGTAAAAATATAATATAGAAGAGCTCCAAGGACCGAAAGCTCGAATCATTTAAATTATATTTTATCAAGACACTCTCTTCCTGGATGGAAAATTTCTCTCTCAAATAAAATCATTGTTTCTAAAATATTATTTGAAAGAATCAAATCAATGAATATAAAGGTGCGTTGCCAAAATTGATGCCAAATATTTATATAAATATATGTCATAATTTGTATATAATTAAATGCACCCCCGACCCACTATGCATGTACAATGTATGATTTTCAAAGACTTAATAAAGAACAAGGTAACTGGAGGAAAGAAGTAGCAACCAAACATAAGAAATAGGTTTAAAGCGGGCACAATTATAAATAACTTGTACAGTCAATACTTCCTGACAGAAGGCCGGACGTATCTAGTGACCGCAGAAGCTATATTAGTCGAGAAGCACTCAATACTTCCTGACAAAGCAGGACGTATCTGGTGACCAGAAGTTATAAAAGTAGAGAGACACCCCATACTTCCGACCCAAGACCGGACGTATTTGATAACGCGGAAGTAAATAGGGTCGAAATAACACCCGACACTCCATGACAAGATCGGCGGTATCTTCCATCAAAGCAGTCGCCGGTCCAATTAGAAAGTACCCACTAAGTAGGTCAACCAATAGGAAAAGATCATGTGACATCTCTCGACCAATCAAAAAGAAACTGAGTCTTGGTGTTAAATCGAAAAGCAAGAATGGTCAGTTGTTCACTCGCTCTCGCCGAGTTCGGACCTAGTAGTGTTTTAGCTCTCATAGGAACAACACCTACAGTTGTGATTCCGCTTCCAACAAGGTGACATCTACTCTCGAGGCCTCTCTCCCTCTGCTCATCCCACAGCTAAGTTCAATCACCGCCATGTGATCAGATAATTAACAATCCAAATCGCTCCGCTCTTCTCAAGCTTTCTTTCCTCCAATCCAGTTGCCTTTCATTTTCAAACCCCATCACGTGTCCTGATTATTCCTAACTGTATGCTGCAACTTCCACTCAAACGACTGCGCTTCAATCAAATCTCACCATTCGCATCCAACAACAAGAAATTCCGCAACGATATTGTCACAGAACGGTTAAGTCGACAGGATAAAGATATTATGGAGCTTAATCAGGATCCCATAGGCATAAAGTCGGACGGCCCGACGGAAACAACAACGGAAGGGAGGCAGGAAGTAAGAGAGACGGGCGAGACAACTGCGCCCCTAGCGGACGTCGTCACCCAGCTGTCAACGCTCCTGACCCGAGTAAAAATTTCTGATGGATCTGAGGCGACAATCTCGCCTTTCGACGGCACATACAGCGCGACACAGTTTTTCCAGACGTTCGACCGAAAAATGGAAGACGCATCCATGGGAGAACAAGAAAAATTACTGCGCCTGCCAAACTACCTGGTGCGACAACCCCTGGAGCTCTTCAGGAAACTTCGGCTGGCCGACCGGAGTTATTTCCAGGTGAGACAAATCCTCCTAGATCTCTACCCTGAGTCAAGCGAAGCGTCCTTTGCGAAATATTTCGCCATGAAACTTACTGGACAAGCCAACCTAGAGACCTACTACCGGGAAAAAAACCGCCATGGGATTGCAACTAGGACTTCCACAAGAGGTGATCCTCGAGACACTGACAGAAGGACTGCCATTCAACGACCAGCGCCTAGTCCGCGTAGTGCCTCCCGAGAACCTAGGAGAGTGGTTCCGACTTGTACAGCGGATCCACGGGCCCAGTGTACCGACAACGCGACCCAGAGAAGATCAACCACCCACAATGTCGGGTCCGTACCACAGCACACCCCGACGCCCAGGTGCATGGAATGCACCTCTTCCGCCGTCCAACTGCAAGTTCTGCGGCGCGAGACACTGGCACAGCGAATGCCGACGTCGACCAGTCCCGACGACCCACGAAAAAGTCCGGACAGTGCAAACGGTCCCAAAATCACCAGTTCCGATTCCACAACAACCAAGTCAAGACAGAGACACCCCAGCCGAGCAGCCCTTTCGAGACTGAGGTAGGCTCCCTAAACCAACTGACTGTCAAACTTTTTCTAGCCCCTAATGTATCATGCCCCTTTTTAATTGATACAGGCGCCAGCCTGAGTATAGTGCCATATAATATTTATCATATGCTAAAAACCCACCTGCCTAATTTAACCCTTGAGGGACATTCACTACACCTCCAAACCCTAAACGGATTTGCAAAAACCATGGGTAAACTATCTATCCCACGGACAATAGGACAATATCACGAAAGGAGAATTTCCATGTAGTGAATGCACCATTGCCATTTGGAATTCTTAGTATCAATAGCCTCCATAAATTCAGATTAACCATAGATTTTAATAAATGCACTATATTCCAGCTGGGCGCCCCATTGTCTACCCTTTCCTACCATTTTAATCATGTGTCCAATGTATGCACGTACTGGCAGTGTCAGGCGATGTCACAAAAAATTTTCCCCGCATCCCAACTTTCCGCCTATGACAACCATTGCGTGCATTCATTGAGAAAAACCCACTTATCTACATGCCCCTTTTTCACTAAAGCCAATTGCCTTTTTTACATGCCCTCAAATAATCAAACCACAACAACTTCAACTTATGAACCTGTCCAAAACGCACCCACACAGCGGGATAACTCGCATACCAAAAACATAGGTGATCACACACCGTTGCACAACTCTCACATGACCAACCCACACAACGAACTCGACACTCACCCTAATACACAACAAAACCCTTTACCCCATGCATACTACAACACAACACCTAACACTCACTATACACCACAGTTCACAACACTTCTACAAAGGTACACTCACATTTTTTCACAGGACAAATTCAACGTACCATGCTTACGGATTCCACCAGTAAAAATACCCACGAATTCCGAAAAAATAATCACCATACGTCCATATCGTGTTCCGATATGTGACCAACAAGAAATCCGTAACCAAATACAACAAATGCTGGAGAACGGCATCATAGAACAATCTTTTTCACCTTTCTCGAGCCCTGTCACCCTCGTCACTAAGCGCGACAAGACCAAACGGTTTTGTATCGATTATAGGAAGGTGAACGAGCTAATCAGCTCTGATGTCCATCCCCTCCCGAGAATCGAGGATATCCTAGACCACCTCGCACAAGCCAAATATTTCTCCACGGCCGACATATCCTCTGCGTATTGGCAAGTCCCAATACACCCCGATTCTCGACCACTGTTAGCATTTGCCACCTTTGAAGGATTATACCAACCCACTCGATTACCTTTCGGGTTAAAAACCAGTTCTCAGATTTACGAACGAGCCATAAGTCAGGTCCTACAGAGACACGGACTTGACTGTGTGGCACTTTGATGATTTCATCATTTACTCCAACACATTGGAGGAACATCAAAACCACCTGCGACAATTTTTCGCCTTTTGCGAAGCGGAGAAGTTACAACTTAACTTCGCAAAATGCGAATTTTTTAAGCAATCCATAAATTTTCTAGGTTACACCATCACAGCTGGTACAATTACACCACTTACACGCAATACCGACATCATCCACGCCATCAAACAACCACACAACCGAAAAACACTACAATCCTTCTTAGGCGCTGTGAACGTCTATAACAAATTCATTCCGGAATACGCTCGCTTGCGAGCACCACTCAACAATCTCCTCAAAAAGGACGTCGTGTGGAACTGGAATGAAGCTTGTCAAGAGGCGTTCATTGACCTGAAAGGAAACCTCACACAACACCCCATTTTACACCTTTACAAAGAAGGTCTGCCATGCCAAGTGTATTGCGATGCATCCACCCTCGGTATAGCAGGCATTCTCAAACAAGTTCACCCTGACGGGAACGTATATCCAGCTCAGTATTTCAGCCGAACATTGCGCCCACACGAGAAAAACTACTCCATCTCTGAACTTGAGTGCTTAGCAATCGTTGAGAGTGTGGAGAAGTTTCGCATCTATCTTATGGGCAGAAAATTTACTATATTTTCTGACCATCACGCATTGCAGTGGTTGAAAACCATCAAGAACCCGTCCGGCAGACTGTTTCGATGGAGTTTACGACTATCGAGTTACGAATATGAGGTCCGCTACATAAAAGGAAAACTACAATATGAAGCAGATCTCTTGTCCCGTAACCCGTTTTGTGGATTCTTGGACGCCACCCTTATCAAGACACACCAACCTCCTCCATCGAAAGAGTCTACTTTGACCATTGATCGTAATGGATTACATACAGTTTCCCGAAAAGGTGTAACCAAGATTATACTTCCAAAACCACTCATACAACAACTCTTACAAACAGTACACACACAATACAATCACCCCGGTATTTCACAAATGTCACGAATTATCTCCACACAATATTACTGGCAAGGTATGTCAAAAGATATTAAACAAAAAGTTAAGACCTGTCCCACCTGCCAATTAACAAAACGTCCGGTAGGACCCACTTACGGAGAATTAAGTCAACCTCCGGAATCTAAAGAACCCTTCGACCTTTTATCTCTGGACACCATAGCAGGATTTGCCAAATATGGCAACACCAAGATATACCTCCATGTGGTAGTCGATCATTTTTCACGCTACGCGTGGGCTTTTCCATCTAAATCCACCAGTACCACCACCTACCAACAGGTACTTAAGCGAGTATTCCAGGATGGTTCTCCAAAACGCCTTCTTACGGATAGAGCCCCTGCCTTCACTTCACCCAAATTTCGTAGTTTTCTCCTTAATAGAAAGATTCACCCGTTAATCACAACCAGCAACAACCCACAAGCCAACGGCCTATGTGAACGCCTGAACGCCACCCTCACGGGAAAACTTAGGTTATTACACCTAGAAAATCCTAAGGTCGCATGGACCAAGTTGGTCAAGAAGGTTACACTTATATATAACAAGACACCCCACTCTACCACAGGTTTTCCACCCATATACTTAATGTTTGGTATCCTACCCCCAGAAATCTCTAATCATAACACACCGTACCCAGATATCGACAAAGCTAGAAAAATTGCACACACACGCACACAAAACAAACATTTACAAGACAAAAACATTTATGACCAACGACACAAGCAACCACATTTCGAAGTAGGTGATCTAGTGTTAGTAAAATTATATCACCACCCAAATACAGGGAAACTTGCGCCATATTTCACAGGACCTCACACAATATTAGAAATTATTTCACCAAATGTGGTCCGCATAGATCGACCAAATCAACCACTTCAAAGAGACACTGACACAATCCACGTCAACAAACTTAAACTGTATACAGAAAAAATCCGTTATATATCACCACCCGCCGTTAGCACATATCATATAAAGCACAACCCCAATTACACGTTCCCTTTCAAACATTTAACACCCGAATTATTCCCAACAGAATCATTAAGGTTCAAACCCACCAGCAGCGAACCTTTCAGGCATTTAGACCCTGCCATTTTTGCAACAAGACGATTTGCATCACTCTTCCCCGATGTTAAAAACTGCAAACCTGACAACCAGCTCAATCATATCACACCACTCCCTAAAGATATCAAACAGGAGAACTGCGAATCTACCAATCATTCAAATTCTACAATTAATAAGGTTCAAACAAATATTTCAGAGTCCCCAGTTACAAAAATATGGACGAACATGGGGCAATACCCTATCTTTCATCTGATTTTCATCCTTTGTATGTTAGTTCTACCATACAAATGTATCCCATTTTTATTCATTAATTACTTGTTTATCTATACCATGCCCGCTCATAAAATCTTCGAACTACAAGAGGCAGTTTTTAATTTTGGACAAACATTAGGAAACATCTTTGAAGAAAATCTAAATAGACTCCGAAGAGATAGAAGTAATTGAAGGATGACCAACCAATGTCGGAGAAGTCATACTCCAAAAACAAGACCCGAGCCGCACCCCAAAATAAATAAGCGGCAGGAAGTGAGAATTTTGAGACACCGCGACAGGAAGTGTAGTCCGCGGCGATAAATTCGGCCTATGCAAACAAAGCGGAGCGCCTCGTCCGATCTCCAATTTCATTCCCTCTCTTTTGCCCGACACACCCCACTTCCGTATCTCTAATTACAATGAGAAGGTCCCCTATGGAGGTCAACTGGGAACCTCGCTATGCCACCGATTTTGGATTCCAGTTCGAGTCTACATATCGATTTTTACCATCCAATTCCACATCCACAAGACAACACATAGAACTCGCTCACACATTTCTTACACAACAGACTTCTAACATTTTTTCACAACACACACAAAGACAAAAAATTACACATAAAGGTTATATAGATTTCCATGTCTCCTGTACACATAGCATAAACGCACTTGAGGGGTAGAATCACGTTTTCACCTAAGTGTCACTACAGATGAGACAAAAAATTTATAGGGCATAATTGAGCAATTAAAAAATTTATAGGGCATGTAGATACAAAAGAACTCAATTCAATACATTTTTTTTATTTATACATTAACCAATTTTACTATTTTTCAATTAAATTCAAAATATTTAACCAAATTAACAATTTATTCAAATTATTATCATATTTAACTATCAATTATCATTCTATTTATCACTTAACTTATATTAGTATAACTTCATTATCAACGAAAACTCATTGGTTTTCGGTTACACTAAAAACATTAAATCATCCTATTTTTGAAACCTTTTTATTTTTCATTTTCCCTTTTTTTTTCATTCAACCAAGCACTCAACTTTGATTTCGCTCAACCACTTTTTATTTTTATTTGATTTCAAAATACCTTATGAAATTTTATTTTTATTTTTATTTTGATTTCTCAAAAGCCCTAATAAAATTCCCTCGGTTTCCATTCCCAATTTCGAGCTAGAATATGGTTAGGCACTTTTCCTTTTTTTTCTCACCATGCACCAAGCATTCACTTTGATTTCTTCCAACTTTTTATTTTACTTTGATTTCTCAAAAGACCTTATGAAATTTCCTCGAATTCTTTTCCAAAATTCGAGCAAAAAAGTAACTAGGCATTTTCCCTTATCACCATGCAACAAAACAATTTTTCTTTTTCAACCAAACACATTCAATTTTGATTTCATTCAACTATTCTTATTTTATTTTGTTTTGATTTCAAAGCGCCTTATGAAATTTCCTCGATTTCTTTTCTCAAAATTCGAGCAAAAAAGTAACTAGGCATTTTCCCTTATCACCATGCAACAAAACAATTTTTCTTTTTCAACCAAACACATTCAATTTTGATTTCATTCAACTATTTTTATATTATTTTTATTTTGATTTCAAAAGCCTTAATAGAACTCCCTCGATTTCATTTCCTATCTCGAGTAGAATTCGTTTAGGCGCATTTTCCTTTCTTTTTAGCCCACTATGTACCATAGCATTCATTGATTTCTTACAATTAAAAATTTTTTGATTTCTATTAATTATACTCAACCTATATCATCAACACCACTCTATTTTACCTCTTATATCACCACCAATACTTGTATATAACCTCTCAATACCCACAACTAATTTTCCCACAAAATTATTTTTCACTTTACAGAATTCTCTCAGACTAACCCCTTCTTGAATTCTTCACATGTAGGGGGCGCATCTGTCATAATTTGTATATAATTAAATGCACCCCCGACCCACTATGCATGTACAATGTATGATTTTCAAAGACTTAATAAAGAACAAGGTAACTGGAGGAAAGAAGTAGCAACCAAACATAAGAAATAGGTTTAAAGCGGGCACAATTATAAATAACTTGTACAGTCAATACTTCCTGACAGAAGGCCGGACGTATCTAGTGACCGCAGAAGCTATATTAGTCGAGAAGCACTCAATACTTCCTGACAAAGCAGGACGTATCTGGTGACCAGAAGTTATAAAAGTAGAGAGACACCCCATACTTCCGACCCAAGACCGGACGTATTTGATAACGCGGAAGTAAATAGGGTCGAAATAACACCCGACACTCCATGACAAGATCGGCGGTATCTTCCATCAAAGCAGTCGCCGGTCCAATTAGAAAGTACCCACTAAGTAGGTCAACCAATAGGAAAAGATCATGTGACATCTCTCGACCAATCAAAAAGAAACTGAGTCTTGGTGTTAAATCGAAAAGCAAGAATGGTCAGTTGTTCACTCGCTCTCGCCGAGTTCGGACCTAGTAGTGTTTTAGCTCTCATAGGAACAACACCTACAGTTGTGATTCCGCTTCCAACAAGGTGACATCTACTCTCGAGGCCTCTCTCCCTCTGCTCATCCCACAGCTAAGTTCAATCACCGCCATGTGATCAGATAATTAACAATCCAAATCGCTCCGCTCTTCTCAAGCTTTCTTTCCTCCAATCCAGTTGCCTTTCATTTTCAAACCCCATCACGTGTCCTGATTATTCCTAACTGTATGCTGCAACTTCCACTCAAACGACTGCGCTTCAATCAAATCTCACCATTCGCATCCAACAACAAGAAATTCCGCAACGATATTGTCACATATATCTAAATATAATACAATATATTTTTCGTAGATCGCGAAATGCGTGGTGTCGCTGGAGACCCACTGGCGATTCTCCACCAAACTCTGCAGCGCTTGGCAGAGACGCCATATTCATTGTACATAGTGTATATAATCCATATTATCTTTTTTTTTAATAGTGCAGACTGTGCACTTTGCATGCATTGACAAGATGTCAATAAAATTATTTTAAATGTCTAATACAATACATGCACACGCACAAAGCTTTATTAAGACCACCGGTCTTATACAGATTCACTACAGGAAGAAAGGAATCATAGATGGAGCTACAGGCAGCGCAGCAAATATAACACAATATAACGCGCCATCTACAATTTAAAAATGAACTATTTATAGCCTAAAAGAGATTCTTGTAAAAATAACACGAATAAAACAATTTTTCTACTGTTCTCTTACTGTAATGTTAAAAATATTGAGAGGGGTTAGCTCATCAGTGTTGAACCCTTCGAATATTTTTATCATTGTACAGTAAGGCCATTTTTATATTTAGTTAACTATACCTATTAGTAATATAGTTTAAACCGAAAATTATTGTAGATATGTTACTGAATAAAAACGGGAAAAAATCAATATTTTTCAAATGATATAAATATACAAATGTTTTCAATTGGGCGTTCTGAATTCGCCAAAGTTGGTGTTGTGGTACCGACCCGAGTCTTTTGGTTTGCAAGGACGGATAGTTAGATGGTTCATAGTTTAATTCCATATTTTGGCGGGAGTGAGTGCTCGGGTAGGTTACATTGCCACAAAACCACGGGACCTTTATTTTTCTAATATGTAAAGTGTTGTTTTTTTGTGTGTGTTGTTTACAATTTATATATATATAAAAGCAACACTATAATACAAAACTAATAAAATATAAAGTGTTTTGCTTTTCACAATATCATCCAATCCAAATTTCAATAATATAACTTTCAAAATAGTTTATAATATGTAAAATGTTTACATTATAGATGGCCCAATCTTACAAAGTGTTGCATACATCCTATGTACATATCTATCGAGTACATATGCAACTATAAAGACGAGAGGAGATAAATGCAACGTTGGTAAATGGAACTATTTATACAGAGTTAAACTGGGTAAATACCTGCCGGTAAATACGACGACTCAAAACGATTTCCAAGGCAAATATTTATCTTGCAAAATTCTTCCCGTCCACTTACTGTATTTCAGATTGCTTCGGAATATTGGCCGAGAATTAGACGATGCTATAAATAACATTATTATATATAGCGCTTTCTATGAAAGAGAAAACTAAAATTAAACAAACGTATTTTATAACGAAAACTCTATAGACGAAGTATTTCGTTATTAGAATTTTTATTGACGCAAAATTTCGAACTTAACCGTTTTTCCATAGGTTCAAACTCTGGTGAACATTACAAAAAAGGGGACAATTTATATACAAGAAATATGTGATTTCCATCAATCTTAAGCGAAGTACATATGGAAGCGAACGTTACCAGAAATCCACACAAACACAAAAACTTAATTAAGACCACTGGCCTTATACAGATTCCAAGAAAGAAGGAGGATGTTCACAAATTGGTTTTAAACGTATTTACATATTAGCATGGAGGGAGCGAGTGTCACAGGCCGCTCGGCGCCCTGACAGTTAGTCGTTGGATCCCACCGGTTGTTACCAGAAATCCATTATATTTCCTTTTTGATTTATGCAAATCGTATTTATTGTGCATAGAGTAATCGCCTTATCATGTGTTCACCAGAATTTACCTGTGGGGAAGAACGGAGAATTTCCAAACTTTGTATGTATGTCAGGGATACTCTAAGAAATAAACTCTTTGTAATGAAATGAATGTAAATCGTTGGTACAATTCAAAATACAAAACCAAAACTTAAACGATGTGTATCTTTATTATGATAAAACTAGGCTAAGAGCTTTCAAGCCAGAGGGATCTTCCTCACGGCCCTAAATAAAATATTGAATTTAATAAAATGGAAATTCCTCTCTTCCTCCTCATTCTTATCGTTATACAGCAGCAACTCGGCTGATTAAATCTGTTGGTTTTAAAAAATCATTTTATTAAGACATTTCGTCTTAAATAGACCCGGAGTCTAAGAAAGGAAAAAGCAAAAAAAAAGGTAGACAATATGTAAATAGGTAACCACAGTTATATACAGTCTTGGTGGAGATATAACAACTACTTGGTGTGTCTTCTTGTGTTATCTTGATCAAATTTAACGATATTTTAAGCTTTTTATCTAAATCGGAGGGTTCACCATTGATGATCCTTCCCAATATTTTTTCATCGCAGAATATGGTCAGTAGTAGTTTGTTTTATTTGAAAAGAATATTCGTGCTTAATATTTTAATATATATATATTTCTATTGCTGTATATGTAAATATGTTATTATTATATTGCATATAGGCATATAATATGATTGGATTTCTTTAAATATAGAAGAACGTTGTGTCTTTATTGAAGATAATGTAAACATAGAGAGATATTTATAACCCAGGTGTTCATGGATATTTTAAACCTTCTATTAAAGACGAATGAATGCAAACACACAAGATACGACAATAAGATACAATCTAGGAAATTAATGGTCAAAAATTAACCTTTTAAATCACAGAATTTATTATTTAAATATACAACAGGAGTATATTTGTAATCCTAGCCTTCCATCTAAATATTTTAAAGCATTATAGAGATAATTGTACATTGTGTGTAGTAAATAGAACGTACAGTGCCATCTATAGGTAGAGAATTTAATTAGACAGCGCTATTTCTCCCCCTTTTTTTTTCTTTTTCAAAAATTTTTTTTTTCGTCTTCAATTCACAAATTGTAGAAATTCGTCCTATATAATTATGATAATAATAATAAAAATGAATAATTATAAATAATCTATTAGTAAATTAAATTTTATTGCCATCTATCGTTAAAATTTCGCACAAATAAATTTACTGGCAATGCGTTTCTTTTAAATATCATCAAATATTATCTCTACAGACCTTACTGCAATGATATGAGTTATTGAATGAGAGGGCTTGGCTCATCAGTAGTGAACCCTCTCAGCGGTTTCGCCAAATTAATCTCTAGACCGCTCTACTATGTCCATAGTTCACTAAACACCCCTAAGCTGCCTTCCATAGAAAATGCAGGGTATATAACAAAACCAGTCCAATACAATAGTAGAGCGGTCTAGAGATTAATTTGGCGAAACCGCTGAGAGGGTTCACTACTGATGAGCCAAGCCCTCTCATTCAATAACTCATATCATTGCAGTAAGGTCTGTAGAGATAATATTTGATGATATTTAAAAGAAACGCATTGCCAGTAAATTTATTTGTGTAAAATTATAAATACTCTATACTTATAATTCTATATTTAAAAAATTAAACTATTTACAACGCGCAAGTTTATTTTTAAGTAAAACAATTTTCTAATTACCCTTACTGAAATAATTAAAATATTAGGAGAGCCTGGTTCATCAGTAGGGAACCTTCCCAGCCAGTCCTTCCCGTTATTTTCATCATCGCAGTAAGGGAGCGGTAGAAAATTGGTTTATTTAATAAAAGAAACACATATGCATCTAAGTATTTTACATTTCAATAAGGGGTCGGTGAAGGGTCGTCTAAACTGTTGGTTTTCGACCGCTACGACCCCGGATCGAATACTGCCTTGGGCACTTTTTTTGTAATTAAAATACATACTCCAATGGCCCCTGATTCTTTCAAAAGTCTAATCCACCAGCGAGTAAGTGTAAGTAACCAAACGGTGCTCTGGCACATTTGTAAGTGCCAAGTCGAACTGCTTTTCACATGTGTAAACATTTTGAAAATAGAGCAATCCATACTTAATTCATTAGATAATAAAAGGCATATATTGGATTTAATAAAATATTTATTTTGCCAATATTATAACACTATGCGGCGCTGAGTTTGTGTATACAAAAATGTAATGCCTCGATAAAGGTTGGCGTTCAGCCAGCCGAAATATTGGAAAAATAAATATTTTATTAAATCTAATATATGCCTTTTATTATCTAATGTGTAAACACATGTAGTGCACTTACAGTAAAAGCAGTTGCCAACTTCTACCCACCATGATTATCATGGCCTCTACCACGTGTACTGGGTTTAATAATAATAATAATAATAATAATAATAAAAACATTTTAATAATAGATGGCGCATTAATGCATCTTGCTTACATAAAAATACTTGTGTTTGTGGACAAAATTATATTTAAAAAAACCGCTTTATCCAAGATGTATCACATAATATAAAATAAAACAATTACGAAATAAATGTCCGCCAGAAAGTAAGAAAAAAAAAAAGCAAACGTTGCAGATGAGTCGAGAAAAAAACCTGGCAGACGAGGAAATCATTCAGATGCAGACGAAGTGTAGGGAGGGGTGCGTCTGCTTCACCTGTCATCCGGTTGATTGGGTCGGGGGGAGTGCTTATCATCATCATCACACTGGGAGGCGCTTTCTACAACAATCCTGTTACACTGGAAGTTGCATCGTGTGTGTGAGGGAAAATATGTAATACAGTCAAATATGAAACTTTATTTATTAATTCAACTTTTTACAAATGTCTTTTATTGGGATAGATACTATCGCATAAGAGGGCTTAGCTCATCAGTAGTGAACCTTCTCATGAACTTCACAACGCAACTATGCAAATTGAATGTGTTTTAATTGGATTGAAGACATTTGTAGATGAATTTTCTTTGGTAAAATTGGTTTATTTGAACTAGAGCTATATTGGCTCGAAATTAAAGAAGTATTTAAATATGGCTATAAGAGTTGTAAAGTATATGTTCTCTGAGAAAGACAGGCTTTCGAGATGTGGTCGCCGAATGATGATAATACCATGAACTGTGTCAGACTGGTAATGAAGATGCTAATACACTGTTAAATTAGGAACCCTATCTTTTGTGTTTTCAACCAATCAAATATACACACAACAATACTCATTTTACATATTGACCAATCACAAATCATTATAAAATTACCCTTAAATATATATATTAAAATTTATATGTATATTTAATGAGCTCAATAACAACATAAATGTAATAATTTTATTATATAGAGAAGAATATATTTGTATATTCCTGCGCATGCGTATCATTCACTATAAAATTTTCATATGAATTCGTTAATGATTTTATTCCAAACGAATATTTCTAAAACAAAACCAAGCAGACGAATCCACTACCCATTTATCACCTTTTTTTATGCAACAGATAACCTTCACGTGCGGCAGCTTTACATTCGCCATAAATCTTTTGGCGAGATTTTCCCAACGAATGCTGATAGGGTTCGTCTGATAAATTATTTATTTCATCTATATTTACGATAGGAGCGTTTGGCTAAAAGTGATTAATGTCTTCTGCTTACAAACATACAAAAAGGAATTTATTGATTTTTCCCTCCCGTTTTCTCAGAGAGGTTAATGCATATATTACAATATGCATGTATGTTTGATTTCTTCTGGATCAGATAAGAGGGGGGAAAACAAGGATAAATTTAGTCTTGGAGATGATGTTATCATCACAATTTATTGATTCTTTACTGCTTGTTAGCTGGATCAAACGAATATTTTTAGAATTCAATTATAGTTATTTAAAAACATTTTTCCCTCCTAATAGAGTCATTATGTTATAATATAAATAAAATTAGATATTAATAAATGATTTTATCTATACATTTAAAGATTATGATAAAACCAGAGCACACTACACAGTCGTACATGTGATGGGGAATTCTTCAAGGATAATTCAAGTTAAAAATTATAAATAAAAGATAATTCGATGAGGGAAAAGTTTCTTTTTTTATATATATATAATGGCAATACAAGCTTTCGGGTCCATACCTGTCGAAGGACTGTTGAGCCCGAAACTTGTATTACCGTTATATAAAAATAAACTTTTCCCTCAGCGAATTATCTTTTATTTATAAACTAGACGAATGGCCCGGGCAACGCCCGGGTTTTACCCGAGTGCGAATATATTTTAAAAACGTTGTCTTGAGTGGTCGCTATAGGCAGGGTGGTCAGTGGTCGCTATAGACAGGGTGGTCTGTATAGACAGGTGGATGTAACACACTGCTGATAACAGGGTTGTCTAGAATGGCCGCTATAGACAGGTGTATGTATCACACAGCTGATAACAGGGTTGTCTAGAGGGGGGCAGGGAGGACACGTGTTCGCCGGCAGCCAATGGGCGCGCATTCTATCCGTGAGCTTCAGACAGAATAAGGCAATTATATATATAGAATATTTACCGAAGGGATTATATTATTAACAAACTTTAAAATGTGTCGATATGGAATTAAACCGATCTATTCTTATGCCTACTTAAGTAATAACGGGAGGACTCGGGATTAATTCTCATGTTTACTAACCCTTAATCTAGCGTAAAATGTTTACAAGCTATGATGAAGTTAGGTTAGTTTAGGTTATGTTGTGGTTTAGGTTAGGTGTTCAGGTTAGAGTTAATAAACTAGTGAGATAATCTCCTGAGATCTTATTTACTATAGCAAAGTATACGATAATTAAATAAAGACTTCTAAATGAGTTTTATTACATTATATATATTGTAACGTTTTTGTGTTAAATGGTAAAATGTTGTAATGTTAAACTATATTTTTACATTGTTAATTTAATTTGTTGTTGTTTTATAATAATAATTATGCAAATTGTATTGCTGTTGTTTTTTATTGTTTGTTTATAAAAAAAATTACATTGTGTATGTTGATGATAACAAAAATGACTTTTTAAATTAATATACAAAATTCATTGAAAAAAAAAAAGAAATAATTAAATATGAAATTCACAAACGTGACAATATATTATACAGGGTGTATCAGGTAAATTTGGGAATACCCAAAATTGAATTTTAATTATTATTTATTGTATGTAAAAAGAATTGGAATGAAATTTGGCACAATAGTAGATAAAAGGATATAGCCTTGATTTATTTAATGTAGTGTTTAACAGTCGAGTATAGATTGAAGCACAGGCCTTGGCGACAATTACCTTGTCCATTTGGGTCATCAGCGTGTGAACTGCTTTCTCGACAGACTGGATGGTATGGTGGGGAGCTTTGTTGACATCTCTCTCAAAAACGCCCCATACACAGTCGAGGAGTTGAAGTCTGGAGAGTTAGGGGGCCAAATACCAGGACTCCTGTGACATTAAGCGTCAGCCACGATTGTGTCTTTATTTACTTGTGGGGTGGGAGTGAGTCCTGGTGGAAGATATATTTTCCTTCAACGGCCACTATGTCTATCCAAGGCTTCACAATGGTCTCCAGGATATTGATGTAGGTGTCAGCATTTATCTCAAGGCCCTTCTCAAAGAAATGGGGAGACATGACATCACCTTCACTGCTGATAACGCCAAGGACTATCATGGAGGCAGGAGATTTAGTGTGTCTCACGACAGGTACCTTTGAGAGGTCTTTAAAGATCCAGTGATCATTCCTAGGATTTACCTTTTGGTCCACGTCAAAGTTCTTTTCATAAGAGAAGAACCTCAGCTTGCCACAAGAGTCATGTTTCAGGTTGTTAAGGAGGGCAGCAGCCTTTCCTTTCCTGTTATCCTTCATATTCTCAGTCAGCAACTGGTCTTTTTCCGAAAGACATTAGGGCTTGAGAACAAGGTCCTCATGGATAATTTTGACAATTGTCATATAGCCAACCTCCATTTCCTTGGCTATGGCCTTTATACTCTTCCCAGAGTTTCCATCAATCCTTGACTTTTTTTGACAAATTCTTCACCTCTTACCCTGTCCGATCGACATGAGCGCTTTTCCTTTGCAGCCATTCCCTCTGTGTTATTGTCGGCCTCGTCAAACTGCTCCTTGACACAGTAAACATTGGTTTTGGTCAATTTAAGATGATGGCTGGTCGAATTTCGAATTCTCGATTATTGTTCATCACTACACTACACTCACGTGTACTGCTATATTTTACATGGATATGGCTACGGAATGAAAAATATATGCAAATTTTAAAATTCTACAGTAGTATTTGTCTTATGAACTGCCAACGTTATTCCCATTTATCTGATATACCCTGTATATACGCATGGACAAAACTTAAGGAAGTGGAAAGTCTTTTATGTTACCGGTTGTCTGTTTTTTTTGAAGGAGACAGAGGCAATTTTGTCCACACATGGTTATCTCGTGTGTCTTCAAAAAATATCACTGTGTATCAAATATATTTCAGAGTTATTGTCCGAATCCCGATAACAAAAAAATATATATTTTACTACACACTGTAAATCCTCATTGCCTCTCTGGTATTTTATTAAAAGTTTTAATTTGCTTTTGCGTATAAAAATAAATGGCCGTGTTATTCCGAGGCTTGTTATTACGAATTTCTAAATGAGACAATATGCAAATATTGTGAAAAGAGCGCTCGATCACCGTCCAGCAATGGTCCGGTTATTGTCGCTTGCTATCCAAATTTGCATATTCACAGAGTTTCCAGAGTCTACGCTATGTAGGAGCATCCCTATGCAATACTCTCCTAGAGTAAAAATCTTGGGTAATATTATTTTTATTTATTTATTTAGTCTCAGTTTACAGGTGTTACATTCGAGTCACCTTGTCCTGGCTATTTACACATGGCGAGTTGGTGGAATAGAGGTGGCCCCCCAGACCTTACAGGAGGGCAGCTGGGGAATATTATATACAGCAGATTAAATGATAAAATTATAAAAACTAAAACAAATAAAACTATAACAAGACTCAAAACGAAACACTATAAAGGAATGACAATACATCCAGATGGCACAAGAACCTACAGGACATTCAACAACTGTCCTGGTGTGGAACTAACACCTACCCACATATTCTCATGTCCAGAAATGGCCGCAGCCTTGCCGAAAATTGACATGGAACAGAAGCTTTACACACCCAAGATAGAGAACATTGCGACTTCTGTGATAGAGATGCATGAGGACATCTGAGGCTCTTCATTGGACACGACAACAACAACAGAAAATTGACATGGAACAGAAGCCTTACCCACCCAAGACAGAGAACATTGTGACTTCTGTGATAGAGATGCATGAGGACATCTGAGGCTCTTCATTGGACACGACAGCAACAACAGAAAATTGACATGGAACAGAAGCTTTACACACCCAAGATAGAGAATATTGTGACTTCTGTGATAAAGATGCATGAGGACATCTGAGGCTCTTCATTGGACACGACAACAACAACAATGATAAATTTGAGAAATCTCAAGATCGTGCAACTAAACGTTACTGATGACATGCACCATCTAACGGAATAAACATAACTATATGTAGTTTCATTTTTTATTCCAGAATTTTGGCTGAAATTAAATTTTTATAATTAAAGAAAAGTCAATCACATTCAAATTTCGATCTGATAGACTTCTTAAACGGATATATTTTGGCCTCATATCAATTAATAATAAAGACAAATATATAAAAAGAAAACAACAGCAATAAAATCGAAATATTTACTGTCCTATAATAATATTAATAATAATAATATAAGCACACAATAATAATAAATAAAAAATCACAAATAAACAAAATCGATATCAGATTTTTGCGAGTGAATAAAAAGAGAGACGCCACAAAAATTGGAAGATATTTTTTTTTCCAAATTGGAAACTTTTATTAAATTCTCTTGGAGTTCTCATCTTATTTAATCCTAAGTGAAGACGATATTGAAAAACACATTCAAATAAACAATAAACAGTACCTATAAGGGGGGAAGAAACAATAGATTCAATAAATGGATAAAAGACAATTTATTGTTTTTTTTTTTACCTAAAGCCTGTAAAAAAATTGGGTTAGCAACCCAATAAACCAAATTTACGAAATCATGTTGTTATCCAGAAAAGCCTCTCTTCCTCACTAATCAATCATTCTTACAAATAAATTTGCCAAAAAAAAAAACAATAGTGTGCTTCCCAAAATTTCTAGTAACAACGCCTAACAAATATTGAGACATCTATAGGCGAAAAACTTCTCAAAATTATTTTTATATTTCATAATTATATTTTATTTTGAGATTCAAGACTAATTTTTATGATCTTTTTATATTTAGTATTAACCACTCACCTTTTTTTTTTAAAATGACATTCTCGTATTAAGAAGTTCCCTTTTTTTATATGGTAAAAAATAAGTGTAAAAAAATAATTTTAAAATTTCTCAAAAAATGGCGCTGTTTTAAAATTTTAAAATACCTTAATTCAATTTGTACCAACAAGTTATTATGGCAATGGTGATACAAAAATGATCTAGTTTCGATTTGATAACTTTTAGTTTCGGTTTCGATTTAGGCTACATATTTGTTTCTATTTAAATAATTATTCATAATTTGTTTTTGTTATTAATGGGTAGGCCGATAGTACTTATAAGTATACACATGTTTTTAATTCTGTGAATTTTCAACAACAAACAAACAATTCATTACTTTTTTTCTGAACCCTTTTGGAGTCAGATGATTCGGTTATTCAAATTTTTACCTTACATACATTTTTTATCTACCAATCTATTTACCCATATATCATTTATTTTCCTCTATTATATAAATATCGAAATTGTTTTCAAGTTAAAAACGAGAAGCATGAGAAAAAATGCTGACGTAAGGTAGATTGTGTTTTTTTTTGCCAAAAATTACACATCACAGAAAAAGCATATTATTAACTAAAGATAAATTAATAAAATAAAATGTATTCTAAAAATATGCACATTTACAATATTTCTTTATTCATATTTTAAAAATACTTTAACACCTCTTTCTTTTAACGTCCCAAAAATCAAAATTGAAAATTATTGACTATTTCTTTTCCTTCTCCGAACTCATTGAATAAATTGATTTCCAATATTTTTAATTTTTCCATTACTTTTGTTTTAAAAGGAGTAAACTGACGGGTTGAAAAACAAAATGGCGAACACGGTAAAAATATTTGAAATCAATGAAATATTCATTTTCGAAATCACTAAAAATGACAAATATCCACTGAATCATGTAACATTATAATTTGTTATTGAGCAACCCTATCCATACAATACCATTGCAGTTAACCCTAATTTTGAAATACATTTATTTAAAGCTCCTCTTTCAACGCTCCATAAGATGCAGCCATTTCTCCCTTCATTTAACAAATCCAATTATACAAGTAATTTGGCGTCTGCTAACTTATTACCGCCATTTTGAAAAGGAGGCAATAAGAATCTAGTCGGAATATCATTTCCTATTCTGTGATATTGATCATCATTCTGCGAAGCCATTTCTATTCCTAATGAAATAATATACGATAGAGAGAAAAGCTTTTTTTTTTCTATGAATCATCAAGGGAAAATATTTTTGATTATTCGTCTGCTCTACATATTTTGTCGTTTGGATCAAAAATGATGGTTAGAAACAAATGGATCCAGTTTAAATAAATGACTTGGAGAATGGGCTGAAATGAATAAAAGAAAATTTTCAGTAATTTTTGGAATGGCGAATTGTAAATCTTTATCAAAAGGTATTTAACTTTTTTGAGGAATAAATTGAGATATTAGTTTAAAAAATAAAATATTCTTGTAAAAGGGATTCTATAATTTTAGAGTTGCACAGTTCTATTTTAGGTTTTATTAATCAATTGATAAACTTAGTAAGTAATGTTTTCTCCTCACAACAATCTAGTAAGAAAACTACAAGTTACAGAGAATTTTCTCACTTTCTTATATAACATTAAACTAATAAAATTATTTACATATTTACTAATAAAGAGTTGTTTTAAATTTACTCTATAAAATAAGCATATTTCGTGACATAATTATTAAAGAAATTTTATAATTCAATTCACACACACACAAAGCTTTATTAAGACCACCTGTCTTATTTACATATTGTGTATAATGCACTTCAATTGGATATACGAGTTTATTTATTAAGTGGAATCACAAGTTATTTTGTATTTGGAGAGATGATGATGATATTTACGTGTAAAGAAAACTACGTAATAAAACGAAGAATTATTTTTATTGTTTAAAATGGCCATCTTTCACGTGGTAACGCTTCATCAGACCAATAGATAATCTAAGGCGTGCAACATAAATACATAACTATGTGCAAATATGTCACACTTTTCTCTTCTTCTAAAATGCATCATTTGCAATATTTATTTAAAATCTCTGCACAGATTACGTAGACTTAAAACGATTTAATTTTCTACAACATCATTTTTTCTCCCACAAATTCAGAAAAGAGCCAACCTGCATACCATGATTTCGTACTATGGTTTTCATCAATGCAAAGTCTGTTATGATTGCTAAATAACCTATAGAAATATAGGTTATTAATTCAGAAAAGAGATATTTGCTTTTTCAGTAAAGTAACCTAAAGTAAAGTAAACTCATAGACAAAACTTAAGGAAGTGGAAAGTATTTGATGTCGCCGGTCTTCTATTTTTTTTTTTAAGGAGTTAGAGTCAATTTTGTTCACACTTGGTTATATCGTGTTTTTCAATAAAGGTCACTGTAATATCTTTCAGAGTTATTGTCTGAATCCCATGCTAAAAGGTACAACTTCCTTAAGTTTTGTTCATAAGTGTATATTAAATATATAATCAATGATTCCAGACAACTCTTTCACTTTCCCCACTTGATTATGGAAGGAAGCAACGGATGAAATAATAGAAATTAGTGTCAAGACTTGAAATCTCTATGGAAGTTTTACAAACTCTGGTTGCACTTGGCTAATTGATAGTTAGTTATTCCTTAATAACGCCATCTATAATTAAAAAATAGAAATAATTTTGGCAATAATAAAAGTCTTTTCTTACTGATAAGGTGAAAATATAGGAAGGTCTTGGGGCTCATCAGGGATGAACCTTCTCAGTAATGTTGACATTAACCTTCAGAATGTTCTTTATTGCTTATTCAGTTTCTATGATTCTACCAATTAACTGGGGTGTGGAAATAGGATATTGTTAAATCCAGAATGCACTGGTGGAATATAAAGAAAATTGACACGAATATACTAGCTATTGTATAAACGAAATGATTAAAAATGTAAATAATTTGAATTTAACTAATTTTCAGACGTTCTGTATCCAAATTTAATTAACCCTCACTTTCTACAAAGACTTAATTTGAGCTAAATCCCATTAAATTTTATTTAACTCCTAATATGAATGTAATACTATTTCCACTAGTGTGTATTTCAATGTGGGAAATAATTTTAAAATTGATACACGCCTATCTTCTAGATATACAAACATGATATACATTATAATTAAATTAACACAGTTCTAATTATGCGTGCTATTCTAAAAGTATAGAAAATTGTTTCATGCACTGTGATTGGACATAACCTGATGACGTCAGCATTTGGCGGGAAAACAAGAATATCATCAGCCAATCGGATTCTTAGCAAACGATTTCGGTTGCAACTTCAATTTAACGAACACAAAGCTAATTTTTAACTATTTACTTACTCAATTCGCTCGCTAGGCCTAGTTGGAAATCTTTCAATTGCGTTAGGCCTAAATTTAAACTGTTTCCCGCCAATTCCGCCGCTGTCAGCTGAATGGATAATGGGCCAATTAGAAATTCCTTCGAGGCTTGCTACTCAAACAAGACCTTTCTGTAAATGACTTCTTTGCAATTCACCAGGTGTCGCCTTTGTCCTCAATCCTGATTGTCTGCCAGAGAATAGGATCGTCTGACTCACTTGTGAAGTCCGGTACAATCTCCTTCAAGCGACAGTAGTTAAATAAAGTAGATCCATTTCTTGGTTTTATATTCTAACATCTTTTTTCATTGCTACAATGAGGAGACACTCTTTGCATGAATTCTTTCTTCCATTTTATGTGCAAAGTGAAATAAACTGTGCCGTTTTTCGCCATATTCCAGGTCATATACTTTCTATTATCCCTCTACATATTAATTATGTGTAATAGTTGGCATTTGCCATCCCTTCTAATAGGGAGGCTTAAATAGTGACATTTTATCTCGACAAGTGTTTTGATAAGTTAATATATTCCGTTCTTTTTTTTTTCGCTGTATGACTTACTCATAGACAAAAATTGAGAATGTAAAGTCTTTGATGTCACCGGTCATTTTTTTAAAAAGTAAACATTGAAAATTTTGTTTACACTTGGTTTTCTTGTGTGTATTATATAAAGGATACTGTAATAACTTTCAGAGTTAGTTAAATACGGATGGACCTACTGTTAGGTCAACGGTATATGGCTGTGGAAGGCAAGGGAAATACATCACATAATCTTTACCAATATAATCCTTAGTGAATGCTAAAATAATCATATCAGGGGACATTAGTGAAGACATCATTGTCTTGGAGAAGTCTGATTGTCGAGGTACAACAGTCTTGAGACCGATTAGTCTGAAATAATGAAATACATATCTCTATAGAGAACAACCTCTCATAAAAGACCATCCAAAAACATAAATAGCCCTGGTCTCTTCTAAAGATGGTCTTTTACTGGAGGTTTAATTAAATCAGGTCAAACCATTTCTTATAAATTTTGTAATAAAAAAGTTGCTCTTGGAGGTATTCGTTTATCCAATAGGTAGCTCGTTTGAAGATCATCTGTAATGCAAATTCAGCTATGCAAATCCCAAATCTCTACGGAATTTCGCCATCTCCGAATGATTTAAAGCAACAAAATAAAATTGGAAAATGAAAGTCATAAAAAAAAAGAACTTCGGGAGAAAAAAATAAAGTAAGTTTTCTACCAGGCTTAGGCCTAATTCCAGATGGCACGGTGTATAATAAAGACATAGCCTCCCTAATAAATTGTGAGTTTGAAATCAATTTCGAAATGAAATCTCAATCTTCTGATTATACCACCGTATTTCCATACCTGCCATTGGAAAGGCATTTCCACTGGGGAGACATATGACCAAGTAGTTTAAACTTAAGGCTCTCTCTGATTCGATTATTTTACGTCTTAGATGAAAGTGGCTAGTAACTACTAGTGGCTATATTACCTAAAAAATAATAATTTAATGATATTAATTATAAATATGGAGAGTGAGAGAAGAGAGAAATTATATATATCGTCCTAAATAATTAATTAACTAATTATAAATCAATATATGCTATTTATTTTAAATGTCAATATATAGATAAGGCTGGTGGTCATCTTCTGGAATTCAAACCTTGGTAAACTTCCTATCCAAGTGATGTACGAAAATTGGTATAGTTCAGGGATCGGCCAACTCAGGAGCGACATGCGATTCTTTGGATGTGAAGCTGCTTTATACAGTTCCATACTGTTGCATCATGGCTAATGAACCTATTTTATTTTGAAATATTATTTTTCATATATTTTATATTTATTTATTAAACAGAATATATGTGATATCTTGGGACCTCTGGGACCAGTGTTACCTGATGCTAGACGAACCTCGATGTCAACTCTACCGTGCAGTCGTGGTGGAAGGCGACACAGCTGGGCCAAAGGTGAAATAAACAAACAGAGATTCCACTAAAAGCGTCTGACGTCAAGAAGGAATGGGATGAGGAGAGAGAGATTTTAGAGCAAGTGTTACCGTTGGGAGCCAAGCGAAGACTGGCAATTCTAGGGCCTCGATTTAACACCACGACCTTGCTGCTTTCTAATTGGCTGACCTATTTAGGTGATTCTTTCCTAATTGGTGGGACTTTTTCACGTGGTAGTGGGCTATTGGTTGACCTACTTAGGTATTGTCTTCTGATTGGGCCGGGCTTATCTCTTTGACGGAAGAAATACGTCCGGTCTTGTTCCGGAAATTGGGCGTCTCTCAAACTTTTATAACTTCTGGTCACAAGATACGTCCTGTCTTGTCCGGAAATATTGGTTTAAACTTAGCTCGCAGGGTGTCCGGGGTCAGAAGGTTAACTGTGGCGTTATTAATAATTATGTTCTCTTCTAGGCCTACCTCTTAGGTTTGACTTCTACGATCCTCTAAGCCTGATTTGTTTTAACCTTAACTTTCTCCTGTCTCTCTCCATTCCTTCTATCTGTACAGTTGCAATACTTTATTAGATTCTTACGCGGTACAGATTGATGTTAGTTGAGGCTTTCTATGTGCAGTACATAAGAAGTTATATACAGTCATGGGGTGGAACATGTGGTAGTGGATATTTAGACTATTTACAACAATTCCATGGTCTTAAATCATCACAGATGGCCCCGGATGTGAGAGGGTTCATATGGAGGGATTTAAGAGAGCGGAATAGGAAGACTGTTATTAAGGAAGTAATTTTTAAAAATTAATTGAAATGAGTTGGTATATAACATGGGGTTGATTTCTGTATATCCATAAGAGATAATAAAACATAAACAACTAATATTAAACATACAAGTAAAAATAAAAATATGAATAAAATATTTAATAGGGAACATATAATGATTATAGGTAAAAATATAAATGATTGGATGGGTAAATCATGATCTTTTCGTGATGGGCGTTAGAAAGGGTTGAGGGGTTAGTTATTACTTGGTTGAGGCAATGTCACTTTGACTCAAGTCCCAAACCATTTAATGTGCACGGCGCGGAAAACCTAGGCCATGTTTCACATGTAAATTTAAGGACCGAATAAAGTTACAGTACCACAATCGAATAGTAAGATAAGGGTGATTGTTATGGGTTTTAATAATTAGTCGTTAAGACGTACGCATGCAGGATAAATGAGGCGAAGATCAGTGACCAGAAATCAAAGTTTTAATTAGAGTCGTCAGGGGCTTAGCGAGAAAAAGAGTAAAATAATAAAAAAAAAATGTGCCAGCGTGTGGCATGAGAGTGCCCTGGAATAAAAAAAAATACAATTTGCACGTATCCAAGCCAGAAGTTGGGATAAGGTAAATCTGGGGGACGATGTGTCAAGATTGTTAATTACGAAATCAAAGTAGGTCAAGTCTAGCCTGCGAAGGAGTTAAAAGTTCCTGCGGAAAAGGAATGTTAGTAATTCTTACGAAGTAACCTTTAAAGTGGTTGTTTAAGAGGTTATTGAAGATTGCCCTGTTTTTAGATCGTGATTTTTAGTTTGATTATAAAAGAATATATCATTGAGATATGAAATTGCGAAAGTAAGGCTTTGCATATAGCGTTAAAGGATTTGAAAAATCGAAAATAGAATTGCGAAGTTAAATACAAAGTAATCTTTAAAAAAAAAAGTAAAAATAGTGATGATATGATACAAAGATTAACACACTACAGCAGTATATAAGGGGTAATAGAAAGTGAAAATATTAAATGAAAAAAAAATAATGAGCAATAATATACTCGATAGCATTGACATGGTAGCGGAAGGTGAAACAATGTAAATAACATCTAATTTATAAAGTGAGAAAAAATATAAAATGATAAATGCAAATTAGTGATATAAACATGAAATATAAACTTGAGATTATTAGATATGATATGAAAGATAAAATATAAAGTTGATTATAAAATAGAGTCATAAAGCAAAAGTAAATAAGTTTTGGTAAAGAAAAATAAAAAAAGACAATAATCTAAACTAATTGGTTGACGTAAAAAAAAAAACAATTATAAGAGCTATATAATGATTATATAAAGGATATTAAAATGAAAATTTTTTACAAAATGTTCATCGAGAAGGAAGAGCAAGTAAGATTATATATAGAAATTATATATCGTGAAAGAATGGAAAGTTGTAGGCCAAATGTAATGTTCCTGTTTTTTAGGATGGGTGGAGAGAGCTTTAAATTGTCCTCGAATGATATCTTTGGTCTTGTTGGCCTAAGTTGTTCTAACTTATCGAATTTGTTTTAAGTTTGATGCGACTCGTGGATCACATTGTTTCTAACTGTGAAACTCATCGAGTCCTAATGTTGTCGATTTTTTGTTTAAACTTATGTGTGTGTGTGTGATTTTTGTAAGTAAAATGTTGTCCTTGGATCTAAGTGTCGATGTTAAGTTGACAAGTTAATTGAGGGCGAGAGAATCTAGACCTGGTGACGGGCCGTAACAAAATGTCGGCTGTTTGTTTGCTCGTGTCCAGCGGGAGAGGAGGGAGCGAAGCTATTTTTAATGCGATTCCGGATTTAGGTCAAGGGGGGGAGCGAGGGGGCTTGCTTGCTTTCTTTCAACTTATTGGAAGTTAATTCGAACTACGTTCGGAGATATTATTTCTAAAATTGTAAACACAAAAGCGTTTTGATTTGTCACGTTTGGTGACAAGCGTTATGGGATTGACATAGGGAGATACAGAGGTTGAATTATTCCGTGTGTTCAAGCATTTGTTAGATTTGTGTTTGTATTTCGAAAATTCGGATATTGTATCTGTTATTAAATCGAATGGTTTTTGGCGGACTTAGTAAAAATGTTATTCATGGATATCGGGTTAGAATTGAATGAAATTGCGACTATCTACGTGGACAATGTGTGGTTAAGTAAATGTGTCACAGGCGTGATGAAGGCGTCTTTGGCCTGAAAATTGAAAGAGTTTAGTGGTGTGGCGCTGTGACACGAAGCGAAAAAATTGTAAATGAAAAGGGGCCACGTGAAGTCTTTGTTTTGTACAAAATCTAACCTGTTTTACTAAGAATAACAAATTTACTAACGTCATGGGTGCTGGTTGTACGAACATATCGCTAATTTTTATATGGTTAGTGGATATGACACGTTTAATGTGAAAAAAATAAATTTTTTGTGTGTGTGTTTAGTAGGGCGACGTAATAGAGCTTGTGTGGCTCGAAATTAGATTTGGGTGTGAAGTCGCGCACTGAAAATATGTTGTCAATTGGAAAAAGTTATGTGAGAGGGTGTTGTTTATTTTGTTGAGAGTGATTTGTCGATATTTAACTATGCGTGTAAAAGGAAGGAGTGTAGTTATGTGGGAATTTAACGATTGGAATAGTTTTGGAAGGCTGTGATTTAAGTTACTTCTGTCCAAAGATATGAAAGAAAAGGACATAGGGGCGTTGAAAATGGGATTAGGAACATTATAATGAGGTTAAATAAGAGTGTTGGAGTTCACCACGTGTGAGCAACCCGTTCCAGGAGGGGAAAATTTAGTAAATGGGTCAGTTGTATTAACCTGTCCATGGGACACGTGTTGCTTGCACGAAGTGAATTGGTACAAGGTAGTTGGTAGAGGTACATTATATTGATACAGGAGTATCTGAGAACAGTTTATAATTAGTAGAAATCGTTTTAGAGAATTAAGGAATAAAATGACAAAAGGCAAAGGTGTATCGATTATATGGAATTTTAGATTCCGCGTTATGTTACTTATTTTTAAGATCCAAAAGATATAATCTATGGTGAAAATATTGTTAGCTATGGCATTAATAGTTAAGTTAAATGGATGGACAGTTATTTTTCTTTTACAAACTGATTTCTATTATTTTAAAAGTATTCTGCCTAATTATATCGATAGATGCTCCTGTATCAATTAGTAGAGTAGGTTTACATTATTGGACAGTGTGTTCAGCTCGAACGAGCAATAGTTCAACAAAAGTTATGTATGGAGGAACCTACTGTTGTGCGGTCTTGTATGTCGGGACAGTCCTGGTCTGGTGCCATAGTTGAAGGATCTTTGGGACAGTCAGAGTTCATTGCTTGCGCTGGGCTCGTGGTTTAGAGATGGTCGGGGGAGCAGGTAACATACGCTCGCGTGTTGGTAACTCGGAGGGGTGCTTGCAGGAGGTTTGCTGGCTTTCTCAGTCTTGTAGAGTATTGTAGTTGGTACCGATCTGCTTGGGCGTCGTAGTTGTCGAAGAAGCTCTGCGCCTCGTACGAACCATCGTAACGCGGTAGCTCCACATCCCGCGATAGTCCTGTCGCCGAGGAGAGCTGATATATCGTCCTGGCTAAACTCCCCAGGACATCTGACACCGGCGGCGGGGGTGTGACGTCTTCCTGGCCGGGGGCGATTTCCTCCGTTCTACCGAGAGTGTTTTCGTTTTCTTTCTTTGGAAAAGTGGTGCTTCCGCCACTTTCGGAGTCGGGATCGGACTCCATTGGTTCCTTGGGATTCTCCTCTCTTCCCTGTTCCATCTTTCTGTACAGACAGTGGTCTATTTGCTTACTTGTACCTTGGCGTCCACTATCCTGTCGACTCTTCGTTACGGGGGAGTCTGTGATATCTTGGGACCTCTGGGACCAGTGTTACCTGATGCTAGACGAACCTCGATGTCAACTCTACCGTGCAGTCGTGGTGGAAGGCGACACAGCTGGGCCAAAGGTGAAATAAACAAACAGAGATTCCACTAAAAGCGTCTGACGTCAAGAAGGAATGGGATGAGGAGAGAGAGATTTTAGAGCAAGTGTTACCGTTGGGAGCCAAGCGAAGACTGGCAATTCTAGGGCCTCGATTTAACACCACGACCTTGCTGCTTTCTAATTGGCTGACCTATTTAGGTGATTCTTTCCTAATTGGTGGGACTTTTTCACGTGGTAGTGGGCTATTGGTTGACCTACTTAGGTATTGTCTTCTGATTGGGCCGGGCTTATCTCTTTGACGGAAGAAATACGTCCGGTCTTGTTCCGGAAATTGGGCGTCTCTCAAACTTTTATAACTTCTGGTCACAAGATACGTCCTGTCTTGTCCGGAAATATTGGTTTAAACTTAGCTCGCAGGGTGTCCGGGGTCAGAAGGTTAACTGTGGCGTTATTAATAATTATGTTCTCTTCTAGGCCTACCTCTTAGGTTTGACTTCTACGATCCTCTAAGCCTGATTTGTTTTAACCTTAACTTTCTCCTGTCTCTCTCCATTCCTTCTATCTGTACAGTTGCAATACTTTATTAGATTCTTACGCGGTACAGATTGATGTTAGTTGAGGCTTTCTATGTGCAGTACATAAGAAGTTATATACAGTCATGGGGTGGAACATGTGGTAGTGGATATTTAGACTATTTACAACAATTCCATGGTCTTAAATCATCACATATATGTATTATAGAATCATCATTTGTACTTAGGTACACTGTGTGACTTCACTGCTCTATTTGATGTGAGAAATAAATAAATTATTCTGGAGGCTACTTAAAGTAGAGTTATCTCCACTTATATAAATTTGTAGGATGGTTGAAACACGCTCTGGTAAGCTACAAGACCCAGCACAGGAGAGAATCAAGGTTGAGGAGTCTGACAAGCCACAACCTGGTGCAACAATACAGAGATACTTATTTATGCGAGAATATACAATTTATTTGTATATCACAAAAAGCTCCGCCAAACGTAACCCCCAATCCCTTTCCAACGCCGTTTACAAAATTCCTTGTAATGATTGTGATTTAAGCTATATTGGAGAAACAGGCCGAACAATCGCCATCAGAGCCAGTGAACACGCTCGCAACATCCGCTTAAAAGACAAAAAATCGCTCATATACCAACATATCGCCGAGTCCGGACATTCCTTCAATCTCGACAATACAACCCCCGTTTATAGCGATATAGTAAACAAATACCAACGCTTAGTTCTTGAAGCCCTTGTTTCCAATACTACCCCCAGCCTTAACAGAAAGATTGACCTCCCGCCCCAATATTCTGCTTTTTATTCTATACCAACAGATGCACCTCCTTCGTAACTTTTAACTTTATCTTTATTCCGCTGTTTCTTATTTTTATTTTTATTCTTGATCTGTCTTCGCCTCTAGTTTTCCGCCTTTTTCCCTTCATCCTAGGTATGCAGATTCTCTTAAATCTATATATTGTACACTTTTCAAATGTTTTTACTACTGGCATGCAAATTTCACATTCTAATCTTTTATTTCTTATGCTAAACTGTCGCTTATAAATATAGCATCTCCTTCTCATTCATGTCAATACCTGATGAAGGACGGCTGACGTCCGAAAGCTTGTATACTGCTCAATAAAGAAACTCACCACGTTCCTCTTAATCTCTCTTTCTACATTCCAAACGTGGCTATATCATGTCTATCATACAATTTATTGTTGGCAATAAAAACATTTTGTGGCTCTTTAAAAACATTGCATTTTTCAAATTGTAATTTTTGACTCTTCCCACTCAAAATATTGCCGACCCCTGGTATAGTCAACTGATCCCGATTCTTTCAATTTCAAACAACATTCTATATTATATTTACATATACACAAATTCTAAATCCAATTAGTATATCTTCTCAACCAAGCTCCTCTAGTATTCAACTGGTGGTAAAATGTCAATTCGGTTTCTCTCTTCAGTTTAACAACCAATGTAGTACGAGGGTGTCCTATTTGGTTCTGTGAAGGAGTTCTTCATTATGATATATGGTCAATCCAAGAGAAACAACCCAAATATTTATAAAATCTTCATTTTCAATAAGAAAAAGAATTCGCGACACCATTTTAAATTGAGTAAAATATATCAGGCCTCCTCCAGAGAAAAATATATTTTCAAAGTATCTTCTCTAGCTTACTGGCACGAACGCCCATCTACAGAAGAAAACATGGTATTTTAATAATCATTATTATACCATGTTTTCTCATGTAGACAATGGCAATTGAAACAAATTTTATTGACTTCTTGTCAATAATAGATGATCATGTGGGGGATGTGCCCCGGCGAGTGAGCCTTCTTTCCCAGGCGATGAGCGGGTCCTCCGGTCAGCCCAACCTGTACGAAGTACCGGTAGATGATGGATTTGGCCGACGCTAGAATGGCCAAGTCGTCATCTTCGAGGCCAGACCCGAAAATCCAGGTCCGCAAGTCAGGGGATCGCCCAAGGACACTGAAGGCTTCGATGATGAGGGGCGTCCGTGACCGAAAGCTAGAGAATAAAAATGTTTTGAAAAGACACTTTTCCCTGGAGGCATGATATATTTTACTTAATAATGACACAAGGGATTATTTTATTGACCCATTTTAAATCATGAAGATAGAGGTTATCTAGCCGGTATTCATTGCTCTTGAAATAAGAGACATTTGACCACAGTAGAGCTTTTTTTTAGATTTTTAAATATAAACTCTCTCTACTGGCCAAAGTGTCTTTTATTTCAAGAACAATTTTAATTATAGCAGAGTATAACATCGAAAAAATAACATCACACAACAATTTTTATTCAGTTTTAAGAGATCATTAAAAACAAATACATAATATTAATCCCTTATTAATCTAGGTTAATGGAGTGAATGTGAAAATAAATACATAGAGAAATTCAATAATTTGTAAAAAATCATTGATTAAATAATAAAAAAAAACAACAACAGAAATTCTATTTATTTAGCATTATTTCATTCTTTTATTTCAAAATATTTTAACGTAGAAGTCAAAAAAAAAAAAAAAAGGCTAGAAATCATATGGTCAATGGTCCTATATATTAAAATATTTTTTGAATTCTTCATTAGAAAACTACATATTAAAAATCGATGATGTATAAAATGCAATTTATTCTATAATAAGTTAAGAACTGAGTGAATAATTCATTACAATATTTTCTATTAATTCTTGAGTTAAAGCGGGCTGTGGTAATAAAGTGTTATGCATTTAAAATGGAATCTTTTAATTTAGGAATTAACCTAACACAAACACACAATCCGTACGCAACTTAATTATAATTGTTGATGAGGTGAAATTCTTTTACAGACGACTTTAATAATAATGGCGCAATGCATGCGCATTTGCTATTTAAATATTTAGTTCTAACTTCAATTATCACAATTCATTTTAATATTTATAAAAATGTTCATTTTCTAGAAATTTCTAATCACTGAAAAATAAATTACTAAATCATCATTTCGCGAAATATTATTCTTGACCAAACATATTACAAAATTTCTAATAATGTTTGTTAGAAAATTATTTCTCTGTGCTATAGCCTACATATCAAATATAACCTAATATATCTACTTGGTATATTATAAAGCTGTGTTTTATAATATTTATTAATATGTTTCCGAAAGAGCATCCTGTATATATTTTATTAGAAAATTATAAACATATTTTTAACGATAACTTTTTTTTCTTCAAATTCTTCCATTTCCTTAAGTTTTGTCCATGAGTGTATATAATTAAATATTTTTAACAAATTGTTTAATATACCTGAAAAGGTAAATCTCTCTCTCGCGCCACCAATGACGACTTGTATATATATTTTATATATGTATATTTATAAATTATTTTTATATCTATTTATATCTATTTTCCTTATATTTATCATTATATAATCATATTTATTTATATTTATTCTGTATTTAACCTTATACACACACACAAGCCTTTTTATTGGGGCATCCAGCCCTATACATGATTCCCCTCTACAGGATTTAGCAAGGGAAGATGTTTCAAAAGTAAAAACTAGAATATAAGAGGTAATAAGGAAAAAGAAAAGAGAGAAGAAAGAAAAAAACAAACAAAAAGAAATATAGCCATATATACAAAAAATAAACACACAGAGCAAAAGGAACCATACATGATTAAATATTTAAATTAAAGTACCAATGTTTAGGATATGTCAAGGTTAGGATATCATTGAGAGGGCTAGTGTGGAATCAGCCGCGTTCAATCTTCGCCTTCTTCCTCCAAGCAAACCACGACATTCGGCGAATCTATTATTCTCCAACGGACATTGACTGCGGCCTTGTAGAATTTATATAAACCGAGGGAGAGACCCTGATCAACCATCAGTGTGTTCATCCAGCTGCAAATTTGTTGGCAGTCATTTAACCTTATATAATCTTATATGGACTTTGAAATAAAGTAGTTTCAATCTCAATCTCTCTCGCGCGCGTTAAAAATACATTGTTTTAACATATATTTAAAGGGAGAGGTGCCTCTTTTGGTACATGAATACCATCCTCACACAACTTTATATTATATTTTATAAAATGCATTTTCAAAATAACACTCTAAAAACTTAGGCACATTATAAAGTTAACCTCCCAAATAATAATAATAATAATAATAATAATAAAATGATATTTTATAAGCAGACGACGAGAACCTTTTTATTTTATCTTCTGAAAAAAATATAAGAAAGTACTCTTTATATTTTAACAATAATCTTCTTTCAAAATATTTTTTTTTTATAAAAAGGAATCCTCTTATTTCTTAGGGCTTTCTAAACAAATAGTTGATCTAACAAGACTGCCGAGGCTTAAAATGTTTTGTCTAATCCATGGCAATAGGACCAAATAAAATTTGATATTGGCCCAAACGACTGTATTTATTTGGGAAAATAACCACAAAATGGCGGAATTTTGTTACGACTTAAAGTACTTTTGGCTTTTATTTGATACAAAGTTATCTTTTGTTTTAATATTTGGTTGTGATATTTTCGTAAATAATATTTCTATAAGTGACACACCATGTAGAAAAAATATATTAAATTTTTGTAGATAGGATTTGATATAATTATCTGTTTATTTATTATTATCTTTTTAAATATAGATTTAAAAAAATAATTTATTAAATTATTTTATAAGTTATCATTCTTAGCTAATATTACAATTCAGACTTACAATGCATATCTCTATATTTTGAAAATAGAGCAATCCATAAATAAATATTTAATTAAAAAGGCATATATTGGATCAAAATATCATTTATTTTACCAATATTTCAGTTGGCTGAACGCCAACCTTTATCAAGGTATTAAAACATATTTTTAACTCTATACCTCTATATATCTCTATATATATTATAAGTCAAAAGTTTTTAACTATTACTAAAGACACCCATTAATAGTCAAGGTTGTAATAGCGTACTCTCACACCTTAGTTTCTAGCAATTCTATGATTAGGGGGTTAAACACATTATCCTCGTTTATTTAACCTATATACATATATGCACATATGTATATGTATATATGTATAATACTCCCTTCGGGGGGTTGAGATAATCGAATAAAAATTGATCTCCTTCATATGATTATTTATATAAATATCATAAACGCAATATATAGTCCAATATGTTTACTGTGATATCTATATTAAAAAATAATAAAATGACACAATTATATTCGATATATAGTGGCATATAAAACAATACAGATATGTAAATTTGGACGGGAAGGATTGTGATCTATAAAACTAATCTATAAAAATGATGGCATCTATTTTGACGGGAGAGGCGACCTCTTTATTTTCATAAACTGGAATATAATTTTTTACATATATATTTATACTTATATGTGTTGAAAATATTTCGAATTGTGCGTTTGTGAATTTGAAATGTGCAAAATATTATTTATGACAATGGGTGTGGAGATATGTTTTAATTTACTTACGTTTCCATAGTTATAAATGTATAACTATTTTTGTATTTTTCTATATTTTCACATATTTCGAAGTTACAAAATTTCAACATTTAAATATTTATGTGAACAATAATACAAAAGTGATATTGTACTGAGATCAAGTAAATAAATAAAAGAAAAAAAATATCCTGATCGTGACACTATGAATTGCTGATGACTTGCGCCATCTATCGGAATAAATATAAACTAACCGCTGATTTTTCTAATTATTCCAGAATTTACCAAATACCCTTGATGAGGGGTAACAGCTCGAAATGCGTATGTGGTTAGTTTTTCTCGATTAATCGAAAAAGGGGTGTTTGGTCAATTCTTGAATAATTAAAAATAAACTATTAGTTGATATTTATTCATACAGATGGTGCAAGCCATCTTTTAGTTGCACAATCAGGAGATGTCATTTTAAAAAATACATATTTATGTGAGAGAATCAGATAATTTGATGTATTACATTAAATAAAATTGGGTATTTATTATCATCAAATCAGACGCGATATCCCCACAAGGGATGCTTGCGTCAAACACCAACGCTATAAATTCAGAGAACTATTTTACATAAACAATTGATGAATTACATGGTTTGAGTAGAAGTTTAAAGAAGAAAAGAAAGGAATGTTGAAAATATGTTAATATGTATTTTAAAATTAATACGCGAATTTGCTATAGTTTAAAAATTTTATATTAATATTATAATGATCTCCCATCTTTAAAATACATTATGAAATATGTCAAAAGATAAGGGAGAAGGATATTAAAATATTAAATAAATTCCCATTAGTAGATTAAATCATTTTATATTAATGTATTTATTCATTGTGACAAATCTTTTTTAAAAAAAATATATTGGATTATATCAAAAATTGTGTGTCTTTTATTCAAATTCATTTCTCCTAAATGTCTTTTCTCTATCTTATCTTCCACTTTCTAATCGAAAACTATGAATTATTTCAAGATGTCAAAAGTCGCAGATAGCAACTGCTTTTCTTTATTCTTTGATAACACTAAATTCAAATAATTGTAGTTAACAATACATTAAAGTAATGTTTATATTTATAATTTATAATATTATGATGCATTACCGCGCCATCTGTTATCAAAATTCGAAACTATTATAGACGGATTCTTTTTAAAAATAAACAATTTCTACTGTCCTTACTGCAATGTAAAAGTTAATGGGAGGGCCTGGCTCATCAGTGGTGAGGGTTCACCACTGATGAGCCATGCCCTCCCATTAATTTTTCCATTGCAGTAAAGGACAGTAGAAATTGTTTATTTTTAAAAAGAATCCGTCTATAATAGTTTCGAATATATAATATATATTACAATTTAAGTAAAATTTATATATTTTAAATAATGAGGAACATTTCAACAAAACATCTTGAATTATTTTACACAAATAAATTTACTGGCAATGCGGTTCTTTTAAATATCATCAAATATTGTCTCTACAGACCTTACTGCAATGATATGAGTTATTGAATGAGAGGGCTTGGCTCATCAGTAGTGAACCCTCTCAGCGGTTTCGCCAAATTAAGAGACAATATTTGATGATATTCAAAAGAAGCGCATTGCTCGTAAATTTATTTGTCTAAAATATTAACGATAAATGGCAATTGAATTTGATTTACTTAATATATTGAATTATACATAAAGAAAATTATACTTTTGAATGTAAGAATTTAATCTAAAAAATGTTTTAATTATTGTTAGATTGATACACTCATGGACAAAACTTAAGGATGTAGTACTTTTTTGGCATGTATATCGGGATTTAGACAATAACTCTGAAATATATTTGATACACGGTGACCTTTATTGAAGACACACGAGATAACCAAGCGTGAACTAAATTGCTTCTGTCTTCTACAAAAAAAAAAAAAAACATAATTATGGCAACATCAAAGACTTTCCACTTCTTCAAGTTTTGTCCATGAGTGTATTTTAGCAACCACGTCCTCAAGTTTTGTCCATGAGTGTATTTTAGCAACCACGTCCTCAAGTTTTGTCCATGAGTGTATTTTAGCAACCACGTCCTCAAGTTTTGTCCATGAGTGTATTTTAGCAACCACGTCCTCAAGTTTTGTCCATGAGTGTATTTTAGCAACCACGTCCTCAAGTTTTGTCCATGAGTGTATTTTAGCAACCACGTCCTCAAGTTTTGTCCATGAGTGTATTTTAGCAACCACGTCCTCAAGTTTTGTCCATGAGTGTATTTTAGCAACCACGTCCTCAAGTTTTGTCCATGAGTGTATTTTAGCAACCACGTCCTCAAGTTTTGTCCATGAGTGTATTTTAGCAACCACGTCCTCAAGTTTTGTCCATGAGTGTATTTTAGCAACCACGTCCTCAAGTTTTGTCCATGAGTGTATTTTAGCAACCACGTCCTCAAGTTTTGTCCATGAGTGTATTTTAGCAACCACGTCCTCAAGTTTTGTCCATGAGTGTATTTTAGCAACCACGTCCTCAAGTTTTGTCCATGAGTGTATTTTAGCAACCACGTCCTCAAGTTTTGTCCATGAGTGTATTTTAGCAACCACGTCCTCAAGTTTTGTCCATGAGTGTATTTTAGCAACCACGTCTTCAAGTTTTGTCCATGAGTGTATTTTAGCAACCACGTCCTCAAGTTTTGTCCATGAGTATATTTTAGCAACTACGTCCTCAAGTTTTGTCCATGAGTATATTTTAAGTTGAGGAAATTGATCGTTAGAATGAAGGTCACTCCCCGTTATCGTTAAAAATATATATTTAAAAACTAGCCACCATTTATCGCCAGTTTGGTAATTTCGCGGACTCGGGTCGGTAACAAAGCCACAACACCAACTTTGGCAAACTCAGAGCGCCCACCTAGAGACCACGGTTTCGGGTTGATGGCACTCGTCAGTACAGAGCAGTTCCGAGTTCTTGAGATCAACAAGAGATATACGAAATTCTCTAAAGAGGTGTTCAGATAGGAAAGCAGCAAGGAAAATTCTTTAAACCAAAATATATGGTGCATAGTTTTGGGTTTAATTTTACGGGAAATATGCTTTTTATTTTTGAGATCAATTTCCTCCCGCCAAAATTTTCCATTTATATTTGTTCATTGAATTGACCTAACGACTAGCTAGATAAACATTGATATTTTCATGACTTCTCACTCATGAAATCATGTCCATACCGAACTGACATAGTCTGAAACTTCAGAGGTGGGTATTCTGGATTTAACAAAATTGGTATTGTGGCTTTGTCACTGACAATAAATTTCTAGATTGTAGAGGTGGCGGGCGTTGAATAATTTTGAAAAGAATTAAAAGAAAAAATCTAAAATTAATATCGACATATAAATATTCTCCAATTTATTTTCTAATCACTATATTCAGAATTTCATTCATAAAGGTAAATTCAGTCCTTTGTGAATACATTTCTAAAAACAGTTAAGAAGCTTGATGTAGGATGACCCAAGGTCGCTCTAATACCATATTCCTTGTATTTCGTTTTAAGACATCGGATAACTTATACAATGTTTTAAATATAGAATATGTAATTCAGAGTATGAGATAGGTTGAAATATGTGTATTCACTTATATTGAAATGTATATTAAAAACAAAACGAGATATTTTAAAATTGGTATAAAATACACTCATATGGACAGAACTTAAGGAAGTTGAAAGTCTTTGATGTCGCCAGTCGTTTTTTTTTTTTTTTGAAGGAGCTAGAAGCAATTTTATTCACGTGTGTCTTCAATAAAGGTCACTATGTATCAAATATCTTTCAGAGTTATTTTCTGAATCCCGATATATATGCTGAAAGGTACAACTTCCTTAAGTTTTGTCCATGAATATGAACAAAATGGTTTGATATCTTTTACAACGTGTATTGCTTTTGAATGTATCAAATTTTGAACATTACTTCTATATTTTTTTTAATTTCACAACTATATCAACATATCTTTTTTTTAAATTTGAGTTTATAGTAGTATTTGTTAATTTGGCAGCAAAATAATTTACAATTATTTGAAAAAATTGTTCAATATTTTATTATAATACTTTTTCATTGATAGAGGACTCAAAGATGATGATAATTTATATATAATTTAGGAAATTAATTTCTTAAGACTTAATTATGTGTTAAAGAAAATAATGTTATTTCTCCATTCCAAAACATTGTTTTATTGTTTTGTGTAACATTGGCTCTAAATAGATATTCCTATGTGATTTATTCTATATATTTCTACTTCGTATAAATTCCCAAGTAAAAAGAGAGGCAAACATGCGTATACTTCAATAATTCGTTAAAATAAAAAATACAAAAAATTAAAATAACCACACAACAGCAGAGTAATTTTAACAAATAATTAATCACAGGCTTCACCATCAATCAATATCACTTCATTATTATTTTTTTTTAAAGACTTTTTTTTTCTTCTTCATAGAAGCGTATTTCTGAACGCTTGACTTCTAAAGGAGCTTTCTCAAAGGCGGATCATTATAGCTTCTGCGCCCAAGTCTTACATAATCATTAGAACATCATTATCTAACATTTTTCTTTCTCTTTTATTTCTCTAACCATCCCCTTTAATGGGACAAATATGCTTTTTCACGGCAAGATTAAAATTCTTAAAATCTTTTGGTGGCTGCATTTTATGTTCGATTTAGTAAAATGATCTTTTGATGAGTTTCAATATCAATAGGAATTTTTTAGATATGCAAATGTGAATTTTTGTCATGAGATCCATTTGCAGAAATAGACAAAAAGAAGAATTTTTTTCGTCTGCTTTGTTTAATCACAAATTCTTTTTTTTTTCAGCTAATCTCAATATTTTTTCGTATAATAGATTGGGAAGACATATTTTATGGTTGTAGTTCTAATCAAATACAAAACTTCTGATTTATATCGATTAAATAACATATATATATTAACATATACATTTTAATGAATTTTGATCTAATGATATCGACTGGAATAATACAGAGCTTGTTTCATATTTATTTCAAAGATTTTCAATGAATTTTAATTAAAAACTCTACTGGTCGAGGTATCTCTTACCTCAAGAACAAATGAAATTTTAGAACAACGTTTAACAAGTTTTAATGCAAATGTTTCCTTTTACAGAACGAAAAATCGTAAAATTTAATTATTTTAAGGAGAAATAACGACTATTCCTATCCTTAGGGATGAAGTATGAAAGGAGGATTTGCGAAGAGTAATGATGAACGGAAAAATAAACGTGTCCAGGGATGGGAATCGAACCAACAGTTTACTGCTTACATTGAACTGAATTCAACATGTGCAGACATACTTCCTGGAGTGAGCTATCGCCAACTATCCACTATGAATATCATGGCCACCTATACTTAAGTAAATATATGTTATAAAGGTATGAGAGGATGTTAAAAGTGAGAAATTCTAGAAAATGTACCTCCATAGATGATTTATTGTAAGTAAAACACACAAAACATAATTACTCACAGAAAAACATTCTTTAAATTATAATTGCATATATATTTTTATTTTATTATTTCGTTATTATATATATATAAATAATTACAATAAAATATCGCGCTCACAATTATAAACTCTTTTTTTAATTTTTCAAAACCACTAATAGCAAAAAAATACAATTATATTAAATATTGATTTAAAATAAGAAAATATGGGAAATGAGATAGAACGTCTATTTTGGTGTTTCGCTTCAAATTATTGTTCTTCAATATTTTAGATTTTTGTTTCTAAATAATTGTGGTTCTTATATAATTGGAAAATGTGAAAAACCTTTAAAATAAAATTTCAAATTATATTTTCATCGACTTGTTTTCTCTATCTTTTTCTCCGTTTTTATTATAATTAACCCATCCCATTCATAAGGTAATAGATCGAAACTAAACCATTAGCCCACATTTGCATATATGCGATGGAAAATTTCAAGAAAAAGTAAATCTTCAAGTTACATACCTTCTGCTGCCAGACGTGGGTTGTTAGCCAATGCCGCGAATATATGAGTAGACTTACCCCAAATACCGACATTTTTAAACACAGTTTATCGTTAAAAATAAGACCTAATTTAGAAATACAATTCTACGGTCCTAGAAGCATATGTCTAAAACACCAACTTACTGTATTCAAAACCAAATTCACTTTATATAAAAGAAATTTAGTCCATTACAATGGTGAAGCGATCTTAAGATTAAAATGGCGAAACCGATGGGAGGGTTCACCATTGATGAACCATTCACGACCTTCCTCAATTTTTATTCATTGCAGGATAAGGGCTTTAGAGGGAAATAAATTTTAATTATATTTATTTCAAAAGAAAAATAGTCAAACATGTTTATAATTTACTTTATATTATTTATATGCTTTTAAAAAGGTAAACATTTTAATTTCCAAAACTAGGTAACAACGTTTATTTTGTGAAAAAATTAGTACAAAAATGAAATTGTTCTGGGACCAGGTAGATAAATTAAGGCATCTCCTGATCGTACTAAAAGTTTCTGATGGCTTGCACCATCTGTCGGAATAAATATCAACCATTCATTGATTTTTATTTATTCCAGAATATTCGAAACTATTTTAAAGGCGTAAGATTCTTTTTGAAATTAAACAATTTATACTGCCCTTACTGCAATGTAAAAATTAATGGGAGGGCCTGGCTCATCAGTGGTGAACCCTCCTAGGGGTTTCGCCAGTTTACCATGGTATATTAAACTGGCGAAACCCCTGGGAGGGTTCACCACTGATGAGCCAGGCCCTCCCATTAATTTTTACATTGCAGTAAGGGCAATATAAATTGTTTAATTTCAAAAAGAATCTTACGCCTTTAAAATAGTTTCGAATTTTGATAACAGATGGCGCGCTAGTGCATCATATTCCAGAATATAACTAAGCTTTAATTTTCAATGATAGTATAAAATAAAGATGCAATACAAATTGAAGTAGAAGAAAGAAATTTAGAACTTAGATCGCATGCAAGCGTTATATAGGCTCCTTAGGAAAGGCCCAGAATCAAACGCTGGTGTGCAGTCAAAGGTGAAAGGATTTATTTTCTATTCAATCTCTGTTGTTTTTTTTTAGCAATTTGAAGATGGGTCTGACTCGAAAGCTCAATTTTTAATTCGAAAATAAAAGAAATGTTTAACCCACTATCTACTCATTTCACTAATGAAATAACGGGTGATTATTCTCTATAAAAAATCAAGGATAGATTTCTCTTGATAAAAAAAGAATAGAGGGAGAATAATCGATTATAGGAAGAGGTAAAACAAATTGGTAATTAAAAATACTTTTATTTCCGAGTCGATAGGAAAGACTTAACGGTATTTATAATAGAATTAGGTATGGTGGACTAAATTGATTTCCAATATAGCGGGGATTGGATTCCCCAAAGTCAAACTCATTGAGAAACTTTTTGTTCACACGATGAAGGGAAATTTTAAAATTTGTTGAACGGGGTTGGGAGGTGAATTTGAAATGGCCCCAATTGGCCCGGATTTCTTCCACTTCCTTTTTTAATATTTTTCTCTTATTTTCTTTCTTCGAAAAAAAAAAAACTTAAAAAAACTCTCTTAGTTCTTTCTAGAAATACGGTTATATAGTTTTGTGTGTTTGTTGTATATTAGAGAGTGTTGTATGATTGGTACTAAAGTGCTTCCCCCTTTTTATAAATACAAGGTATGTCCCATAAGTTCCCGGACTGGGTCCATAAAAAAGAAAGGTAAGATATTTTTAAAAAATGTATTAAAACTTTTCAAAGTAATCCCCCCTTGCTTCAACGCACCAGCGCCATCGTTTCTCCCAATTGTCGAAACAGTTTTTATAGGCCTCTTTTGGAATGGTCTTCAATGCCAACAGCGAATTTTCTATTATGTCATCCCTGGTGTCAAAATGTCTTTCTTTTAGAACTGCTTTAAGTTTGGGGAATAGGAAAAAGTAATTTGGTGCGATGTCTGGGGAATAGGGTGGTTGGTGTTCGACAAAAACTCGTCACCAAGTGCGCTGTGTGTGGGCAGGCATTGTCATGGTGTAGGATCCAGTCACCATTAGTCCATTTTTTCTGGCCTTTTTTTCGAATCGCTTTCCTTAGACGGCTAAGAATGCCCAAATACATTTCCTTAATAACTGTTTGGCCTGCAGGAAGATACTCGTGATGAACAATGCCCTTGTTATCCAAAAAGGCGACCAGCAACACCTTGTTTCTGGATTTCAATATCCTGGATTTTTTTGGGTCTAGGCTCACCCTGACCTCTCCACTCGACAGATTGACACTTGGTTTCAGGGTCATAGCCATAGACCATATACCAGTTTCGGCAATTTCAGACAGACCCACAACCTATTCATCATGTTTTAGGAATATGACTCTCATCAATACAGCAGCGGCTTCGTTTTCGTAACTTCCTAATAGAAGAGTTTTTGAATAGGCCAGTGGATTTGCTATTATCTAGGGTTTGAGAATACGGCTTCGAGTGGATACGCTATTCTCTACGGTTTGAGAATACAGCTTGGAGTGGATATACTATTCTCTACGGTTTGAGAATACGGCTTGGAGTGGATATACTATTCTCTACGGTTTGAGAATATGGCTTGGAGTGGATATGCTATTCTCTACGGTTTGAGAATACGGCTTGGAGTGGATATGCTATTCTCTACGGTTTGAGAATATGGCTTGGAGTGGATTTGCTATTCTCTACGGTTTGAGAATATGGCTTGGAGTGGATACGCTATTCTCTACGGTTTTAGAATACGGCTTGGAGTGGATGTGCTATTCTCTACGGTTTGAGAATACGGCTTGGAGTGGATGTGCTATTCTCTACGGTTTGAGAATACGGCTTGGAGTAGATAAGCTATTCTCTACGGTTTGAGAATACGGCTTGGAGTGGATATACTATTCTCTACGTTTTGAGAATATGGCTTGGAGTGTATATGCTATTCTCTACGTTTTGAGAATACGGCTTGGAGTGGATATGCTATTCTCTACGTTTTGAGAATACGGCTTGGAGTGGATATGCTATTCTCTACGGTTTGAGAATATGGCTTGGAGTGGATTTGCTATTCTCTACGGTTTGAGAATACGGCTTGGAGTGGATACGCTATTCTCTACGGTTTGAGAATACGGCTTGGAGTGGATACGCTATTCTCTACGGTTTGAGAATACGGCTTGGAGTGGATACGCTATTCTCTACGGTTTGAGAATACGGCTTGGAGTGGATTTGCTATTCTCTACAATTTGAGAATACGGCTTCGAGTGGATATACTATTCTCTACGGTTTGAGAATACGGCTTAGAGTGGATATGCAATTCTCTACGGTTTGAGAATACGGCTTGGAGTGGATATACTATTCTCTACGGTTTGAGAATACGGCTTGGAGTGGATATACTACTCTCTACGGTTTGAGAATACGGCTTGGAGTGGATATGCAATTCTCTACGGTTTGATAATACGGCTTGGAGTGGATACGCTATTCTATACGGTTTGAGACTACGGCTTGAAGTGGATATGCTATTCTCTACGGTTTGAGAATACGGCTTGGAGTGGATATGCAATTTTCTACGGTTTGAGAATACGGCTTGGAGTGGATATTCAATTCTCTACGGTTTGAGAATACGGCTTGGAGTGGATACGCTATTCTCTACGGTTTGAGACTACGGCTTGAAGTGGATATGCTATTCTCTACGGTTTGAGAATACGGCTTGGAGTGGATATGCAATTTTCTACGGTTTGAGAATACGGCTTGGAGTGGATATGCAATTCTCTACGGTTTGAGAATACGGCTTCGAGTGGATATACTATTCTCTACGGTTTGAGAATACGGCTTGGAGTGGATATGCAATTCTCTACGGTTTGAGAATACGGCTTCGAGTGGATACGCTATTCTCTACGGTTTGAGAATATGGCTTGGAGTGGATATGCTATTCTCTACGGTTTGAGAATATGGCTTGGAGTGGATATACTATTCTCTACGGTTTGAGAATACGGCTTGTAGTGGATATGCAATTCTCTACGGTTTGAGAATACGGCTTCGAGTGGATATACTATTCTCTACGGTTTGAGAATACGGCTTGGAGTGGATACGCTATTCTCTACGGTTTGAGAATACGGCTTGGAGTGGATATACTATTCTCTACGTTTTGAGAATACGGCTTCGAGTGGATATACTATTCTCTACGGTTTGAGAATACGGCTTGGAGTGGATATGCAATTCTCTACGGTTTGAGAATACGGCTTCGAGTGGATATGCTATTCTATACGGTTTGAGAATACGGCTTGGAGTGGATACGCTATTCTCTACGGTTTGAGAATATGGCTTGGAGTAGATATGCTATTCTCTACGGTTTGAGAATATGGCTTGGAGTCGATATGCTATTTCCTACGGTTTGAGAATATGGCTTGGAGTGGATATGCTATTTTCTTGAGAAATCAGGTTGAGCACTACGGTTTCATCATTGGCAGCTGGACTGAACACACTTCCAACCAAGCCACTATGGAAATACTCAAAGAAAGTTTTCTTAAAAAGTTTAAATACCTCTCAAAATATATCTTCACAGAGATCCCTCAATTTTTAAAACATTATGCTTCTCAATCACCTAGGAACAATTAATTCGCCTTTCAATGTATTTTTTTAAAATATAAAGTGAACATTTTATATAAAATTTTAATAAAAAATAAATTACTATAAGGGGAGGTATTTAAAAAATTCAGTTAATATACTGAATTAAAATTAACCTCGTCAATTGAATAATCTTTTTTTAATATACCAAAAGTTAATTAGAAAATAACTAAGTTTTTAAGTTAATTTTAAAATTAGGTTTAAGTTTTTAAAATAGAATTTTCTCTTCGAGATAGAATATAAATTCCGTTCTTTTTCTCTCATATTTAGAATTTTTAAAAGCGAATAAAAAAGTGAAAAAATACTTTATATAATTGCATATATATATATACTAGCGGATGTGTACCCGGCTTCGCCCGGGTTTTATCCGAGTGAAAGTTTGCCTAACGAATATTATATATTATGAAGTATAATAAACAATGTTAAAGATTAGTTTTAATTATTAATCAAGATTGTGTGTGAATATGTGAGAAAGATGCAATATCGTTGTTGTTTTCTTGGCCGACTGTTTTACATATGGTGTTATCTTAAAATTGCTTGTTTTGAATATTTTTTTAGATTGAGTTGAATGAATTGCTGAATTATTTTTTGTATTTATATATAAATAAAATTAACTCTGTTGATTTTTTTTTTGTATTTAATCGATAACAGCGAAGTTACGCATGTTAAAGTTAGGAAAAATATTTTGATGTTAAGCAAAACCTGCTCCATCTCGTTTTACATAAATGTTGAAAATCTGGTCGAAATTGATGCATTGTAACGAAAGTTTTTAGCGAACACCACTTATGAAATTTGCATTTTATTAATATAGATATATATATATATATATATTAGATAATAAAAAGGCATATATTGTATTTAATAAAATATTTATTTTGCCAATATTTCGGCTGGCTGAACGCCAACCTTTATCGAGGCATTACAATTTTTGCATACATGCGGCGCTGAGTTTGTGTATACAAAGATGTAATGCCTCGATAAAAGTTGGCGTTCAGCCAGCCGAAATATTGGCAAAATAAATATTTTATTAAATCCAATATATGCCTTTTTATTATCTAATGAATTAAATATGGATTGCTCTATTTTCAAAACAATATATGGCGTAATAATATGATAAATTGTGAAGACACGAAATATGTAATTTACAAATAATAAATATTTTGTCTTAACGTTAACCGAGTCAAACCGATCAAATATATAAAAATACTATTTTAATTCAAATAATATAATTTGTAATTGTTTTGGGAAGAGAGAAAAAGTAAATATATAAAGTACGTATATTGATTTGCATAGATAACCGTCTATTAAATAATTGAAAATATGCAATATTTCGGGTAAATTTAGGTTTGAAGAACTTATATGTCACTCCACACTATATTTCTCATTAACATTTCAACATTAGACAAACATCTCGCGACGTGAAAATATGTTCCTATGCAAATATAAAATGTGCCACAATGCAGTACAACCACAATGTGATATTACTTATGTATTTTATTACTATGTAAATAAATCACTTACTTGCTTATTATGGATGGAAATTCTTTTCTAGATGACGTCTAGTTTTGACGTGCGACCTTTATAGATGACTTGCTTAATTTGCGACGGAAAGGATAAATGTCAATTCTACCGCCGAACTGTTACACACAACCTTAGGTAAATATAATTATATTACTTATGTTTGAAAAAGGAACAATAAAAATCAGGTAAAGAGTCTCTTTCAATTTTGGAGTTTTTGCAAGTTTTCGAGGCAATTTTTTTGCAGAGAAACGCTTTACCTGAATTTTATTGTTCCTTTTTCAAACAATTTCTAGATAACTATTGCTCACTTATAATATGTGAACAATAAGATAAAAGTTTGGTGTTGATAATATAAACAAAAAAGGCATATCTTGACAGATCACACGATAGCACTCTGCTATTTAAAATGCCCATGTGAGCGATCAGGATATATGCAATTTTTATTACATAATATGTGGCAAATTCTTTATATCTTCTGTTTTAAACTTACCATAGAACATTAATAAAGTGTTACTTATTTTATTATATGCAATTTTTTATCACTTAATATGTGGCAAATTCTTTATATCTTCTGTTTTAAATTTACCATAGAACATTAATAAAGTGTTACTTATTTTATTTTATGCAATTTTTTATTACTTAATATGTGGAAAATTCTTTATATCTTCTGTTTTAAACTTACCATAGAACATTAATAAAGTGTTACATATTTTATTATATGCAATTTTTATTACTTAATATGTGGGAAATTCTTTATATCTTCTGTTTTAAACTTACCATAGAACATTAATAGAGTGTTACTTATTTTATTATATGCAATTTTTATTACTTAATATGTGGCAAATTCTTTATATATTCTGTTTTAAACTTACCATAGAACATTAATAAAGTGTTACTTCTTTTATTATATGCAATTTTTATTACATAATATGTGGCAAATTCTTTATATCTTCTGTTTTAAACTTACCATAGAACATTAATAAAGTGTTACTTCTTTTATTATATGCAATTTTTTATTACTTAATATGTGGCAAATTCTTTATATCTTCTGTTTTAAACTTACCATAGAACATTAATAAAGTGTTACTTCTTTTATTATATGCAATTTTTTATTACTTAATATGTGGCAAATTCTTTATATCTTCTGTTTTAAACTTACCATAGAACATTAATAAAGTGTTACTTATTTTATTATATGCAATTTTTTATTACTTAATATGTGGCAAATTCTTTATATCTTCTGTTTTAAACTTACCATAGAACATTAATAAAGTGTTACTTCTTTTATTATATGCAATTTTTATTACTTAATATGTGGCAAATTCTTTATATCTTCTGTTTTAAACTTACCATAGAACATTAATAAAGTGTTACCTTTTTTATTATATGCAATTTATTATTACTTAATATGTGGCAAATTCTTTATATCTTCTGTTTTAAACTTAACATAGAACATTAATAAAGTGTTACTTCTTTTATTATATGCATTTTATATATGCATCTTTTATTATTTAATATGTGATAAATTATTCATATCTTCTGTTTTAAACTTACCATAGAACATTAATAAAGTGTTACTTATTTTATTAGATCAAATAAGCGAACTCTCGATAAAATTCGCTCTTTATTCAAGCTTGTCATATATATGATGGGAGGAAAGAACCTTTTACAAAAGAGATATTGGGGTGATACACGTGGGTGTGTATTGGGGACTACATTAAAGCTAAATAGTATAAAATTTAGAAAATTAACTCATGATTTTCATTGATAACCATGACCCGGGTTCGAACTCCGTATTGAAAATTTTATTTAAAAAAAGAATCGCTTCATTGGCCTTCTATTCTTGAAAAAGTCCAACCCTACTAGTGAGTATCAATAACCAAATGGGGCTCTGCCACATCTGTAAGTGCAAAAATCGAACTGTTTTCTTGCATGTGTAGACAGTCGCCAGCTACCTACCATGATTATCATGGGGTACTTGGGAGAGGTACCACCATCATTCTCAAAATTAATATTATGGGGAAATATAGATTTGAAACTGGTAATCTGTAAAGGGATATATTGTCTTTTTTTCCCATAAAGAATCAGATCTATTTTTATTTATTTATTTATTTCAACACACAAAACGCGATATCCCGGCAAGGGATAATTGCGTCGATTTACATAAAAAAAAACACAAACAGTTATAAACATTTTATACAAGAAAGGTAATCAAAAATAAAAAAGAGAAACAATAATATATACACTGCGTGACATTGAAATGGAACACCAAGAAATAGTGGCCAGAAAGTGATGAAACTCGGCAGACAGAGAGAGACAGGGACGAACAATAAGTGATCTTTATTTCAAAATGATAGTCATAATACAGAGCGAGAACGGCGTCGGCTTAGTAGCAAGTAGGACCACCGCGGACGGCGATGCACGCAGCAACACGTCTAGGTAGAGAGTCAATCAGAGTACGGATGGCGTCCTGAGGGATGGCTCTCCATTCCCTCTCAACCATTTGCCACAGTTCGTCTTCTGAACGCGGCTGTGGCAAGGCATGCAAACGGCGTCCAATGATGTCCCAGACGTGCTCGATTGGTGAGAGATCAGGAGAGTACGGTGGCCAGGGAAGCATCTGTACATCTTGCAGAGCTTGTTGGCTAATGCGAGCAGTGTGCGGTCGGGCGTTATCCTGCTGATAAAGGGCATTGGGTACCCCCTGAAGGTAGGGGAGTGTCACCGGTCGCAGCACATCATCAACGTATCGTTGGCCGTCATAGTGCCCTGAATACGAAGTAAAGGTGGCCTGGAATCATACGCGATTGCGCCCCAAACCATGATTACACGTTGTCGCACGGTGGGGCGTTCCACAATTGCTGCCGGATTGGACCTTTCTCCACGTCGACGCCACACGCGTACACGGCGACTATCACTGGACAAGCAGAAACGCGACTCATCTGAGAACACGACCCTGTGCCATTCCGTCATCCACGTCGATCTAGCCCGGCACCATTCCAAACGTTGGCGCCTATTCGGTGGGGTCAATGGCAGTCTTCTTAGCGGACGGCATGAGTGCAAGCCATTAGCAACCAATCGACGGGAAATGGTTCTGGTCGAGATGGAATGATCTAGGGTGTCTTGCACATGTTGCAGGATGGCGGTACAAGTGGCTTGTGGGGCCGCCACTGCTTGTCGAAGGATACGCCGATCCACACGTGCTGACGTCACTCTGGTTGCACCGGCATTCCTATAAATTGCCACATTTCCTTGTTCCAACCATCTTCTCCACAGTCGGTGCACCGTGGACGCACCAAGGTGTGTATCAGCTGCGATTTGACGTATGGACCAACCTGCCCTTTTCAGTCCGATCACCATGCCCCTCGTAAAAGCGTCTGTCTGCTTGAACTGCCTCCGTTTACGATGACCTGGCATTCTCTGTTATTACACGTGTCTTTTGACACAAGAACAAAATTTCTACAATGATTTTCCTTGAAGAAATAACGACACGAATACTGTCCTTTCTGCAAGTTCCTTCCCTTATATCTTACTCCATGTGCGCACGAGAGCTGCGCATTTTACATCATTTGCATAACTCGGTTAGGCGCGTCTACCCTGAAATTTGCATAATTTTCTGGCCACTATTTCTTGGTGTTCCATTTTCAATATCACGCAGTGTATTAGGAACCTGAACTTTTCAGGTTGGAAAGATAATCACAAATATATTTACAAAGATAGTTAAATCTATGATAATTCTCTCTGCTATCTGCAATCAGGTCTATTGATAGTTCATTCTTTCTGTTGGTACTATCGTAGATACATATATTAAATAGAAGGGATTCTAAAAGCTATCTTTGGTATTTTATTGCGATATAATGACATTTGACATGTCAAAAGGGTGAACGGTCTGAGATTAAATAATCAAAAATATATCTCTTGTGTGTAAATAACTATGTATATGTAAAAAAAATTGTACAAATGTGAAATTGTACTGTGATAAGGTGCATAAATTAAGGGAAAAAAAAGGCATCTCCTTAACGTGCAACTGAAAGTTGTTGATGGTTTGCGCCATCTATCGGAATAAATATCAACTAATCAACGATAAGTTTATATTTATTCCGACAGATGGCGAAAGCCATCAGTAACTTTCAGTTTCATTATAAGGAGATGCCTTCCTTTTTTTTTCTTATATATATATGTGATATCTTGGGACCTCTGGGACCAGTGTTACCTGATGCTAGACGAACCTCGATGTCAACTCCACCGAGCAGTCGTGGTGGAAGGCGACACAGCTGGGCCAAAGGTGAAATAAACAAACAGAGATTCCACTAAAAGCGTCTGACGTCAAGAAGGAATGGGATGAGGAGAGAGGGAGATCTTTAGAGCAAGTGTTACCGTTGGGATCCAAACGTAGACTGACAATTCTTGCTTCTCGATTTAACACCAAGACCTTTCTTCTTTCTAATTGGTTGACCTATTTAGGGGATTCTTTCCCAATTGGCGGGACCATGCCACGTGGCCGCTGGCTATTGGTTGACCTACTTAGGTATGGTCTTCTCTAATTGGCCTTGCGGCTTTCTTTGATGGAAGATACGTGCCGGTCTTGTTCCGGAAATATTGGGCGTCTCTCTACTTTTATAGCTTTTGCGGTCACCAGATACCACCGGTCCTGTCAGGAAATATTGGCTTAAACTTAGCTCGCAGGGTTTCCGGGGTCAGAAGGTTAACTGTGACTTTATTAATAGTCGGGCTCTCTTCTAGGCCTACTTCTTAGGCTTGACTTCTACTCTCACCTAAGCCTGATTAGTTTTAACCTTAATCTTCTCCTGTTAGTCTCCATTCCTTCTATCTGTACAGTTGTTATACTTTATTAGATTCTTACGCGGTACAGATTGATGTTAGTTGAGGCTTTCTATGTGCAGTACATAAGAAGTTATATACAGTCATGGGGTGGAACATGTGGTAGTAGATATCTAGACTATTTACAACAATTCCATGGTCTTAAATCATCACAGATGGCCCCGGATGTGAGAGGGTTCATATGGAGGGATTTAAGAGAGCGGAATAGGAAGACTGTTATTAAGGAAGTAATTTTTTTTAAATTAATTAAAATGAGTTGGTATATAACATGGGGTTGATTTCTGTATATCCATAAGAGGTAATAAAGCATAAACAACTAATATTAAACATACAAGTAAAAATAAAAATATGAATAAAATATTTAATAGAGAACATATAATGATGATAGGTAAAAATATAAATGATAGGATGGGACAATCATGATCTCTTCGTGATGGGCGTTAGAAAGGGTTGAGGGGTTAGTTATTACTTGGTTGCGGCAATGTCACTTTGACTCAAGTCCCAAACCATTTAATGTGCACGGCGCGGAAAACCTAGGCCATGTTTCACATGTAAATTTAAGGACCTAATAAAGTTACAGTACCACAATCGAAAAGTAAGATAAGGGTGATTGTTATGGGTTTTAGTAATTAGTCGTTAAGACGTACGCATGCAGGATAAATGAGGGCGAAGATCAGTGACCAGAAATCAAAGTTTTAATTAGAGTCGTCAGGGGCTTAGCGAGAAAAAGAGTAAAATAAAAAAAAGATGTGCCAGCGTGTGGCATGAGAGTGCCCTGGAATAAAAAAAAATACAATTTGCACGTATCCAAGCCAGAAGTAGGGATAGGTAAATCTGGGGGACGGTGTGTCAAGATTGTTAATTACGAAATCAAAGTAGGTCAAGTCTAGCCTGCGAAGGAGTTAAAAGTTCCTGCGGAAAAGGGTTAGTATTTATTAAGAAGTAACCTTTAAAGTGGTTGTTTAAGAGGTTATTGAAGATTGCCCTGTTTTTAGATCATGATTCTTAGTTTGATTATAAAAGAATATATAATTGAGATATGAAATTGCGAAATTAAGGCTTTGCATATAGCGTTAAAGGATTTGAAAAATCGAAAATAGAATTGCGAAGTTAAATGCAAAGTAATCTTTAAAAAAAAAAGTAAAAATAGTGATGACATGATACAAAGATTAACACACTACAGCAGTATATAAGGGGTAATAGAAAGTGAAAATATTAAATGAAAATTAATAATGAGCAATAATATACTCGATAGCATTGACATGGTAGCGGAAGATGAAACAATGTAAATAACATCTAATTTATAAAGTGAGAAAAAATATAAAATGACAAAAGGCAAATTAGTGATATAAACATGAAATATAAACTTGAGATTATTAGATATGAAAGATAAAATATAAAGTTGATTATAGAATAGAGTCATAAAGCAAAAGTAAATAAGTTTTGGTAAAGAAAAATAAAATAAAATGACACTCATCTAAACTGATTGGTGAGGTAAATAAAATATAAGAGCTAGATAATGATTATATAAAGAATATTAAAATGAAAAAAAAATGTTCATCGAGAAAGAAGAGCAAGTAAAATTATACATAGAAATTATATATCGTGAAAGAATGGAAAGTTGTAGGCCACATTATGTTCCTGTTTTTTAGGATGGGTAGAGAGAGCTTTAAATTGTCCTCGATTGATATCTTTGGTCTTGTTGGCCTAAGTTTTTCTAACTTATCGAATTTGTTTTATGTTTGGCGTGACTCGTGGATCACATTGTTTCCAACTGTGAAACTTACTGAGTCCTAATGTTGTCGATTTTTTGTTCCCTGCGCCACGTTTAGGTGAAAACGTGATTCTTCCTAAAGCGGCATTTATTCTGTGTGTGCAGGAGAAACACGGCGATCTATTCTAACCGATAAAGGGTTGTTGTTTTTTTTTTTTTTTTTTTAAACATGTGTGGGTGTGTGTGATTTTTAGGTAAAATGTTGTCCTTGGTTCTAAGTGTCGATGTTAAGTGGACTGATTTGTTAGTAAATGTAAAATAACGGGCTAAGCAAGTTATTAGTAGCTAACGGGATATCGGCGTAGATTAAAAATAAAAGGCACGCACTAATATTTAATTTAATAGGTAGCGAAAATCCATTAGAGTGACATCGGGGTGGCGACGGATGTAACAAGATGTCGGCTATTTGTTTGTCCATCTCCCTTCGAATTTATTATTAGCTAGTTCCGGCGGTGGCGGGCATATTTATTTGGGTCAGAGGCCCTTTGTGGGGGCAGCTTGCTTTCTTCCAACTTATTGGATTTGTTAATTCAGGCTACGCTCGGAGATATTATTTCTATAATTGTAAACACAAAAGCGTTTGATTTGTGTTTGTATTTCGAAAATTCGGATATTGTATCTGTTGATATTAAATCGAATGGTTTTTGGCGGACTTAGTAAAAATGTTATTCAATGATATCAGGTTAGAATTGAATGAAATTGCGACTATCGACGTGGACAATGTGTGATTAAAGGTGTCACAGGCGTGATGAAGGCGTCTTTGGCCTGAAGATTGAAAGAGTTTTGTGGTGTAGCTTTGTGACACGAAGCGAAAAAATTGTAAATGAAAAGGTGTCACGTGAAGTCTTTGTTTTGTACAAAATCTAACCTGTTTTACTATGAATAACAAATTTACTAAAGTCACGGGTGCTGGTTGTACGCACATATATCGAGAATATTTATTGTTAGTGGATATGGCACGTTTAATGTGAATTTTTTTTTTGTGTGTGTGTTTAGTAGGGCGACGTAATAAAGCTTGTGTGGCTCGAAATTTGATTTGGGTGTGAAGTCGCGCACTAAAAATTTGTTGCCAATTGGAGAAAGTGATGAGAGAGGGAGTTGTTTATTTTGTTGAGAGAGATTTGTCGATATTTAAATATGCATGTAAAAGGAAGGAGTGTAGTTATGTGGGAATTTAACGATTGGAATAGTTTTGGAAGGCTGTGATTTAAGTTACTTCTGTCCAAAGATATGCAAGAGGAGGACATAGAGGCGTTGAAAATAGGATCAGGAACATTACATTGAGGCCAAATAAGAGTGTTGGAGTTCACCACGTGTGAGCAACCCGTTCCAGGAGGGGAAGATTTAGTAAATGGGACAGTTGTATTAACCTGTCCATGGGACACGTGTTGCTTGCACGAGGTGAATTTGTATAAGGTAGTTGGTAGAGGTACATTATCTTGATACAGGAGTAGCTGAGAACAGTTTATAATTAGTAGAAATCGTTTTATGGAGTTAAGGGATAATATGATAAAAGGCAAGGGTGTATCGATGATATGGAATTTTAGATTCCGCGTTATGTTACTTATTTTTAAGATCAAAAAGATATAATCTATGGTGACAATATTGTTAGCTATGGCGTTAATAGTTAAGTTAAATGGATGGACAGGTATTTTCTTTTACAAACTGGTTTCTATTATTTTAAAAGTATTCTGCCTAATTATAGCGATAGATGCTTCTGTATCAAGTAGTAGAGTAGGTTTACATTATTGGACAGTTCAGCTCGAACGAACAATTGTTCAACAAAAGTTATAGAAGGAGGAACCTACTGTTGTGCGGTCTTGTATGTCGGGACAGTCCTGGTCTGGTGCCATAGTTGGAGGATCTTTGGGACAGTCAGAGTTCATTGTTTGCGCTGGGCTCGTGGTTTAGAGATGGTCGGGGGAGCAGGTAACATACGCTCGCGTGTTGGTAACTCGGAGGGGTGCTTGCAGGAGGTTTGCTGGCTTTCTCAGTCTTGTAGAGTATTGTAGTTGAGCCCGATCTGCTTGGTCGTCGTAGTTGGTGAAGAAGCTCTGCGCCTCGTACGAACCATCGTAGCGATTCCACCTCTCGCGATGTCCGGTCACGGCAGAAAGCTGATGTAGCGTCGTGGTCAACCTCCCCAGGACATCTGATACCGGCGGCGGGGGCGTGACGTCTTCCTGGCTGGGGGCGATTTCCTGCGTCCTACCGAGGGTGGTTTCTTTCTTCGGAAAAGTGGGGTTTTCGCCACTTTCGTAGTCGGGATCGGTCTTCATGGGCTCCTTTGAATCCTCCTCTCTTCCCTGTTCCATCTTTCTGTACAGACAGTGGTCTACTTGCTTACTTGTACCTTGGCGTCCACTATCATGTCGACTCTTCGGGCGGGGGAGTCTGTGATATCTTGGGACCTCTGGGACCAGTGTTACCTGATGCTAGACGAACCTCGATGTCAACTCCACCGTGCAGTCGTGGTGGAAGGCGACACAGCTGGGCCAAAGGTGAAATAAACAAACAGAGATTCCACTAAAAGCGTCTGACGTCAAGAAGGAATGGGATGAGGAGAGAGGGAGATCTTTAGAGCAAGTGTTACCGTTGGGATCCAAACGTAGACTGACAATTCTTGCTTCTCGATTTAACACCAAGACCTTTCTTCTTTCTAATTGGTTGACCTATTTAGGGGATTCTTTCCCAATTGGCGGGACCATGCCACGTGGCCGCTGGCTATTGGTTGACCTACTTAGGTATGGTCTTCTCTAATTGGCCTTGCGGCTTTCTTTGATGGAAGATACGTGCCGGTCTTGTTCCGGAAATATTGGGCGTCTCTCTACTTTTATAGCTTTTGCGGTCACCAGATACCACCGGTCCTGTCAGGAAATATTGGCTTAAACTTAGCTCGCAGGGTTTCCGGGGTCAGAAGGTTAACTGTGACTTTATTAATAGTCGGGCTCTCTTCTAGGCCTACTTCTTAGGTTTGACTTCTACTCTCACCTAAGCCTGATTAGTTTTAACCTTAATCTTCTCCTGTTAGTCTCCATTCCTTCTATCTGTACAGTTGTTATACTTTATTAGATTCTTACGCGGTACAGATTGATGTTAGTTGAGGCTTTCTATGTGCAGTACATAAGAAGTTATATACAGTCATGGGGTGGAACATGTGGTAGTAGATATCTAGACTATTTACAACAATTCCATGGTCTTAAATCATCACATATATATGTAGTAAAGTATTCCAAATCTTTAATAACTAAATTGATAAAAGTAAAAATATAGTTCCATCCTCTTAACTTAGAGCCATCTGTTATGTGTTGGGATCTGTGAATTTGTACTATTTATTTCTTTTTAAAATGTTTTGACCACAGTTTGAGTAACCACGTGAGATTATCTTTATTATATACGTGGACAAAACTTAAGGAAATTGTGCCTTTTAGTATGCATATTAGGATTCAGACAATAACTTGAAAGATGTTACAGTGACCTTTATTGAATACACACGAGATAACCGAGTGTGAACAAAATTGCCTCTGTTTTCTTTAAAAAAAAAAAAAAAAAACAGACGACCAGCGACACCAAATAATTTCCACTGACTTAAGTTTTGTCCATGAGTGCATATATCTATTATTGTTAGTTAGCGATTGGTGCACGCGGGAGAGATCATGTTATCAGTAAGTCAGGTCAATTATGTTTAATTTTGTTTTTTTATTCTCTTTAAGACACGTGTTTGTGTTACATACCCTGTTACTCTATCTTGTCAGGAATGAAAGATAGCAAAACATGGTTGATAAATTCAAACAACTCTTTATTTGGGGGAAATAATTATTGAGTAGTAAAATAATATTTTAAAAAGTTTATATATTCTTATTTTTATTTTATTTTTTTTTAATTTAACAATGGTAGAATACACGCTATATCCATAAATCGGATATTTGCGTTTGAAATATATAAATTTGAATGAAAAAAGAAAAAGTAGTTTAAAGAGATATATACATATTTACATATCAGTATGCAAATTGATTACATTAGTAGTCACTTATTCAGTTAAGTACATTCTGCAGAAATTGTTGAATCTTTGGTGTATGTCCTTATCTGCATATTAGATTTTAAACATAATATCTTCGCTCTATATGTTATTCCAAGTGTGATTATTTAAAAAAATAATATTTATATTCTATTCTTTCAACTATAATAATAAATTGATCAAATGAATTAATGTGAAAAATAGTAAAAAAGTGAATTTTTACTTGTACGGCGTTAGCTTTTCTTGATTAATCAAGAATTGGTATTTGGCCAATTATGAAATAATTCAAAATCAACGAGAATAGTTGATATTTATTCCGATAGATGGCGCAAGCTATCAGCAACTTTTAGTTGTACGATAAGGAAATTCCCCTTTTTCTCAAATGAATTAAGTTTCTTCCGAGCGCAGACGAGCTAGAATATTTCAATCAGAAGATTCAAGTATTTTAATCGGCTGCTCAAATTGTTTCGATACACTTTCAGACGTTTTTTAAAACTAAATAATTACATATATAAAATGAATTGTTTTATTCTACCTATATACTAAAAATATATTTTTTCTCAAATCCCAAATTTAAAAATATATGCCAATAAATCATTCGAAATTTGAAACTTGATTTAAAAAAAAAGAATGTTAACGTTGGCCATCCAAATATATTTTTCCTTACCAATTTTTATACCTATTTACATATACGGGGGAAAAAAAGTTTTTTTTGATAAAATTTGTGTATTTTCAATCGGTTGTTATATTTGTGCAATGTAGCATTCCCGTTTTTCTATTTATTTTGAAAATATAAGCCAATTTTTAATGCTTCGTGAATGAATATCAGACTAGAAATGTTTTAGGGTTAAAGCACTTTTATAAATACAACCTCGAGTGGAAATGTTATTTTGATAAATTTTATTTTAAAAGCGCTCTCTATATTTCTATACTTCTTGTTCTATATTTATACATTATCATCAATGAAAAAGAATATATAAAATCATTGGATTTTATTACTTTTCGTTTTATTCATATACGCACTGTTTTTTGAATATGGTATTCGTTGTTTAATAAAAGAATATATATATGTTATATAAAAATATTAGTTTATTTAAAATAATATATATTATAGATTCAAATATTCTGTTAAATCGACCGCCAGAGGTCACTCTTCCCCTATAAAAACTCATTGTTGTTGATTCCCGATGGCCGGCTCAAACCATATGTAATTATGTAAATAATCTTTTGTTTTTCCTTGTTCTACTCACCTGAAGACAGGCAGTGCTTTAATCAAATTATGTTTTATATATATTCCTTAGTTCAAATAAAGAAACCTCTGATCAAAACCATATTTATTATTATTCTTTCAATATTTATGCCACGACTGCTCAACCAATATCTCTATTCTCAAAATAATCAGCATCAAGTATTAATTCTATATAGCTCTAATAATACAACAGAAATCTAATTATTTTTTATGATATATATTTTTAAAAATGTAACAAAAGAGGCACCTCTCCCTTTGATTGTACATCAGAACGCTAACACTTTGCATCAATCTAGTAAAAAAATATTACTAGTGATGATATAGAATTAACTACAACATCAGTTTGGGCAAATTCAGACAAAAAGCCAACTTGTATACCATGGTTTAAAGAAATATATGTGTTGAGAATTAAATGTATATATCTCTGAATATTTATTTATTACTAGCCGAATGACCCGGGCAACGCCCGTGTTTTACCCGATTGAATGTTTTGATTCAAATACTATTTGTTACAATTATAAATTGTGGTCATGTGGCCTAGTGGTCATGGCATCTGCCCGGTAAGCGGAAGGTCGTGGGTTCGATTCCCATCCCTTAACACTTTTTTTATTTTATCCATTCTGACCAAATTCTATCCGTGAACTTCACACAGACAGAATAAGGCAATTATATAATAAATTAATCTGTTTATTCTGTGTCTAGATCAATTATTAATACTGCCTATTTTGCATAATTTTGTTTGTAAAATAAGTTATTCTGTTTTTTAATTCTTTTGACCACGGGCCAAGGTGTTGTTGTTTTGTTGTTTAAATAAAGTGTGTATGTCTCATAGTGTTGGTGTGTTGGCTTGATAGGAATACACGAGGTAGGTAGCAGCAGAGTGAAGCCTCTTATTAAGGAACAAAATACAGTCCTCAAGAAATTAAGGAGCTATCAATATGTATAAATAATTTGTAAAATAAAATTATACATTTCAAGTCAACATTTTACACTTCAACGACCTTTTCAATTTTAATAATATTTTACAATGAAACATAAGGCACAAACATGCCTTATATATACATATACAAGAAATGAAACTATTTACCATGATTATTTTTCCTTTCAAACAAAATACTTTCTACTTCCCTTACTGATTTTCAAAATATTTTGTTTTTCAAATTGAAATAATGTAATATATTTTTCTCTCAATATATAATAAGTATTCAAAATATGTATATAATAATATGTATATAAAAATTCCATTTTACTGCCGAGTGCGGAGATCTGGAAGGTGAGAGAAAAAAGATCCTGAAAAGTCTTCCTAGACCACATTTGAACTCATTAAAGACAATAAAAACTGTTTCAGATAAGAAAAGTTGGGCAATAGAACTGTTTAACTACCAAAAATCGGTTGTAAATAAAATTGCACTCGTGGAAGAGAGAAGAACAGGGGCACAATAAAAATATTTGCCATACTTTAATTGTAAATACTCCATCTCTCCTTTTTCTCTTGTGTTGAATATTGTCAGTAATTCAAAGGCGAATCTGTACAGGGCAAGATGCCCTAATAAAGCTGTTTTGTTGTTGTTGTATATAAAAATTGTATTTATTATTAAGTTGTTAACGTGATAATCCTGTTGAAGGACTGACGAGTCCGAAAGCTTGAAAATAAAAAAAGTTACTTCCCTTACTGATTTTGGTAAATATTAAGATACCTGGCTCATCAGTGGTGAACCCTTCCAGCGGTTTCGCCAGTTTAATTTATCCACCCGCTCTGATATTGTATTGGGCTGTTTTGCTTATATATCCGGCACTTGAAAAGTATTCTTGATTGAAATATTGAACGATTCTATGGCTACGTTATAAATATAGTTAATAAATAACTCCAGTTTTTCTTAAGTTTTCGTTCAGATAGCCCTGTTTTGTTTCAATTAAAGAACAAAATAGGTAAGCTTTTGGTCTTTTTTTTTTAAATTTTACATAAAGTAAAAAATACATTTTTTAAAAATAAATATATAATCGTAACATATATGAGAAACCCCCCCATTTTTAAAGAATTCAATGAAATAAATGGTTGTGTGCCTTTTTTTATTACCAGATAAGAAGCTAGTATGTTCTTTTCCCTCATTTTCCTATTAATTAATTTTTAGCATCTTCATATATAATAGACCAAAGGTTGATAGCCAAAATTCCCGATTCTGGGGAAAATTTGTGACATTTTAAATGGTTTAATTGACCCGGTGACGTAATCAACAAACACTCTTAATTTACATAATCAACTAGGTAAATAAGATTTACATAATTGTTAATAATACAATATGTATATAAAATATATGCAACTTTCCTACATAGTCTGTTGATGATACTATATTTTTATTTTAAAAAAATCCATATATTAGAACAATGGAATTATTTGAACAAAGAAGAATTCATTGTTTCTAAGTCCCCCTTTATAAAATTGTTTTCAAATAAATTTTTACTTGAGCGCCGGCGAACTGAAGGGGTTAACCCTCCTTAGACACAATTGTAGCTTCTTGTTTATTGTCTCGATGACTCGGCTAACTTCTCTTGTCAACCAAACTTTCTATTGTGGGGCCTACTTTTATAAATATTCAGAGAAAAATGCTAATATAAAAAGTTATTGCAGTCTTATTAATATAGAGCTATGACATTGAACTACAGTCGCTGCACATTCGATGAGAAAATTCTAAAACTAATCAAACCACCACAAAATGAATCAATATAATAAAACCTAGCTTTTCTCACGCCGCTAAAATTCACCATTACAGAATAAGCAGATCAAGGGTCATGTAACTATGATTCGCGAATACAAACCTAGAATTATAAAATAAATGAAGCTTCCAGAGTTAAGTTTCTTGTGCTTTATAATATTTTATAATATTATAAACCAGGGAAGAACGTTTATTTACAAACCTAAAATATAAATTGTTTTAAAAGTACCGAAAAAAATTACAATTTTTTGTCATTAAAGTGAAAAATGCTCAGATTTCAACATATGTTCTTGTATATTAATAGTACACTCATGGAGACAAAAAATTAAGGAAGTGAAAAGTCTTTGATAACGCCGGTCGTCTTTTTTTTTTTTTTTATGGAGACAGAGGGAATTTTGTTCACACTTGGTTATCTCGTGTGTCTTCAATAAAGGTCACTGTAATATATTTCAGAGTTATTGTCTGAATCCTGATATACATGCTAAAAAGTAGAACTTCCTCAAGTCTTATCCATAAGTGTATATTACAAGTCTTAAAGAACAATTATAAATAATTAATTAAGCCTAGACATTAAGTGTTAAACATTATATATTTGCCCCCAAACAATTTAAAAAAAATTAATAAATTCATATATTAATCTATGGCCCATTGAATCCAAGTAAAAATAAACAATAGATAAGTTCTTGGGAAAGCAATTTCAAATACTTAAATTTCAAGTAGTTGAGCATTACAAAAATAACAAAATAATTTACAAAAAATCCAATACATATGATTTTTTGTTAAATAGAGCAATCTATAAATAGGTATTTAATTAAAAAGGCATATATTGGATTAAAAATTAGTTATATATTTACCAATATTTCAGTTGGCTGAACGCCAACCTTTTTCAAGGTATTATAACATGTTATAAACAAATGTGGCGCGGAGTAAAATGTTGAAATAAATAGGTTGTTATACCTTGAAAAATATTGGCGTTCAGCCAACTGAAATATTGGTAAATAAATAATTTATTTTGATCCAATATATGCCTTTTTAATTAAATATAAATTTATGTATAAAGAAACAATAGGAAAGTGTCGAAACCAACTTCACAAAAAAAAAAACTTAACTCAAAAGATAAACTTTATATAAGTCCAAAAAAAATTGACAAAATTCAATGATATGCAACCCAAGTAAAAAGAAGCTATAGGAGAAAGTCCTTGAAAACAATTTCAAATACCAAACTCACAGGTAAAACATAAGCCTAAATAATATATATATAAAATAATCGATGTATTCCTAAAAAATCCACGACCCTGAGTAAAAGAAACGTTAGAAATCCCTCTCTACCAAATAATTCTAAGGAGCCAATATTCTCTCTAAAAGAAATAGTCCCCAGTGATAAGGCGGAGTAAGATAAGTGTAAAGTAAGAGTGTGTGCCACATATAGTATTATTCCGCTCCCATCTTAACTAAAGTCACCTAACCAGGTCGTTAAACGGCCCTGCTAGCTCGGTAATTGAGCGACCCTATTGGCTGTAATTGGATTGCCCATTTCTCCGACGTGACCATAAAAGATTTCTGCCTTGACGCTTTCGGAAATGGGTTCTTTCTCAATGTGCGCCGCCGCATGCCTAAATGCCTTACTGATTTACTGGTATTACACCCCAGCGCCGCGTAGCGACATTCTGGAGAAACCTTCTCTCTAAGTTCTATATACCCTCTTTCCAAATAAGACGTTTTTATGAAGATCATCTGAGAATAATTTACAATTTTGGGATTAAAGATTACCTCATAATATGACACAAAATCTAAGTACACTGATGGTGAAAGTAAAGAAAAAAAATTAATGAGTATAAAAGACTAGTTAAAATGGGAGAATAAAATTTGCTCAAATACAATCATGGACAAAACTTAAGAAATTGGAAAGTCTTTGATGTTGCCGGTCGTCTATCTTTTTTTTTTTTGAAGGATACAGAAGCAATTTTGTTCACACTTGGTTATCTCGTGTGTCTTCAATAAAGGTCACTGTAATATCTTTAAGAGTTATTGTCTGAATCCCGATATACATGGTAAAAGGTACAACTTATTTTTTTTTAAGTTTTGAAGATCCTCTGTTGATTGGAAGTTGGTTTGGAAAAAATCTAGCTACACTAACCAATGATTTGTTTAATTTTCGGCGGTGTAGTGACTCGATGTTACTCTCCTAAATGACAGAAAGTCAGTGAAACTTCGATAATTATAGGTTGATGTAGCTATACCTTTTATAAACCAACTTCTTTAAGTTTTGTACATAGGTGTATATTAGGCCTAACTGACCTTGTCTTTATTGTTTGCGGAAGAACATTGCTCGATGCAAATATTTAAATCTAATTCTACTGTCCTATAAGCTTATGTCCATAGTCTTCTTGAAAACCATTTCTGAGATTCCACCCTTTAGTGCTGCGTATATAAGCAGAATCGTCCAATACAGTATTAGAGCTCTGAGAAGCGGTCTGGTGGATTAAATTGGCGAAACCGCTGGGAGGGTTCACCACTGATGAGCCAAGCTCTCCCAATTTATTTTTCATCGCAGTAAGGACAGTGGAAGTTTGTATTATGTATAAAAGATACATTTTATAGGTGTATATTTTTTGTATACATTTATTTAAAGAAAGAGGTCGTTTTACTGCACGTGAATAAGATCATCACGCATTATTTACAATGAAATATTCGTAGATATTTTTCTATTCTCTTTTTATTCTATTAGACAGAGTTAGCAGAAGGGATGTTGATATCAAACCGAGTACAATCAAACATTGCATGAATCTCTTTAGGGACCAACCACATTTGTAATATGAAACATGATTTAATAAAATGTTGTAACAATTAAATTTACTGGCAATGTGTTTCTTTAAAAAAAAAATCATCAAATATTATCTCTACAGTTACAACTTTTATTGATAGATAGCAATTGAATTTATAAATGTAATTTACTATTAAACATGATTTAAACTGATCTTACTCGAACTCCACTAAACGATCACCCTTCAGGAGAGACCAGAAGTATCTATGTTTCTAGACAGTCTTCTATAGGAGGTTCGGAAGTTTAAGAAAATGATTGAAACAATAATATGATGCACTAGCGCGCCATCTGTTATCAAAATTCGAAACTATTTTAAAGGCGTAAGATTCTTTTTGAAATTAAACAATTTCTACTGCCCTTACTGCAATGGAAAAATTATTTGGAGGGCCTGGCTCATCAGTGGTGAACCCTCCCAGCGGTTTCGCCAGTTTAATCTACTATACCGCTGTTATATTGCATTTTTGGAACTTCCTTTTATAGTGATACTGTTGCTAGACTCTTGGAAAGGGTATTTTTAGAAGAACTATGGACACCCATGGAAAGGTTCACCACTGATGAGCCAGGCCCTCCCATTAATTTTTCCATTGCAGTAAGGGCAGTAGAAATTGTTTAATTTCAAAAAGAATCTTAAGCCTTTAAAATAGTTTTGAATTTTGAAACAATAATATTAAAAACTCAACTTTCCTGTCAAAATACAGATACTATACGTCCTGTGTCTAGTCGTGTGCTGAAGACATTCCTGAAAGTGTAGATTTTGAGAGTGCTTGAACTACTTGTATTTCACCATCAAGATTGTGTAGAGATGATTACTTGTTCATTTATTGGTCACCTTACACAAATTTCACGATAGTTCCATTTGTAATATATAGATGGCGCCTTTTATTGCCTCATGTTCAATTTATACCTAACAGGCCTGGTTTAAATTGTTTCGGAAAAACATTGCTCGATGCAAATTTTTACATATAATTCTACTGTTCTCAAAGCTTATGTCCATTGTTTGATTAAATACTATAACCAAGATTCTTCCTAGAGTATTGTATATTTGGCAGAATAGCTCAATATATAATAATATAATAAAAATCACCTAGTTTTTCCAGAATTTACTCTATATACTGTTAAAATTTCAGTCAGATTGGTTACGTATTGTGGACGTGTATAGCCGACATAGGAACAAACACACATACATACATACACTGACTTTTATATAGGGATATATATGGCGTATGATTGTCTTGTTTTCAATTTATTCTAACTGTTTAATTTTATTTATTTCTTTGAATCTAAAATGAGGCTATATAAGACACAAAGTGTCTTAATATAGAATTTAGTTGCTGTTGTAACTGTAGATGGTACACAACATGTTTCTACGGAAGGTCTTGTCTGATTCAAATGCTGACAAAAATTCCTGTAATTGTAGTTAGTATAACTTGAAGATTTCTACATTCTCCACTTAAAGCCTGGTGTTATCGCCAAAATGTTTCTAGAGAATACAATATTAATTTAGAAACTAAGTGATTGTAGAAATAGAGAAAGAAATAGACAGCTATATAAAATAATCAATAGAGGCCATTTTCACCAAATGCGCCATAATAATTTATTTACAAAGATATATAATATCAAAATGATCCATTTTTCATCTGATTGTTATGAAATCCTTTGGGCAAAGTCTTCACCGAAATGACCGGGGATATGTTAATATTGTTGGATTTGGAGAATTTTCGGTTGGTAGGATAGTTGTTTATCATGCCGGAGATGTAGCCTGCCATTGGGCGTGACGCTTGGCTCATCATATTCCGGCCAGCATCCCAGTGTCTGTCTTCATTTGCATATACTCTTGTATTCGTCATAATGGGATCTTGATAGATTGTTCTATCCGAATCACTTTCATGTTCTGGAGGACCATTTAAATATCCTTTTGAAGGAGGCATCCTAGCTCTATAGGAAAAGGAATCATTTCCTGAATTCCAAATTTCCTGGTTGTTCTGTTGATACTCGTGTTTCCTGGCATTCCTCTTGGGATGGTAGAAAGAATTCCTACCTTGTTTTCTGTAGGGATTTTCGTATGTACGCATCTCTTTCGAAAATTTTATTTTCGGTTGTTCGGTTTTGCGAAATGGAAAGTTTCCGGGGTATCCTGGAAATTGCTCACATTTTTCGACTTCTTGGTATTTCTGTTCAAAATATTGATAATTCCGAGGATCCTCTGAATATGGCTTCTTTGTGGATTTTTCTGGAATGTTCCTTGCAGAATACGGACGTCCTATTTTGCCTGAAGTTCGCATCTTTTTGGCATTTGGGTAGACGCGAGCGATTTCGGAAGGGATTGGTTGTCCTGCTTGAAGAGGAATATTTTCGCTATAAATAGCATTCTCTGCTCCTATATAAGGATCTCTTCGGTTTTTCGGGCGAGCGCAGGAATAGCCGTTTGGTGTTTTGTTATATGGTTGAGGATTCAATAATTTTCGGAAGTTGTTTAGATTATTGAAAAACGCCATTCTTTCTGTATCTTGATAATTACCGAAATATGGTGATGCATTAACCAAAGACTTATTGTAGAAGTCGTCTTGAAGTATTTTCATTTTGGAAATATTATCATTTACCTGCGAATTGGCGCCTTTGTTCGGAGTGGTGGAAGATAGTGTTTCGGTATTGAAGCTCTTTTCGTCTATTTCTTCCATTTTCGTTTGTTCCTCGAATTCTTGGGTTTTATCCGGATGAGAAAGAGCTTCCTTGTCGTTCTTCTCAGCTAGAGAGTAAATTCTGGAGATTTCGGCGAGGATCCTGTGAATGTCTACCTCACCAATTGAGGTATTACTCTTTTGTTTGGCGATCTGGGCTATGCGAGAATCTTTAATTTTGATTTGAGGAGAAGATAGGAGATCCGAAAGATTTTCCAAAATTTTGGGCTTTTCACTTTCTGTTATAGAAGGAAAGGAATTGTTCTCGGCAGATATCAGGTAGATATCATTGATATCTTCAACCGCTTCTTGTTTTTCATCTACTTTTGGGTGTGTGTTGGATTGGTTTCTGAATTCTTGCATGTCCTCCTCGTCTATAGTATAGAGAAATGGTTCGTTCTCGATGATCACACTATCTATGGTGTTGTAAATATGAAAATCTTGAGTAGTAGCTTCCAACTGTCCTTGAGTATGAAACTCTTTTCCATGTTCTGCTTCCTTTTGGACTTCTTGATGAGGGTCTTGATATTTTTCTTTGGTAGGAATTAAGTATAAGGCATCTGCACATTGATTCACTGGTTGGTCTTGCAAAAAGTATTGAGATTCCTTAGGGATAAGAAAATTATTTTCTTTTGTTGTAATTTTGGATTTAGATTCTTCGTGATCAGGAAGCTGTGTTGGGGTGGAATGTTGTTGACTCCCGTCTTTGCCATTATTTCGCCCAAGTGCTTGTAAAGAGTTAATTTCATTTTGTTGCTTCTCTGGAATTATTCCATATTGGAAAGATGTCTGATTTAATATCTCCTTTGTTGTACATGTTTGGTTTGCTACGTTCGTGGTGGGAGAACTTTCAGTATGAAGTGAAATTGGAGTTTTAGAATCTATTTCAGGGAAATCTTTTGATTTTTGGTAATTACCTATGATTTCTGAGGCCATCCTTTTGAATTCTGCAATCCACCATTCTTGGCAATATTTAGGAACTAATATCGAAGGCTCCATACAGAGTGTTCTAGGAATAGAATTTGAAGGTACCAAATTAGATTTCGAATTTGCCTTCAGACTAATATCAGCTGAATCCGATTTGCCTTTATGTGTATCCATTACTGGTTCATCCTCCATTACAATGTTATAGATGCTATTTTCCATAGAAATCAATTGAGTTTTCTTTTCGAATGAATTATTTGATTCTTTTATTATAGATTCAACTTTATTATTCTGAGTTTTGAATATGGGGACATTAAATTTTGGTATAGGACCTAACATATCATTTTCAGTTTTTTGAAATTTTGAATTGAATTCTGAATGAACATAGCTTCTTTCGGATGTATTGGCTTCAATTTTACTGTGACCCTTTCTAGACTTCTGGTATGGTGATTGATGCTGTTCGAAAAACATGGATTTTATTTTTGACTTTTTTGAAGGGTGCTGCAATGTTGTGTAGGCTTCTCCACCTTCCTCGAAAGTGCTGCTTGGAATTTCAGACTTTTCTTCGTCTCTCATACAGGCAAGTTCTTCTGCTTCATCAAATTTCTTTTGATTGTCCCCGAGGAATATTCTTTTGCTGGACATATGACAATCTTTGAGTGAGAGCGCGTAGTTAGGAGAATTTCCAGTAACTGATGGTTTACTTAAAACATTACGAGCTTTCTTCAAGTAGCGATTCTCATTAAACTTAAGATGCACTCCCATTTGAAGTGATTTCTTATCCGACAATTTATCTTTTGAATCCGAATTGGAATAGCTTCTTTTTCCAAGGATCTGGTTTGCTCTTTCCATGAAAAATTTAAGAATATTTTCTTCTTCCTTTTGAGTTTCATTCGTGCCATAGCCTATATTTGACATATTAGTAATTTTGGAATTACCTTTTTGAAAATTTGCAACCATCTTATCGAGTTTATTGTTAAGCAGGTTCATGATGAATTCGTTATTTGTATTTTCTGGAACTCCATTTTCAACTCCAAATATTTCATTAGGTTTCATTTCAACAGTACTCTCCATAGAATATGGCAGGGAGTTTTCCAGAAAGTTTGAAGGATTTAGATTGCCGTTTTTTGATGGAAGTTGGCATTTAGAAATATATTCACTGTATATTGTTCTGTGATTCTTGTCTTCCTGATTGGAATCCATTTTGACTTCTTTGTTTAAGGACATGAAGTTCCTAGGGTCATCTTCCTCTGTTTGAAGCGAGGACATCAATGAGGCCATCTGTATGGACGAAGATTCGGTTGATTCTGTTTCTTTGTCAATTATTTCGACTAGAAGATCGGTGAGGATGTTTGAAATTTTATTCAATCCTTCACCAGTACTATCAATTGATATCAATTCCCGATCTTCACTCGATATTAGATTGGGATCAATCACTTGAAGAATACCAAGAAGCCTATTCAAATTTTCGTGTTTGGGAATCTGTTTAAGTTGAGGATCCATTCCTATTATCAAATTGATCATATCTATGAACATGGCTGCCTTAACTATCTTTTCTTTATCATCCTCTTCAGAAAATAAGTGGTTGATCTTGTTGATCTGACGTAAAACCTTGGTCTGTTCAGTTAATGGAAGAGAGGGATATACCTCGCTGATTATTTCTTTAAAATAAGGATTGTCAAACGTGCTTGGGTAGTTCTGTGAATATTCTTTGGAATTGCTGACCATTTGACCATCGATTTTGGTAGGATCATTTTTTAGCATCTCGACAGATTCGAAGTTCGATTGGGAATTACTATAAGCTTTTTTGATATACTTTGCTTTGAAAAAAGATATTAATGTATTCATTTCTTTTTCATCAATATTGTATTTATTAAAGAGCTCATCAATTTTATTATCAATAAAGGATGATGAGCTATCCGAATTTGAGTAGGAGAAATTGCAATTTGCTCGTTCTTTCTTCAATTTATCTAATTCAGAAAGAAAATTGGTTAACCGGTTATCAATAAAGCTATTTGATTCTGATGCTATTTTTGTAAGATTTTGATCCGGGTTTGGCGTGTTAATGATAGAATTTTGACAAGGAATGCTGAAACTTCCACAGGTTCCATTGAACAAATTTGTTTTCGCATTGCCTGTATAGATATAATGAATGTTTTGAAACATTTTTTGCTCTCAAATCGATTTTTTTTCAAAAATATATTTTTACCCGCCAAATATTATTTAAAAAATATTTAGGTAAATTTAAACCAAATCACAAAAATAAGCCATTATAACATGGATCTGATCTCGACCTAAGCGAGCTCGAGGATATTTGAAGCTTTTAAGTCTCGGGCGCTCCGCGTTTTTTAATCCCTTTTTTGTCATAAAAAAAAAACAAACTTTGATTATTGATGGTTACTTATTTAACAGCAATAATCAATTTCGTCTTTGACCTTTTTACCCTGGGCTAATCAAGAGAAAGAGAGCCACAATAATTTTATCCACAATTAATGTATCAAAAGTGGCACCTCTTTTTTTTTAAATGTGCATTAAACAGTGCATTTTAGTTTATAGCACAAGTACAAAAAGTAAAGGTATTGATGAATAATGAGTCAAAACACCAATTCTGGTTATTTTAGCTCAAACCCAACTTGCATACCATGGTGTCGAGCTATGGTCATATCAGTATTCAAATCAGTCAAATTTGCGAAAATTTTTCAAAAAATATAATATACAAATAAAAACAAAATAGGCATATCCTGACCATTCACATGAACTTTTTAAATGACACAGTGCCATCTATTAGAACAGAAATCAACTAGAAATTGATTTAACCTGTTCCCTGACATTTGGCCAACCCATTTCTTGATAAATCAATAAAATTCAGCCACGAACGTGTTTTGGGCTATTGACACTCGTCAGTATGGTGCAGACTGTACCTCTACGACAAAAAAATAAAAATAAAAATAAAAACGGCCGTGTAAATTCGCATGCAACGTTAAAGATAAAATATCTCTACGCATGCGTCATACTAATAGCACCAGATGGCACTTGTAGGCAGTAAGAAGAGAGATATGGCCAAATGAACATACACATGCGCATGCAAAGATGTTAAAAGTGAAATTACACTACGCATATTGATAGCATTAGATTGTGCTGATAGGCAGGAAGGGGAGGTAGGCAGAAGACCATACGCATGCGCATGTAACGATGTTAAAAATGAAATGAAACTACGCATGCGTATTGATACCATCAAATGGCGCTAATAGGTAGGAAGGGGAGGTAGGCAGAAGGCCATGCGCATGCGACGGTGTAAAAAAAATGAAATGACACTACGCATGCGTATTGAGAACACTAGATGGCACTGGTAGGCAATCCCTATATATATAAAAGTCAGTGTATGTATGTATGTATATATGTTGGTATCTATGTCGGCTATACACGTCCACAATACGTAACTAATCTGACTGAAATTTTAACAGTATATAGAGTAGAATCTGGAAAAACTTATAGTGAAAATTTCAGGTCTCTATCCCGAATATTCTTCGAGTTATTTGCAAATTGCCATGCAAATTTGCCTTTTCGCTCGCAAGCAGCTTCTCTAGCGGTGAAGATGGGAGGTAATATCAGCTGACCTAATGTACATGTAAAACGTGTTTTGACAGCACATAGAGAAAAATCTGGAAAATATATTTATCGAATTTTTAGCCAATAAAAAATAAAATTGACAGGTTCTGGGCAAAAATAGTTGTTTTTTTAGTCAGAAAATGATTATGACAATATTGCTGTATCATGTTTGAATATCAGATACAAAATTATATCGGGAAAAATTCCAAAAAGCAGAGACCACGGGTGAAACCAGTTCATTTTTTTTCTACGCAGGAACAAAATTCAAACAGAAAAACATTTATTCGAGCCAGATCATCTCTTTATAAAAATATCGCTTCTCTGACACAAAGCTTGGAGCGGGACGTTTCACAAGAGTGACATCCACGGCGCCAATTTATAATTGTAACGAATAGTATTTGAATAAAAACATTTAATCGGGTAAAACCTGGGCGTTGCCCGGGTCATTCGAGTATCTCGATCATTGATATAAACAAAGTTTTCTTCTAACAATACACTCTTGGACAAAACTTAAGAATGTGAAAAGTCTTTAATATATTCTGTGTTTTTGAAGGAGACAGAGGCTGTTCACACTTGGTTATCTCGGGTGTCTTTAATAAAGGGCACTGTAATATCTTTCAGAGTTATTGTCTCAATTCCGATATACATGCTAAAAGGTACAACTTCCTTAAGTTTTGTCCATGAGTGTATATTGGTTATCTCGTATGTCTTCAACAAAGATCACTGTAATAACTTTCAGAGTTATTGCCTCAATTCCGATATACATGCTAAAAGGTTCAACTTCCTTAAGTATTGTCCATGAGTGTAATTGAGTAATTGTTGAAAGTTTCCCTGCGAACGATTTATAAATTGATTCAGCGAGACCCAGCAGGGAAGAAGTTCCACGGACCTCTCTGGAACAGGGGGCTAGCGAACCCCAGCAGGGAAGAAGTTCCACGGACCTCTCTCGGACAGGGGGCTAGCGAAACCCAGCAGGAAAGAAGCTCCTCGGACCTCTCTGGAACAGGGGGCTAGCGAACCCCAGCAGGGAAGAACCTTCACGGACCTCTCTGGGACAGGGGGCTAGCGAACCCCAGCAGGGAAGAACCGCCACGGACCTCTCTGGAACAGGGGGCTAGCGAACCCCAGCAGGGAAGAACCTTCACAGATCCTCTCTGGGACTGGGGGCTAGCGAACCCCAGCAGGGAAGAACCTTCACAGATCCTCTCTGGGACAGGGGGCTAGCGAACCCCAGCAGGGAAGAACCGCCACGGACCTCTCTGGAACAGGGGGCTAGCGAACCCCAGCAGGGAAGAACCTTCACGGACCTCTCTGGGACAGGGGGCTAGCGAACCCCAGCAGGGAAGAACCTTCACAGATCCTCTCTGGGACAGGGGGCTAGCGAACCCCAGCAGGGAAGAACCGCCACGGACCTCTCTGGAACAGGGGGCTAGCGAACCCCAGCAGGGAAGAACCGCCACGGACCTCTCTGGAACAGGGGGCTAGCGAACCCCAGCAGGGAAGAACCGCCAAGGACCTATCTGGAACAGGGGGCTAGCGAACCCCAGCAGGGAAGAACCTTCACGGCCCTCTCTGGAACAGGGGGCTAGCGAACCCCAGCAGGGAAGAACCTTCAAGGACCTCTCTGGGACAGGGGGCTAGCGAACCCCAGCAGGGAAAAACCGCCACGGACCTCTCTGGAACAGGGGGCTAGCGAACCCCAGCAGGGAAGAACCTTCACGGACCTCTCTGGGACAGGGGGCTAGCGAACCCCAGCAGGGAAGAACCTTCACGGACCTCTCTGGAACAGGGGGCTAGCGAACCCCAGCAGGGAAGAACTTCCACGGACCTCTCTGGGACAGGGGGCTAGCGAACCCCAGCAGGGAAAAACCGCCACGGACCTCTCTGGAACAGGGGGCTAGCGAACCCCAGCAGGGAAGAACCTTCACGGACCTCTCTGGGACAGGGGGCTAGCGAACCCCAGCAGGGAAGAACCTTCACGGACCTCTCTGGAACAGGGGGCTAGCGAACCCCAGCAGGGAAGAACTTCCACGGACCTCTCTGGGACAGGGGGCTAGCGAACCCCAGCAGGGAAGAACTGCCACGGACCTCTCTGGAACAGGGGGCTAGCGAACCCCAGCAGGGAAGAACCTTCACGGACCTCTCTGGGACAGGGGGCTAGCCAACCCCAGCAGGGAAGAAGTTCTACCGACCTCTCTGGGACAAGGGGCTAGCGAACCCCAGCAGGGAAGAAGTTCCACGGACCTCTCTGGGACAGGGAGCTAGCGAAACCCAGCAGGGAAGAACCTTCACGGACCTCTCTGGGACAGGGGGCTAGCGAACCCCAGCAGGGAAGAAGTTCCACGGACCTCTCTGGGACAGGGGGGCTAGCGAACCCCAGCAGGGAAGAACCTTCACGGACCTCTCTGGGACAGGGGCCTAGCGAACCCCAGCAGGGAAGAACCTTCACTGACCTCTCTGGAACAGGGGGCTAGCGAACCCCAGCAGGGAAGAAGCTCCACGGACCTCTCTGGGACAGGGGGCTAGCGAACCCCAGCAGGGAAGAAGTTCCACGGACCTCTCTGGACAGGCGAGGAACCATCAAAAGCCTTGATTTGATTTCTACGCTACAATATATAGAAATATTTCCGATAATAAAAATATATGGGAATGAATAAAGATTTCAGAATGATATCCTTTATATATATAAAAATGAAATCCAAAATCGATGTTTGTTATCGCGTTGCGCAAAATCTACAGAATCAATCATTATGAAATTTCGCAATAGGTAGCTGAAGATTTCGTTTAACATATAGGCTATTCAAAAAACTAAAAAGGTTAATATGCTTTTTTTTCAAATGTAAAACCAAAAAGCGTTAGTTCCAATCTTTTACCGCTTGGCGCCACACTGGTCGCGACGATAAATGAATTTGATTGGCTAATAATTTTACACGTAGTTTGTTTACACGATGAATGTTTGTTTGTTTACACGATGAATGTTTTTAAAAGGTAAGATTATCCAATGGCTGTGAAACTATAGGACGTTATATATTTACTGTACTACTGGGAAGGTTTATGGTTTGAATTTGATTTTTGTCGTTGCAATTTCATTTGCAAATTTTCTACTTTCACTCGCAAGCAGCACCTCTCGCGGTTACTGGTGATATTAAATTTATAAATTGTAAAAATGCTAAAATGTGTTCCAAGTATAATAAATTTAATTTTTAATTTGAGGATTTAGTAATATAATATTCCAATGACGTTGTAAAAAACTTGACATTTCAATATTTTAATATATATTTAAAGAAAATATCTTATATAAAATTTAATAAATATTTTAAAAAAAAGTATGTGTTTAAAAATATATTTAAACGAATAAAACAATTATTATATACATTTATAAATCTATATATAGGTGGATTGGATGTTTTCAAGAATCGTTTTAACAAATGTTTGTTAGGCAAACTTTTACTCGGGTAAAAATCGGGCGAATCCGGGAACATTCGCTTTTAAGAAATAAAAGGTGTAAAAAAATATTTTTAGAGGAACCTTCCTCTCCACCAAAATAAATATCACCTAGTACAACTTGATAAGATATTCATATTTTCTTCTAGAATATTCATATTTGAAAAATAAACCTAGAGAGAGGCTAAGCGTTAAGCAAGTGGCTTCATACGCTCATACTTATTAAAATATAATTAGCTTAATTAATTGGAGAACTTATATAGGAAGAGGCTAAATGAAGCCAGCGGAGATGTAATTTGAAACATGAAAATATCTACTAATTGGTCTAGATCCCATTAAATGGATATATTAATTAATTAGAAACTTAATCACGGCCATCCTACACCGCTGAATCACCCAGTTCTTTCTTTAATTGGAAATCCACCCCCCCCCCATCCTATACACCGCCACCGATCAACTTAAGCTATTAAGGTAAAAATAAATTAACTTTTTAATGGGATAGAGAGTTTTTAATTGCTATTTACCTTGTGTTTTGAGTTTATTTTTAGATTTTTTTTTGTTATTTCATTATGGCTTAGAGATATGTCGAAAGAAAAAATAAAAGGTCTTTTATATTTACCTTTTTAAGTAAAGCTTTCGAGGTAGGTTATTTATCAAGTTATACGAATATAACTATCTATTAAATAAAACTGCAGTTCCTAGATCCACAACGTGCAGGTTCTAAAATGTAAATAATCCACAATGCTATAATTGACAAGTCCAAACAAAAACTAACTTGTATACCTCGTTATGACAATGGCCATCATCAATTTAGAGGCAACTTCGATATAGTATTTTCCTACAAGGAGTAGTTGGCCATAGTTGTAAAAAATCGAAAAATACCGCTTAAAAATGAAAATGTTGTTATTAAAGTGTAAAATGTTGTCTCAAAATTGCAAAACCTATAAATATAGTAAAATAAATATGTAATAAAAATATATCTAATCAAAGGCACAAAGAATGAATTTGTTACAATACATTTTCAGGATTATTTTTAAAACATAAATTTAAGTGTATTGAGAAACTATTTGATTAAAAACTATGCAATAAAACAACTTATTAATAAGCAGCGAAATTTAAAAAAATCACTGTTGCCAATCTAAAAAGGAGATAAACACCTTGATAAGTTGCAGACGACGTAAATATTTGATGCAGAAGATATTGGGCGCTAAAGAATTTTCCAACCTAGTTCGTCTGTTTCATATTTGATAAGTTTGATTTATTTCATTATTGACCTACCTGTTTTTCTATTTTTGGTACGAAAGAATTTGTATTGTTTTTATATATTTTTGTCGAAATAGTTTCTTAATATAATACAGGCAAACATTTTAAAAACAAAGCAATTAATATTGAAAATTAAACTTTTTAAAATATACGTTTTTTTCTCTCTCTTATTTTTTGAAATCTAAAAACATTTAATTAAAAAAAAATCTGCAAGATATTATTTTTCATCAAAATATATGATTCATAGGTTGTATTTCATATACCAATTGCATTGAATTTTTACATGGAATTTCTGCTCATTTTTATATATGTTTTCCACTTTTATGACAAAACATTTTTCATTTTAATAAATCTTTCAACGTTATAAAAATAATTTTTTCAATCGATATTTTACGATTTATTTGAAATTTTAATAATTTTATGTGTGTGTCTACTCTAAATATTTTTTGTTTTAATAGAAATACTTTTGTGTTTCAATTCAAAATTGTCCATTTAAGCCATTTTAAATCCGTTTTAATCAATAATTAGAAATAAAGCATTTAAGATATCACCCATGTAATGCTAATTCCCTTTTAATAAGGTATTATAAATTCCTTATATTGTCGCTACAATCTACTTCCCAGCTTTAATCTACCATCGGATATTTTGATAACATAGAAAATATATTTCTTAAAAAAAGAGCAATCTATTTGTAAGTTAGGTAATGCTTTGACAAAGACTGATGTTCATTCAACCTAAATATTGGCAAATAAATCTTTTATTCAATCCAATTTTTTATTTAAAAATATATATGTTATAGGTTCAAAATGAGAAGGACATAAACTCGTTTTTCCCTGGGGGCCTGGAATCCTTTGACTCTAATTCAGGATGCCAAAAACGATCACTATATATTTAATTTTGAAATTATATTATAGGCTAATTTTAGTCACATTAACTCGTGACGTAAATTTATGAAATCTAAACCCAAAAAATACTACCTTATGTTTTCATTTAACCTAAAAGGAAACTGGGAAGCAGTTTGTAGCTGAGAATATAGGAAAACATCAACGTCATATTAAAAAACAATGATCTACTTGAAAAAAAACTCAAATAAATTATTTCTATCGCTTGATTAAAGAGGGTATAAAATAGGTTTAAAATGAACAAATAACAATTAGAATAAAATATTAATAGTAAAACAGATAGTAAACTATTAAGAGAACAATATCAATTGAAAATAAACGTTTTAACTTGCAAAAATATCTTGTTATATATAAAAGGTTATTAAAATGTAAAATGCTGTCTTAAAAGTGCACAATTCCTTTATTTTTATATTACAACAACTCTGAGGTGCAAATTGAAATTTACAATCAAATTTAAAATTATAAAAATAATATTAATATATTAACTAGGGTCTTTCTGTGTGACCCTTGTTAATCTAAGTATGTAAATAAAGAAATTTCAGTAACACGAGTTTTAACAACTATAAGATATAGTTTCGTTAACAAAATCTGTAAATTTACTATTTCAAAATGAGAGAGCTAAATGTTAGCATTTGGAGAGGATTTGTCTATAAATATTTATATTTAATTTTGCGAAAACAAATCATTTATAGGATAAACATAATAGATATATTAATAAGCTAATAAACTCGTTATATAAGACACGTAATAAATGCGTGTCAAAATGAATACCTTCTTAATAGAGAGAGAGAGAGAGAGAGAGAGAGAGAGAGAGAGAGATACTATAATATACTAATAATACCTTCTTAACATCCATGTATATATTATATAATCTAAAAATTCGAATATTTCTATATTTAAAAAAATATATATTTTATTTTATATTCATTGATAATTTTACTTTTGTTATCATCTTTTTTTTAGAAAGACTTTCAGTTTTGTTGTATAGTTTTGTTGTAAATATGCGTAGTTAACATATCTATCCTTTTAAATCACTAATATAGGATTAACTTTATAAATTCTATATAATGTAAAAATAACTAATGTGTAATCTTTCCTCAAGTAATTGAAAATAAAAGCTACTTGACGGTAAATAATGATCTTTTTCTTATCACGACTGCACCTCAACCTTTTATCTTATCGATCCTTTGTCTTATCAACCCTTCATCTAACAACAACAACAACAAAATATTCATAACATATATATAGCATGTGTTAAATATGTTTTAATTATTATATTGAGGCGTCCTATTGTTTTTGTTGTTCTCTCTTTATTGTGTAAATCTTATATAGGTTTTTAACTTTTAGAATTTATATTTAAACATTTTCCATTTTAATTTACACATTTTTGTTTCAATATAGACACATGGACCTTTTAATATAATCTTTATTTAAGACACTTTAAAACACAACTATGACAACACTAAATATAATATTAAAATATTATCGTCTTATTTCTGCTAATTTTAAAATGAATAGAGGCTCGTATCAAGCAATATCAAAAGGAAAACAGGAAACCTTACCAAGTTGTTATGCTTACAAGACGAAACTATCAAAAAGCTTCTAAATTATTAAACATAAATTATAGTTCTGTTATGAAAAATTATAAAAAAGAAGCCTAATAAAAATTAAGAAAGAAAGGATGATTTAGACAGAAAAATTTCATTAAGCGATGTAGATTTTATTTTGAAAAATATATATATAAAATAATTCTAGTATAACTTTCAAAAAATATAAGAGACGAATTGAAAAATATTTTAAATATAGAAGTGTCTCAAACAACAATTATCAATGCAAAATAAAAGAGTTTAAAATAACTCTGAAAAAGTCATCTATTGAATTGATCCACATAAAATCAAATGAAACTAAGTAAAAAAGAAAAGAAGATGCGGAATTGTTTATTAATAATTCACCTTGTTTAAAAATGATGTCAAACATCGCTATTTCCATTTCAAAAGCGCTTCTTTCGTATAAAAAAATATATTTTCAATATTTTTAGTTGTTTCAAAGTGCTCTTGAAAAAAGAATATATAAAAAAGTCCATGTGTCTAAATTAAAATTGAGAATGTCTGAATAAAAATGAAAGTGTCTAAATTAAAATGAAAAATGTCTAATTAAAAGTTAGAAACCTATATATAAAATCATAAGATGTACAAAAATATTAATATTTTGTTATTTTATCATATAAATTAGCCATTTAGTCGCCATTTTTTGTAACATATTAAAAATATGTTCAAATCAATAAGCTTGAGGGATGAGTTTCTTTTGCAAATAAATTTATTTCGAGCTTTCTCGGGCAACGCCCTTCTACAGGAAAAGTAAAAATAAAGTAAATTTGTAGAAGGGCATTGCGCCCGAGAAAGCTCGAAATAAATTTATTTGCAAAAGAAACTCATCCCTCAAGCTTATTGATTTGAACATTCAATTAAGGGATTAGCCTATTAATTAAATATTAAAAATATATAATTTATTCTAAGAGGTATATGAATTATATAATTATTTTTTTTATATTTATAAATATACCATAACATTTTAACCTGAAAAAAAAATTAGAAATATCAATTCGAATTATTATGCTTCTAAATATTAAAAAAACTTAATTGTTTTTTAAAAATGCCTTATCATACCCTACATATACACAGCTTGTAAAAATTAAAACTTTGTGTGTGTGTTTGAATTGTAGTTTCGTGTGTATATTTACATAGCCTTTTTCCCCGTAGCTTATAGAGTGTTTAAAGTGACTTACAAATATAAAAACGGTTTATATTTAGGAAAGAAAGTCACAAAAAGAAGGAACAAGCTAAGATAAGAAAAGACAAGCTATGAATATATACACGGAACTTGTATTTCTGGCAAAAAAAGGTAGAGTTTTATCTTTATAAAAGTTTTCACAAAGTTTTTTTTTCTGACTTTATTATGCTGAAAAACAGTTTATAGCCATATATAAAAGGTGAGTAAATAAATATTCATACTTTAAAATATTAATAAAATAAATAACTCTCTCTCTTATAATAAATTATTAGATTATAAAATAAATATATATATTCGTAAAATATATGTTTGAAACTAAACTTAAAAACATATGTCATAATATATTTAGACATCAAATAAATATTCAATTTATAATTTTGAAAACAGTATGTTATAATATTTATTGGTTCGATTTGAAAATTAAATATTCTTACCTATAATATAAATTGTATTTCAGTCGTTTGGCTTTAAATGAAGAAATTTGGAATAAAAAAAACTGTTATTTATTTTAACAGATTGATTAAATTGTTTGTGGAAAATTTAATATCTTCACCTATAATTTAAAAAATCTTAATTCCTACAATATTTTATTTAAAAACTGGAAAAAAGTAACTATTTATATATATCGATGTCCACAACATTTAGATAAATAAATCAATAAAATATGGCGTCTTTAAAAATGAATGAAAATTATAGTCAAAATATAATAATTATTTTATAAATGAAATTTATTTAAAAATTAATTAAAATTATATATAGTTTTTTTTACATTTACATTTTACACTAAATGGTATTTTAAAAGTTAATTGGAACATTTTTATCTTCAATAACAACTTTCCAATTTAATAGTAACTTTTCACATTGTAATAACATTTTGATTTTTAACCGTTATTTTTCAATTTTATTTATATTTTAACAATTTCCTTGAAAATTTCCTCGTTTTAATATAGAAATACTTTTAATTTATAATGTGAATTTGTTATTTGAAATTTTAATATTCGTTCTAATGTGAAACAATAGAAATAGTGCATTTGAAAATATTTGCAAATAAATTTATATATTTTTAATATGGCTTTGATACATAGGTTTTGTAATTTTACACATATACATTTTACACTTCAATAACAACATTTTTACATTTCAATAACAATTTCTTTTGTGATAATTTTCGATTTTATTTGAAACTTTAAGGGTAATATGTGTGATTTCATTTTGATTTCTAATTGAAACACATTTATTTAAAATATAATTAAGTTTCTTTTATAGTAGTGCTTTTTTTTTTCTGTGGATCATTATTTATTTACAAAACACATTTTTGATTTCAATAAGCACATTTTTAATTTTAATAAAGACATATTTTATTTTTCTGCATATATTAATAGTTTTTCACTCTTAAGTAGCACATTTTCAATTTGAATTAACGACATTTTATGTAATAATATCAACATTTTAGAGTTTATAACGGATATTTTAAGAGTTTGAAACAAATTTCGCATCGGTTTCGCCAATTTAATCTACCAGAGAGTTGTAGAGAACAACCTTTTGATTACCATTACTATATTTCTATAATTCTTGTGACACAAGAAGATCCTTTTTGATCTTTTATATTAGCGCAATACACCAGAGAATTCTTTAGAGCTCCAATACTGTATTGGATCATTCTACTTATATATGCTACATTGAAGGGTGGAGTCTCATAAGTAGTATTTAGGCAAACTATGAATATTAGTTTTTAGGAGAGTATAATTACATATACTATTTATATACATATTGCATCAATAAATGCTCTTCCGCAAACAATAAGGACAAGGCCAGGTAGGGGCTCCACTGGGAGGGTTCACCACTGATGAAACAAGCTCTCCCAATATTTTTTCATCGTATTGAAAGAAACATTCCCGTCTAAATGTTTTCATTTACTATATATAGATGGCGCGTTATCGAGAGAGAGAGAGAGAGAGAGAGAGATTTATATAAATATATATATAAATATATTAATAGTATTTTTTTTATTTTTGGAAAAAAGAGGAAAAGTAAAATATTAAGTACTACAGATTTTGAATTAATTTTGAGTCAGAACAGCAAGCTAAATCTGTATAAAAAAGTATCGTTATGGAAATTTCAAGATTTATTAAATTTGTTATTTGGTTTAAACATGTGAGGTTTGTTTTTTTTAATTTTTATAATAATAATTAGTATTATAAAAAAAAACCTCACCTGTTTAAACTAAATATCAAATTTTATAAATCTTGAAATTCTCATAACGCGATACTATATATAAATATATATATATAACTGACTATTTATATATTTGATTGAATGCAATAAATTATAACGTCTGCTTGAAAATTTAAAATATAGAAAGAATTCTAAAAATAAAAATATAGCATATATATATTAACACAAACAATAACGCGCCATCTATACATATAAAATAAAAGGACTTAAAAGCATGAATGTTTCTTTTATACATAAAACGAACTTCTTATTAATATATTTTTCATCGCAGTAAGGACAGTAAAAGTTCGTTTTATGTATAAAAGAAACATTCGCGCTTTTAAGTCCTTTTATTTTATAAGCATATATATATGATGCTTATTTATTTGCATATTATTATATCCATATACCTATATATAGGTAGTATATAGTTTTTATAGTTATATTTATTATATATAGATGGCACGTTATTGCCTATAATGAATATTGAGAATAAATAAAAAAATATATAATTATTTATTTTGAAAAAGATATAAATTTAGCAGAAAATTACTAAAATATAGAAATTCCTTTATCCTTTACTAATAAATAAATGCTATGACGGGGGGATAAATTAAATTAAAGGAACACACGATTGATTGGCTATATATATATATATAAAAAGCAGACGATTCCGTGCGTATAAACTGATGAGGAATTCAGAAATTAATCAGGTGCCCATGGTGTCCCTGAGGAAATCTGGGAAATGTTTGTCACATGATGTATAATCCACCAATCGCCTAGCTAGACCATGTCCACCATATTGACATAGGTTAGGCTTAGCGTATTTCCTTTTGATGACACTCTAATGACCTCATATGCAATTTAATGGCGATGTATTTACATCATTTTCCATATAATTATAACAAATTACCTATTTTTAAATACGGATATGCATATATGTTAAAATTTAAATTGTATATTGTTTTTATTTCGAATTATAATGAAAGTATATTTAGCTGCCACAATGATATTTTACTAAAAGATTCCACAAGATGGCGGTTGAAAATTTTACATATTTGTTCTCCCAACAATCGTTTTTTTCAATTTTAAATCTTTAATCTGCCTTGCGTTGTGGTGATTTAAAAAAAATCGAATTAAATATAGGATTTTTTAATATTCAAATGAAAATATATATAAATTTCAAGATAATAATTTCTTTAAGAATTTAAGATATTTAACTTATTCTGATTGCAATTTTGATAATAATTTTTTTCATGCACAAATTTTTCCCCACCTACTTTGTATTTTAAATGGTTTCAACTGTGATATTATAACACTATGCGTCGCTGAGTTTGTGTATACAAAAATGTAATGCCTCGATAAAGGTTGGCATTCAGCCAACCGGAATATTGGCAAATAAATCTTTTATTCAATCCAATATATGCATTTTTACTATCTAATGATTTAAGTATGGATTGCTCTATTTTCAGAACGATATATATATATTATATAATCTAAAAACTCAAATATTTCTATATTTAAAATATATATATTTTATTTTATTCATTGATAATTTTACTTTTGTTATCATCGTTTTTAGAAAGACTTTCTGTTTTTGTTGTATAGTTTTGTTGTAAATATGCGTAGTTAACATATCTATCCTTTTAAATCACTAATATAGGATTAACTTTATAAATTCTATATAATGTAAAAATAACTAAAGTGTAATCTTTCCTCAAGTAATTGAAAATAAAAGCTTCTTGACGGTAAATAATTATCTTTTTCTTATCACGACTGCACCTTCAACCCTTTATCTTATCGATCCTTTGTCTTATTAACGCTTTATCTAACAACAACAACAAAATATTCATAACATATATATATATAATTATTATTTTATTTTTCTATTTTTGTTGCACATATATGACGCAATAACTGCTAAAGCATTTTTTGCGTGAAAGTTTTAAGGGTTGTAATTGTTCCAATCTTCACACTAGTTCTTGGATTTTTCATGTTTACGACCAAGGATCATATCCAACATTGGATACCTATTTTCTGAATAAAAAATAATTGCTTCAATGACACCCCGATTTTATCAGAAGTGAAATCCCACCAGTTAGTACAAGTACTAAATGGGGCTTTGACACATTAGAAAGTTTAAAGGTGGAACTGCTTTCTACGTGTAGACATGTGGTGCACTTACTGTAAAAGCAATCGCTAGCTACCCACCATGATTATCAAACAACAAAAGCCTTTATTAGGCACACGTGCCATACAGGATTCTCCCGGTAGGACAAAATTAATAAATAAATAACAAATTAGCATCATAGTTACATACAAATATTGGGTATTGACCTCGACCAATTATCAAGTTGGATCCGGTGTCTGTGCTAAATATTTTGATTGAGCTGATTTCCAGTATTTATAAAAAGCGAATGCAAAGGGTCTGGATTTTACGACTTTTGCCATTATAACATATGGCGAATTGCTATTGTAGCCGGTCTCTTGACAAAGAATTTCTCTCTCTTCTTCCATTGCCGTACAGTAGAACATGTAGTGTGGAAAATCGAGACTAAATTCACCGTTGCATAAGGTGCATTTTATGGTCTTAGTTTTCAAAAGTGAAACATGATTAATTCTCTGTACTGCAAAAAGGCTTCTTACTTGTGCAATGATTCTCTTTAAGGTTAGGGGGATATTGTCATTAAGATAGCATTCCATTGTAGGTGATGAATGAAAGTATTTATAGTGAGAGTAGAGCACTGATTTTCTTATTCTTACATAATCCAGCTGCAAGGACTGATCGGTTGCCGTTCTAATAATTAGGGGGATACCATGATTATCATTATTTTAAATTATCCCTAGTGCACATGGCCATGATAATCATGGTGGGTAGTAGATGATGAATGCTTTTACTGTAAGTGCACCACATGTCTACATATGTAGAAATTAGTTTGACTTTTGTACTTACAAATGTGCAGACTTCCCTTTGTTACTTGAATTCATTGTTTGGGTTATACTTTTGCAAGGATCAGGGACCTTCGGAGCAATTTATTTTATTAGAAAAAGTGACCAAAGCGGGATTCAATCCCGAATCATAGCCCAATCAGAAAGAAGAAGTCTATTTAGCCAGCAGTGAAGTCCCTGTTGTTGACTGTTGTCTAGCCTGCAGCAATGAAGTTGTTGACTGTTGTATGTTACTTCTCCATAACACACTATAAGGTAAACAAAGAGAACAGAGATCCTTACCTATCCTACATGCTTAATCGACCATCCTTGACACAACAGCGGCGTATCAATATAAATAGAGCAATGAAATCCCTGTTGTTGGCTGTTGTATGTTACTGTACTCCACAATACACTATAAGGTAAATAAAGAGAACAGAGATCCTTACCTATCCTACATGCTTAATCGACCATCCTTGACACAACAGCAGGCGTATCAATATAAATAGAGCAATGAAATCCCTGTTGTTGGCTGTTGTATGTTACTGTACTCCACAATACACTATAAGGTAAATAAAGAGAACAGAGATCCTTACCTATCCTACATGCTTAATCGACCATCCTTGACACAACAGCGGCGTATCAATATAAATAGAGCAATGAAATCCCTGTTGTTGGCTGTTGTATGTTACTGTACTCCATAACACACTATAAGGTAAATAAAGAGAACAGAGATCCTTACCTATCTTACATTCTTATTTGTCCATACTTGATACAACAGCAGCGGCGATGGAAAAATTATTGGAAGAATCAGGCTCATCAGGAACGCTTCACGATTTTGCGTGTCATCCTTGCGCAGGGGCCATGCTAATCTTCTCTGTATCGTTCCAATTTTAGTATATGTACCGCCGAACAAGCGTGTGGCTCATCAGTGGTGAACCCTCTCAGCGGTTTCGCCAGTTTAATCTACCAGATAGCTTTAAGCAGACATCTCATAATATACAATACTAGCGGATGTGCCCGGCTTCGCCCGGGTTTTTACCCGAGTAAAGGTTTGTCTAACGAACATTTGTTAAAATAATTCTCTATAAATTTATTTAAAAAAGAAGATATATTTTGATAATTTGAAACTTGTAAATTTGAATCTCTCGATAAAGTGAACATTTTTTCCCGGTCCCTGTGTGCCGTGTCATCCTGAATTTTGTCTTTCCTAATTTTTTACATTACAAAATCATCGTTTTATCTAGTGAACATTTTTTCCCGGTCCCTTGAAAAATACTCGATAAGTTGAATAAAAACAATATTAATTGGTTCCCTCGGTAATTGGAAGTTAAAGGAATAGTATCTTCGCCTTGGAATTGTATCATTATTCTTGTCTCAAATAAATTGCCGTGTCATCCTGAGATAATCTTACTTTTGATAAATAATATTTAAGATTTTATTATATATATTATATTATATATATATTACACGTTATTTGTTTTCTTGGCCGACTGTTTTACATATGGTGTTATCTTAAAATTGCTTGTTTTGAATATTTTTTTAGATTGAGATTATTAGCTAGTATGTAAAAAAATTAACTCTGTTGAAATTTAATTTTGTATTTATATATAAATAAAATTAACTCTGTTGATTTTTTTTGTATTTAATCGATAAGAGCGAAGTTACGCATGTTAATGTTAGGGAAAAATATTTTGATGTTAAGCAAAACCTGCTCCCTCTCGTTTTACATAAATGTTGAAAATTTGGTTGAAATTGATGCATTGTAACGAAAGTTTTTAGTGATGTACACTAATGAAATTTGCATTTTATTAATATAGATTAGAACGGTCTGGCAAGTTGAAATGGCGAAACCGCTGGGATGGTTTACCACTGATGACCCAGGAATTTCCAAAATTTTTCTATTTATATACGGATAGAATGAAGTTTTGTTGTATTTGAAAAAAAAGAAAAGACTATAATGTCAATTTATATTTTTATATTCTTACCTATATTTATAATTCTAGGTCGCGATTAAATTTTTAAAAGGTTTTTATTGACTTATGAATTCCTAAAATTCTATGATATGATTTACATCTACATATATCACTTAACTCCAAAAGTCATAAAAATGATATATGACGTAATAAAACTGTCTCTAAACACAAAGGTAAGGATCATTTGTACAGAAAATAATAATAAAAAAACAAGAATCATATTTCATGACAGATCTTCCATACGCCAAAATCCCCATTTTCAACCGTTTCCAAAAAGAAGTTTACAAATTGGAAGCCATTACCACCCGTGGAATATCATTTTCCAACACAGCGCTTCCACGAAGTTAATATAACCAATTTATTACTGGATGGAAATAAATAAAATTTCCCTGGACGGGAAGCGAACTTAAAGACGCAAGTATTTATCACTTGGAATAAATGGCTGGAAGATCGGCTGTTATCTTCCACTGCAGGCCTTTTCTTTTCTTCTGGAGGGTTAATTGTTCGTCTGCAAATATCTCTAACTTCGTTTTTATTGACTTTAAAAAAAATTTAAATATCATTGAATATATTAATAATTTAATCCTTTCTCTCTCTAGGTAAAATTATAAATAAAAGAAATTTTATACCGAGGGAGAAGTTTCTTTTTTCAATCACGGTAATACTGTACAAGCTTTCGGATGTAAAAGTCCTTTAACAAGTATTTCCACGCTACTAAAATCGTTTTTCAGTATCATGTTCATACCTGTCGACGAGCTGTTACGTCCGAAAGCGTGTACAGTATTGTCGTGATTGAAAAAGAAACTCTTCCTTCAGCAAAATATTTTATTCATAATTGTGGTGTATTTAGGTTGATTAAAAAGTAGAAATAGATTTTAGATCTTATTTATTTAAATGGCTTTTATTATACACTGCGTGACATTGAAAATGGAACACCAAGAAATAGTGGCCAGAAAATTATGCAAATTTCAGGGTAGACGCGCCTAACCGAGTTATGCAAATGATGTAAAATGCGCACCACTCGAGCGCACATGGAGTAAGATATAAGGGAAGGAACTTGCAGAAAGGACAGTATTCGTGTCGTTATTTCTTCAAGGAAAATCATTGTAGAAATTTTGTTCTTGTGTCAAAAGACACGTGTAATAACAGAGAATGCCAGATCATCGTAAACGGAGGCAGTTCAAGCAGACAGACGCTTTTACGAGGGGCATGGTGATCGGACTGAAAAGGGCAGGTTGGTCCATACGTCAAATCGCAGCTGATACACACCTTGGTGCGTCCACGGTGCACCGACTGTGGAGAAGATGGTTGGAACAAGGAAATGTGGCAATTTATAGGAATGTCGGTGCAACCAGAGTGACGTCAGCACGTGTGGATCGGCGTATCCTTCGACAAGCAGTGGCGGCCCCACAAGCCACTTGTACCGCCATCCTGCAACATGTGCAAGACACCCTAGATCATTCCATCTCGACCAGAACCATTTCCCGTCGATTGGTTGCTAATGGCTTGCACTCATGCCGTCCGCTAAGAAGACTGCCATTGACCCCACCGAATAGGCGCCAACGTTTGGAATGGTGCCGTGCTAGATCGACGTGGATGACGGAATGGCACAGGGTCGTGTTCTCAGATGAGTCGCGTTTCTGCTTGTCCAGTGATAGTCGCCGTGTACGCGTGTGGCGTCGACGTGGAGAAGGTCCAATCCGGCAGCATTTGTGGAACGCCCCACCGTGCGACAACGTGAAATCATGGTTTGGGGCGCAATCGCGTATGATTACAGGTCACCTTTACTTCGTATTCAGGGCACTATGACGGCCCAACGATACGTTGATGATGTGCTGCGACCGGTGACACTCCCCTACCTTCAGGGGGTACCCAATGCCCTTTATCAGCAGGATAACGCCCGACCGCACACTGCTCGCATTAGCCAACAAGCTCTGCAAGATGTACAGATGCTTCCCTGGCCACCGTACTCTCCTGATCTCTCACCAATCGAGCACGTCTAGGACATCATTGGACGCCGTTTGCATGCCTTGCCACAGCCGCGTTCAGAAGACGAACTGTGGCAAATGGTTGAGAGGGAATGGAGAGCCATCCCTCAGGACGCCATCCGTACTCTGATTGACTCTCTACCTAGACGTGTTGCTGCGTGCATCGCCGTCCGCGGTGGTCCTACTTGCTACTAAGCCGACGCCGTTCTCGCTCTGTATTATGACTATCATTTTGAAATAAAGATCACTTATTGTTCGTCCCTGTCTCTCTCTGTCTGCCGAATTTCATCACTTTCTGGCCACTATTTCTTGGTGTTCCATTTTCAATGTCACGCAGTGTATTACACAGGAGTAGATGCAAACTCAAGAATTACAAGTTAACAACAACAGAATGATGATGATAAGTTATATATTACGATATATACATCACAGAATCTGTGGATTTAAAATTATTAGAATATAAATATACGACAATATTCATTGAATATATTTTCCCATTATGTTTATTTTGAAACAAATAAATAGATAACTTCAAATTCTTTCTTATTATATCTAATTTCAGTTACTTTTAATAGTTAATTTTATAAAGGTAATTGTTGATGAGATTTATTACCATGAACTTAATAATATATCAACAAAAATCACAATTTATTTCTTCCAAATACACCATTGACTTACATAATGTTATATTAGGCTGTTTTACTCTCATACATCAGGTATTTTTAGATTTCTCGGTGATTGTATTTAAGGTAACTATGGATATAAGTTTATAAAGTAAATAAAGCTTCCAGGGTTAAATTTCTTGTTCAAATTTTTTATTTTAAAGCTTTCGGACTTGTCAGTCCTTCAACAGGAGTATCAAGATAATAAATATGATGATGTATATTATTTTTATATACAAATTAATTTAAATATTAAAGATATTGAAAGGGAGAGAAAATATATATTACATTCTCTGTGTGTTATAAACAATATGGTTATAAGTGCTTTGTAAATAATAATAATAATAAACTACTTTGAGGATAAGTTTCTTGTTCAAATTTTTTATTTTAAAGCTTTCGGACTTGTCAGTCCTTCAACAGGAGTATCAAGATAATAAATATGATGATTATATTATTTTTATATACAAATTAATTTAATTAATATACATAATGGGAAAATATATTCAATGAATATTGTCGTATATTTATATTCTAATAATTTTAAATCCACAGATTATTATTCTGTGATATATTGTATATATATCGTAATATATAATTTATCATCATCATTCTGTTGTTGTTGACTTGTAATTCTTGAGTTTGCATCTACTCCTGTGTTATAAACAATATGGTTATAAGTGCTTTGTAAATAATAATAATAATAAACTACTTTGAGGATAAGTTTCTTGCTTTATTTACATATTATATAAAGCTTTCAGGTATTATAAAACTTTCTACAGGAATTCATTTTGTCATATACTACTGTCGAAGGCTTTATAATACCCGGAAACTTGAGGGAATATGTAAAAAGAGCAATAAACACATCCTTGGGAGCCGTTTATTATTTACATATTTCAGAAGATTATATAAAAGGGCGTACCTGGATCTGTAATGATATGATATCTGTAATCATATGATCTACAATAATTTGTAAATTAAATTCACTGTTAAAATTTTACACAAATAAATTTACTGGCAATGCGTTTCTTTTAAATATAATTAAATATTATCTCTACAGACCTTACTGCAATGATATATGTATGCACCTCTACAGACCTATAAGCTTATGTCCATAGTTCACTAAACACCCCTAAGCTGCCTTCCATAGAAAATGCAGGGTATATAACAAAACCAGTCCAATACAATAGTAGAGCGGTCTAGAGATTAATTTGGCGAAACCGCTGAGAGGGTTCACTACTGATGAGCCAAGCCCTCTCATTCAATAACTCATATCATTGCAGTAAGGTCTGTAGAGATAATATTTGATTATATTTAAAAGAAACGCATTGCCAGTAAATTTATTTGTGTAAAATTTTACCGATAGATGGCAATAAAATTTAATTTACTAAATTCACTGTGCAATAAATTGATAAAGAGAGAGCAATCTCTCGATATATTTTGAAAAAAAAAATGTTTTTTTTTTTCTTTACTGATCCAGATACGCCCTTTTATATAATCTTAATTGATGGATCGCCTTTTGACTCAAAACATTTCAGAAAATTGTATCTGTTGACTTTGCTTAGAATTATTAATGAAACTGATTCCATAATTATTAATTAAACATTATATTTATTGATTTACAAGAAAGAGAACAAAATATAAAAGGGAAACTAATATTGAAACAAAATAACTTTTTTTTCTTTCGGTTAGCGTCTATTTACCTGTGAGGTTACACATACTCTGTGGTAACAAATAATTAATATATATACAACAATATCTTTCAAATATAAGCTTTGTGGAGAGTAGACATATAGTAAAATATGGCATCACAAACACATTAGGCTTCAACTAACAATTCACAAAAAATAATCCTTTTTGGAATCAATGATTTTATAATACAATAGTGCGCCATCTGTATTCAGAAATATAAACTATTTGGCGCGCAATTTTTTTTTTATTAAATAGAAAACTTTTCTACTGATCTTATACTGCAATGATCAAAAATACATGGAAATATATTATGATGCATTAGTGCGCCATCTGTTATTAAAATTCGAAACTATTATAGACGCGTATGATTCTTTTAAAAAGTTTTTGTCCATAGTTAATCTAAAATGCCAATTCCAAGAGCCTAACATCAGTATCACTATAAAAGGAAGATTGAAAAATGCAATATAACAGCTGCATGGTAGATTAAACTGGCGAAACCGCTGGGAGGGTTTACCACTGATGAGCCAGGCTCTCCAATTAATTTTTCCATTGCAGTAAGAGCAGTAGAAATTGTTTTATTTTTTAAAAGAATCATACGCGTCTATAATAGTTTCGAATTTTCACATAGAAAATATTAAAGAATAAATACAAATCGACAAACATTTATGGGAAAAAAAGAATGAATTATATTATACACATAAACAAACTTAAAGTTCAGAACAATATTTTGGTAGCGTATAGGCCAATAGAGTTGTTTTACAGGTTGTTCGGCTGCCTCACTTCAACTGTAATTTATCGTTTGACTTGGAGCCATCTGATTGGTTGGCTCAAGATTCTTTTACTTTCGCGCCACCTGGAATCCAGACCATAAATCCCTGGGTCGTATTTCACTCTCCAAATAGTCTTTTGGGATTTAATTAAACATTTTGATCACATGACATTCTATGTATCATTTTTTTTTGCCAATCAAAATCCCCCTGTACACTGTCTTAAACTCGAGTTTACAATAAATAAGGTTTAAATATATTTATATGGTTTTAAGACGCCAACTATGGGAAATAATTAAAATACAATTACGCGATATATATACACTCATGGACAAAAAGTAAGGAAGTGGAAAGTCTTTGATGTCGACGGTCGTCTATTTTTTTAAGGAGATAGAGGCAATTTTGTTCATACTTGGTTATCTCGTGTGTCTTCAATAAAGGTCATTGTAATATCTTTCAGAGTTATTGTCTGAATCATGATATAAATACTAAAAGGTACAACTTCCTTAAGTTTTGTCCATGAGTGTATATTGGTTATCTCGTGTGTCTTCAACAAAGGTCACTGTAATATCTTTCAGAGTTATTATCTGAATCCCGATATGAATTCTAAAAGGTATAACTTCCGTAAGTTTTATCTATGAGTGTATATTGGTAGATTTAGATTCTGAACAATTAACAGCTTTCAACTCTAAAAAGATCAAGATATACAGAAATAGGCCTACTATAAGCGATGTAACTATGTGCAATTATATACATTCTGGAAGACTTCCCCAACGCCGAAGAATCCTCCTCCAGATAATTAGGAGGTTATCTCCCCTCAAGAAGAACTTGTAGATGGACGTTAGCTTTGTTGACGTGAGGATGGAGCTGTTATCCTTCCCTTGTCCGAATAGCCAGTAGTCCTGTAGGTCAGGTGGACGTTAAATGATGCTGAAGACCTCCTTAATCAGAATGACATGACCTTGAGAAGCATATAATATGTAGAAAAGGTATTATTACAGTCTAAGTATACAAGAGGTATATACAAGAAGTACATAGACACGGAATAAACAAGAGCTATACATGAAGTATAGGTGCCGCAAAACAAGAAAATATGACAATTTTATATACTTTCAAATGCAGTATATAAACACACAGAAGTAACTGGAGAGGAAACACAAGGGGATTCTATCCGTCATGGAGAATAGTCACTTACGAGACGCGAACCATTATATTTTTGTGAGAAAAAAAAATAGTACAAAAGTGAAATTATACTAGCACCAGGCAGATAAATTAAGAAAAGGCATATTCTGTTCTTAAAACTAAAGGTTGCTGATGGCTTGCGCCATATTTCGGAATAAATATTAACTAATACCCTTTCTTGATTAAGCTATAAAAGCTAACCATGTACGCGTTTCAGACTGTTGGAACTTGTCAGCGTGGTGCAGGCTGTACCTCAACAACCAAAATATTTTTCAGAATACCCCAAAGTCGAGTTTCTTTGTCGTTGAGGTACAGCTTGCACCAAGCTGATGAGGGCTAACAGCCCGAAACGCGTACGTGGTGAGATTTTCTTGATTAATCAACAAATAGTATTTGGTGTCAATTCTGAAATATTGAAAAAAATCAACGATTAATTTATTTTTTTCCGACAGATGGCGCAAACCATCAGCACATTTTAATTGCACGATAATGAGATGACTTTTCTTAATTAACAATAATTTTGTATTGTTTAGATATGTAGTTATGCATATAGGTATTTATATGTAAATATGTTTTTATTAATTTTAGGAAAGAGTGTTCATATTGTTTTTATTGTGGATGCATTCTATATTCGATAAAATTGTATAACGTAGCTATGTAAATAAAAATTTGTATGCAAATATATTTTAATAAGCTACTACAAAATTCGCTAAGTCTATTATTATTGACTTTGGTAACAGGTTGATATATATGGATGTTGCAACTAAATATTCTATAGAAAATATTGTGCTAAGAAATCATAAGTAATAACTCGGCAAATGATGTGTAATCGTAGCAAACAATACACTGTTAGTTATCGTGCAGACGAAAAAGTTTGTAAAAAAAAGCAGACGATATCGAAGGATTCCAGTTGGAAATAAATCATGATGCATCGTCTGCCAAACTTCCTTGGTAAATCTTTTGGTAATTGCGCTTCTTATTTCTTTTGGCCCTCAATGGAAGCAACCAACAATGATAGCCATATAAAACTCTCCCATTACATGTTGCGCTTTGTCTTTTGCTCTTAAAATGAGAAAAGTTATATAATCATTTATTTCTTTAACAACTTATCCATTTCTCTTTTATTTAATAATATTCAAATTGTAGAATATATTTATCAAATAAATAACACTACAACACGTTTTCTATTATTAAATAAGCTGAAATGTTTAAGAATATATCGTTTTTATAATGGAAAAAATTAAATTTGCATATGAGTTGATAAAGTTGCATAACTTTCTCTCATAGAATAATGAGAAATACTCGAAAGGTTTCAAGCGATATAATCAATGAAAAGCATGGTAATTTCACCTTATATGTAAATAAATTAATATTTGCATTGTTATATATTATTATTTCAATTAAAACATGGAAGCACTATATCAAAATATAGATGCTAATGTTGTGTTACCAGGAGAATATTGATTATTTAAAAAAGAAAAAGGTCACCTCTCCCTTCAAAATAAACTCAAAAACGAGTTTCTTTTACACACAAAGCAAACTTTATATTATAAAACAAAAGTGAAATTGTACTGGTTGACAAATAAATATCCTGATCGTGCAACTAAAAGGTGCTGATGGCTTGCGCCATCTATCGAAATAAATATCAACTATTCGTTGATTAAATCAGAAAAGCTAACCACGTACGCGTTTCGGGCTGTTGGTCCTCGTCAGCGTAGTTTACAACATTATTATTATTTTTTCACGTTGCTAAATTATTTTACTCAACTGAAACTTTACTTCCACAGATATCTAAAGAAATACGTCAAACAGAGAAAGTTGGAGGAATATTCTTTGTACGAACTTGGTGGAGATCAACAAGGGATATTCATGGAAATCTCCAAATTTACTAAAAATGTGTTTATAGAGCTGGCAAAATAGCTAGACCAATTCTATAGACTTATTGAAATGGATTTAAATCAAGGATATATTTATTTTATTTTTATTTGAATTCAAAGCGCTATGTACACCTAGGGACATTTGCGCTGTCATACATGTATGTCTTTACATTTGTCTATACATATATATACAATAATCTTAGGCCGTGAATAGAATAGTCATATGATGTTAACAATGGGAAAGAGAGATAAAAAATGGATATATTGATTTTAAAATATAATAGCTACCTCTCACGTAAAAATAAACAAAAAAACTATTCCCTCTTTCAAATTCCCAAAATATTGTGTTATATAGCTTTGATTAGCGTCTGCTAGATTGCAGAGACTGCCAATAGATGGCGTGCATTCTATTTTGACAGGAGAGGTAACATTTCTATTTTTAGATAAATATATTCTTATCAAAACTTTCTTATATACATTTTCAAAAAATATCGTTTAAAATTTAGTAGAGAAAGAGAAAAATAAATATTATATTATTTATATTTTAGTTACATAATATTATAAAGAATATGTCTAAAGTGTTATTTACATATGTGCAATCCGTAAATATTTTATATATAAGTGGGTAGTTTTAGCTTAAAATATCAAATACATATATTTTCCTTTTTGTTCATTTTTTTATACCTGAAAATCAAACAATAAAAAATCGATAATTTCTTCTGAAAGTAAAAAAAAAAATCATTCAATAATGGCGCTACATTAAAAACACTTAGAAAATTTTTGTAAAAGTTCGACAAACTTTCAAATATTTATTACAATTTTTTTTTCTTCTTCCAACAAAATTTGCAAAAGATTACAAAAGAAATCTTTAAGAAACATTTTACCGGATAACAATCAATTGAAAAGTTTTACCGACGTTTGTGATAATGATCAAAAATATTTTTTTCTTTTTATTCAATGACTAATAGTTTTTTTGAAAATAAATATTTTTGACGACTGACTTCTTTTTTGAAGAATAAAACATTGTGTTAATTATTTTTTCTCTCTATACGAGTATATAAGGTACTTTTATTAAATTCCCGGAATTTTTTAAAATAATGAATAAAAAAGGATTAAAAGAAAATATCATTTTGCATTCTGCGAAATAATCCCCATCCGCATCTAAACACATCGAGGACCACACCATCTCTTCAGCGGCTAAACACGTGATCTACGTTTTCTTCATGGATCGTGAAATACATGGGGTCGCTGGAGACCCCCTGGTGATTCTCCATCAAACTCTCTGCAGCGCTGGCAGAGGCGCCATATTCATTGTATATAGTTATATCTATTAGATAATAAAAAAGCTTTGCATAAAATATTTATTTGACAATATTTCGGTTGGCTGAACGCCAACCTTTATCAAGACATTACATAATAAAGGTTGGCGTGTAACCAACCGAAATATTGGCAAATAAATCTTTTATTCAATTCAATATATGCCTTTATTATCCAATGATTTAAGTATGGATTGCTCTTTTTTCAGTTATATATATCTGATTATTATATTAAAACAATAGCACGGATTGTACAATTTACATGTATTGATAAGATGTCAACGAAATTATGTTAATTGTCAAATTGCCTAAACACCTATACCATCTGGCTTCCCAATTTTCATAGAATTTTGTAATAGCTACCTTCTTTCAGACCTCTGAGAACTTAACCATTTTTCTATTATGTCTTCAGATGACTCGAATAGCTACCTTTTAAGATACACATTTTAATTTTACTGTGTAAAAAAAGGTATTTGGGGCAATATCCGGTGAGTATGAGGCCTCAGGGAGTATAGGAACTTTGTTCTTGGTCAGTAAATTCAAAACTGAAACAGTTGTATGACGTTGGTTGGGAGCCCAAAACTTGCCAAACTTATTTTCCAATTTAAGATTTCCGTTAATAATGGAATAAACTAATCCCAACGAGAAATACCTTTATCCCTGAAAGTTCCTGCATGCCAATTATTTTAATTTCGGCAAATTCTATCCAATTTGGTTGATGCTTTACCTATTTTTCTTCTCTACAGGCCTTTCCACTCTAGGATCATCTTGGATTAAGCTTGGTGTGTGTACCTTTAAAGCAGCAATGTCATTTATAAACCGGTTTTCTTTAGACATATCTCGCCGATGACTTTCGAAGAATTAACAACATTTAGGTAACAGGAATTTCATCTTTTACACAGAAACGAGAATGTTTATTTGCCATCCAGGAATTGTAGGCACAGAAAATTGCCGAAAAACATTGATATAAATATTCGAAAGAACTTTTGCAATATGTTTTTTTTGTTTATCCCTAGTACACGTGGTACAGGCCATGATAATCATGGTGGGTAGAAGAAAGCGACTGCTTTTACTGTAATTGCACCACATGTCTATACATGTGAAAAGCAGTTCGACTTTGCAACTTACAAATGTGCCAGAGCCCCGTTTGGTTACTTGTACTCGCTGGTGGGGTTGGAATTTTGCAAGAATCGGGGGCCATTGAAGCATGTTTTTAAATCAGAAAAAAGTGCCCAATGCGGGAATCGAACCTGAGTCGCAGCTGTCGAAAACCAACGGTTTAGACCATCCTTCCACCGACCCCCACCCCCTTATATGTTCATTTAGTTAAATAAAGAGACATATTGCGGAAGGTTTTTTCGAATATTTTTATAAATGCAAATCTCAATTTTTTTATATCTAAACATTGATAGAAAACAAAAAATAATATTTATATGTAATTACACTGTACTAAAAGCTTATGTACATAGTTTGCTCAAATACCATTTCTAAGATTCTCCAATGTATTTATAAGCCGAACCATCCAATACAATATTGGAGCTCTAAGAAGCGGTCTGGTAGATTAAATTGGCGAAACCGCTGGCAAGGTTCACTACAGATTTTCCAAGACTTCCAATATTTTTTCAACTCAGTAAATACAGTATATATAAAAGTTTGTTTTACTTATAAAAGATTTCAATTTTGTACTATTTTTCCACATATATTTTTGTATGAACATATAATTCTATTATAAAATAAATGAAGCTTCCAGGGTTAAGTTTCTTATGCAACTTTTTATTTTCAAGCTTTCGGACTTGTCAGTCCTTCAACAGGATTATCACGTATAATTCTAAATAACCTTTTGTTCGATATGACAATGACTACTGAAAATATACCATGCGTATATATTAATGGCATTTCTAAACATTATTCACAATCTCAGAAAAGCATATATATTTATTTAATATATACCATTTAAACATATTTTTATTATTTATATTACAAAAATATATTTCGCAAGGTAAAATTTGAGGTAAGTATTTGTGAAAAAGTGATGAAATATCTATGAACACAATTAATAAAGATTGAAATCGAACTGGGAACACGGGGGAAAAGATAAAGAATCAAGTCACGTCGAAGCGTAAAACATGTTTTCCTTCTTTTAGCTTCTTCTCTAATCTTTGGAGAGGTTCTTCTGGTGGATCTTCAACATTCTTCTTCGGCTCTTTGCTTCTTGTAGCTTACAGTATCTGCTTCTTACATCTCCTCTTTCATGCTAGCATATGCCTGAGATAGGACAGAAGGAAACATTAATACATTATGAAAATACGAAACGATTAAACATGCGTATGATTCTTTTTAGATTTTCTATAAATACTAGTTTCAATTTTATTTTGTATTTTCTTAATTTTAATATCTAAAAACGCCATAGAATTGTTTTTCTTTTCAATATACAGTTAAACCTGTTTATAACGCCCCCTCTAAATAGCGCCTCCCTCTCTATAGCGCCAGATTTTAAATACGCAGTACGATGCGATTTACATTAAAAGTAACCTATCTATAGCACCCCCTCTCTATAACACCCTTTTTTGGTGAGTCCCAAGAGGGGGCGCTATAGACAGGTTTAACTGTAGAATATTTTTCAAATAGAAATGACGAGGAGTACTCGACAATCACGAGGAAGAGTCCCATGTTAGGTGCGAAATGCGATTTATTTCCTTATTTTGTGCTAATCCCAGTAGTACAATCTATTAATGATACATTAGCGCGTTACTGTTATGAAAATTCGAAACTATTATAGACGCGTATGATTCTTTTTAAAAAATTAAACAATTTCTACTGCCCTTACTGCAATGGAAAAATGAATAGGAGGGCCTGGGTTATCAGTAAGGACAGTAGAATTGTTTAATTTTTAAATAGAATCATACGCGTCTATAGTAATTTCTAATTTTCATAACAGTAACGCGCTAATGTATCATTAATAGATTATATGCACTAGTGGAACAGCACAAAATAAGTGAATATATGGATATTTGCTCCTCACAAGGGACTCTTTTTCGTGATTATCGAGTACTCCTCGGTCATTTCTATTTATATACTACGTTTTAAAGTATATAACAATGTATATATTCTTTCTCTATGTCACATAGATAACTTGTCTACTTGTTAACAACGTTGTATCTTAATATTATTGGATGTTTATATATTCCTACTTCATGCTTACTTATCTTAAAGATAGAGGCTGCCTGGCCGGCGGCATTCATAGTTCTTCAAATTAAAGATACTTCGGACAGTAAATCTTTTTTACTCGCCGAAGAATCTTTAATTTGAAGAATCATGCTTACATATTGTCTCCTTATTGTTTACTTAGCATATAGATTCTCTTTTTTATACATATGTTTACATTTGCTATATATAGATGGCGCGTTATTGATTTATATTAACTTATGCCTAACTGGCCTTGTCTTTATTGTTTGCGGAAGAGCATTGATTGATACAAATATTTATATGTAATTCTACTGCCCTAAAACCTTATGTCTATAGTTTGCTTAAATACCATTTCTGATATTCAACCCTTTAGTTTACCATATATAAGCAGAATGATCCAATACAGTATTAGAGTTCTAAGAAGCGGTCTGGTAGATTAAATTGGCGAAACCGCTGGGAGGGTTCACCACTGATGAACCAAGTCTTTCCAATATTTTTCGTCTCAGTAAGGACAGTAGAAATTTAATTAATGTGTGAAAGAAACATTCGCTTCTTAATGTTTTCCCTCCTTTTTTGTTGCTCTGATATCTTGATGGGTAGTTTAGTCTGTTACTGTAAGCACACCACATGTCTATTCCCATTTATGAATTTAAAAGGTGCTAGAGCCTTATTTGGTTAGTTGCATTAGTTGAAAAATAAAATTTGTTTATTGATATCTAGTCAACAGTAGGGAGAAGGTTTACAGCCATTTTTAAAATAGGGAGAAATATATACAACAGACGGAGGGACGTCTGGATTTCATCAGGAGTTTAAAGCCGCCTTGAGTTCGGACAGGCCGTTGCGGATTATGGAATCTATGTCCCCAGCATTCCCGGTGACTGTGTTGAGGAATTCGACAAGAATTTTCTTGTGTTCAGACGAGAGATATTAGTTGTGATAGTCTTTAATATATTGCTACAAATAAATGACTTTAAAAATAAAAATACTATACGATGGATTCGATCCTAGGAGTTCTGCGTGTCCATAACCGACAATAAATACCAGACGATGCTACACGTCTGTGTTAAAGAAGTGTCTTGCAGTGTGTTGAGAAAGAAATGGATAAAGAGAAGACAATGACCATTAAAGAAGTTCGATCCGAAGAATGTTCAAGACAATTCACCTGATTGGCTACTTACTTATTGATAGCATTTAGCTGGTAGTTAGAGTGGCCGACCAATCACCGTTCGATGGCTGATGACGTCATCGAGGTTATAACACCAAAGGTATGTTTTCAACACCTTTTGGAATTAATATAAATGAAGGTTCTTGTTATATTTCGTGAAAATTTGAGTAAATTTATTTATTTTCTCTTGTTTATTAATTAGATTTTTATTAAGTTTTAACGTTTGCGCTCTTTCTTTTTTTATTTTCAAATTTCATATTAATCAATTAAAAATATCAATGAACTTGGTGTTCAAAATTGAAGAAAGTTGTGGAGGGTAAAATGAATGGAAAGAAAAAAAGATATAAAGAATAATTGATTGGGAGTTTATGAAGAAATAAAGAGAAGAACTCAAGATAGAGAAGTATGACGTCACTGGAGACCTGGACAAGAACAGAGAAACTGAAGAATTGGGTTGATGGACTGGATGGGAAGTTATGAAAAAATAAAGAACTCAAGATAGAGAAGTATGACGTCACTGGAGACCTGGGCAAGAACAGAGAAACTGAAGAATTGGGTTGATGGACTGGATGGGAAGTTATAAAGAAATAAAGAACTCAAGATAGAGAAGTATGAGGTCACTGGAGACCTGGACAAGAACAGAGAAACTGAAGAATTGGACTGATGGACTGGATGGGAAGTTATGAAGAAATGAAGAACTCAAGATAGAGAAGTATGACGTCACTGGAGACCTGGACAAGAACAGAGAAACTGAAGAATTGGACTGATGGACTGGATGGGAAGTTATGAAGAAATAAAGAACTCAAGATAGAGAAGTATGACGTCACTGGAGATCTGAGCCTGGTAAAGAACAGAGAAACTGAAGAATTGGACTGATGGACTGGATGGGAAGTTATGAAGAAATAAAGAACTCAAGATAGAGAAGTATGACGTCACTGGAGATCTGAGCCTGGTAAAGAACAGAGAAACTGAAGAATTGGACTGATGGACTGGATGGGAAGTTATGAAGAAATAAATAACTCAAGATAGAGAAGTATGACGTCACTGGAGATCTGAGCCTGGTAAAGAACAGAGAAACTGAAGAATTGGACTGATGGACTGGATGGGAAGTTATGAAGAAATAAAGAACTCAAGATAGAAAAGTATGACGTCACTGGAGACCTGAGCCTGGTAAAGAACAGAGAAACTGAAGAATTGGACTGATGGACAGGATGGTAAGTTATGACGAAATAAAGAACTCAAGATAGAAAAGTATGACGTCACTGGAGACCTGAGCCTGGTAAAGAACAGAGAAACTGAAGAATTGGACTGATGGACTGGATGGGAAGTTATGAAGAAATAAAGAACTCAAGATAGAAAAGTATGACGTCACTGGAGACCTGGACAAGAACAGAGAAACTGAAGAATTGGACTGATGGACTGGATGGGAAGTTATGAAGAAATAAAGAACTCAAGATAGAAAAGTATGACGTCACTGGAGACCTGAGCCTGGTAAAGAACAGAGAAACTGAAGAATTGGACTGATGGACTGGATGGGAAGTTATGAAGAAATAAAGAACTCAAGATAGAAAAGTATGACGTCACTGGAGACCTGGACAAGAACAGAGAAACTGAAGAATTGGACTGATGGACTGGATGGGAAGTTATGAAGAAATAAAGAACTCAAGATAGAAAAGTATGACGTCACTGGAGACCTGAGCCTGGTAAAGAACAGAGAAACTGAAGAATTGGACTGATGGACAGGATGGTAAGTTATGACGAAATAAAGAACTCAAGATAGAAAAGTATGACGTCACTGGAGACCTGAGCCTGGTAAAGAACAGAGAAACTGAAGAATTGGACTGATGGACAGGATGGGAAGTTATGAAGAAATAAAGAACTCAAGATAGAGAAATATGACGTCACTGGAGACCTGGACAAGAACAGAGAAACTGAAGAATTGGACTGATGGACTGGATGGGAAGTTATGAAGAAATAAAGAACTCAAGATAGAGATGTATGACGTCACTGGAGACCTGGTAAAGAACAGAGAAACTGAAGAATTGGACTGATGGACTGGATGGGAAATTATGAAGAAATAAAGAACTCAAGATAGAGAAGTGCGGCGTCACTGGAGACCTGGACAATAACAGAGAAACTGAAAAATTGGACTGATGGACTGGATGGGAAGTTATGAAGAAATAAAGAACTCAAGATAGAGAAGTATGACGTCACTGGAGACCTGAGCCTGGTAAAGAACAGAGAAACTGAAGAATTGGACTGATGGACTGGATGGGAAGTTATGAAGAAATAAAGAACTCAAGATAGAGAAGTATGACGTCACTGGAGACCTGGACAAAACAGAGAAACTGAAGAATTGGACTGATGGACTGGATGGGAAGTTATGAAGAAATAAAGAACTCAAGATAGAGAAGTATGACGTCACTGGAGACCTGGACAAGAACAGAGAAACTGAAGAATTGGACTGATGGACTGGATGGGAAGTTATGAAGAAATAAAGAACTCAAGATAGAGAAGTATGGCGTCACTGGAGATCTGAGCTTGGTAAAGAACAGAGAAACTGAAGAATTGGACTGATGGACTGGATGGGAAGTTATGAAGAAATAAAGAACTCAAGATAGAGAAATATGACGTCACTGGAGACCAGGACAAGAGAAGAGAAACTGAAGAAGACCACTAAATTCTAAATACTATAAGAACACTTAAAATACATTAAAGAATATTTTTTTTTTATTTTCCCTAGTACACATGGTACCGGCCATGATAATCATGGTGGGTAGTAGATGACGACTGCTTTTACTGTAAGTGTACAACATGTCTACACATGTGGAAAGTACTTCGTCTTTTCGGAGGCAGACGCCAACGGTTGTATCCACCGAGTAACTTTGTTGTATTATCATCATTTTTCTTTATACCATCATCACCCAGGCTCTCCACCAATAAGAAGTTTCCTTCATCGATCCGCTAATAAAAACCGGCTCCATTGTCTTCCTCCCTTCCCAATTTATTACCTGGGGAGGATTTGGCAACGTCGGATTATGATCGCTGAATGATTTGCATAATTGAAGAACGCGTGGCTTGCGGTTGTTAGGAGCTCTGTTGGTATGACGTAATAGCCATGCCAGAATTCAACCAATTGTGGGAATTCCTGAGGAAAGTGCATCGCCCTGGAAAATATTGCTAAAATTGTAACATCCTTTTACCGTCGTTTGGGGCAAATTCTTCCTGTTAAGACTTGGAAATAATCTCAATATTTTTATATATATATGAAAATTTAAACATATCTATTATAAGAATGTATGTTCAAAATTATATTAAATTTGTTTTATATATGTATATATATGGCACAATCATTAAATGTATTTTTCTACTGATCGATTGCCCAGCATTTCTAGATTATAGAATGAAGAATGAACTAGTTGTTTGTGAACTTAACGATTTGATTTCCAATAAAAAATCATATTTAAAATTCAATTTATTTTGTAAATACATTCTAAACTTTCTACAAAATCTGGATCTCTAATGTTTTCATGCGTTGAATAATGTAAATAACTTATGTAAATAAACTTTCCTCCTTGTTTGGCGCAAGTATCCCTTGCGGGATATAACGCTATGGAAATAAAATAATTGATAATTGATAATTTTCAATGTATTTTATATATTTAAGTATAATTTAGCTAAGAGCGCCGAGCGAGAAAGATTTGCCACCCCTGTAGAACATAGAAGTCAGTAAGAGTTAGGCGTAGCTTTGTTGTGTATATATTTCAAGTTTAATATATTAATTGTTCCCACAGAGTATGTATATAAGATCATAAGTAAATAGGCGCTAACTGTAAGAAATAAGTTTCACTTTGTTTACTATTGTTACAAGTTCCATAGAAGCATAGGGTGCCATTTGGCCCAGCCACCTTGCCAGCTAAACACCTCTTTGGTAGATTGTGAAGATTCCATTAGATCCCGTGTGGATCTCATGGAATAAAGTCCGCCCTAGACTGACAAGCGCCATTATCCCAAAACCATGGTCTCTAGGTGGACGCTTCTCTGTTTGCCAAAGCTGGTGTTGTGGCTTTGTCACCGACCCGAGGCCGGCGGCAACGGTCAATAGATGGCGTCAGGTTTTGACGGTAGAGGCGCCCTATGCTTCTATGGATCAATTTCCTTCCGGCAAATTTTCCATCTATATGTTATAAGTTTTGTTCTCTCTCTTGTAAATCAATAATGTTTGATTATTATTCTTGGAATCAGTATATTCAAAAGTCAAAGCAAAGTCAACAAATTTGTTTACCGCTACAATAAAATGTTTCTAACTGTTTGCCTACCTTCTAAAATCATGACACTTACTTTTTTTTCACTCCACATCGCAGTGGAATAGAATGAATGAATAATTTAGTTATATACAGTGATGGGAATTGTTTAGCAAATTTGATAATATTTTGAAAATTGCTTAATATGTTGAAAAATATTGATTTTTCAGGATGCATGAATAACCAGTTTATTGGTCCTTCAGGTACATCTTGTACCACGCTGATGAAGGCCAACAGCCCGAAACGCGTGGGTGGTTAGCTTTTCATTGATTAATAAAGAATGGGTATTTAACCAATTCTGGAATAATTAAAAAATCAACGAATAGTTGATATTTATTCCGATAGATGGCGCAAGACATCAGTAACTTTCAATTGTAAGATAAGGAGATGCCTTTTTTTCTTAATTTATCTACCTTATCCCAGTACAATTTCACATTTGTATTATTTTTTCACATTAATATTTTTGAAGTTAAATTTAATATATATTATATAATCTAAAAACTCAAATGGTGGAAGGCTGGTTAAACCGTTTGGTTTTCGACCACTAGGACCCGGGTTCGATTCCCGCATTGGACACTTTTTTCTGTTAAAAAAAAAAATGCTCCAATGGCCCCCGATTCTTGCAAAAGTCCAACCCCACCAGCGAGTGCAAGTAATCAAACGGGGCTCTGGCATTTGTAAATGCAAAGTCGAACTGCTTTTCACATGTGTAGACATGTGGTGCGCTTACAGTAAAAAGCAGTCGCTAACTACCCACCATGATTATCATGGCCTGTACCACGTGTACTAGGGATAAGCAAAAAAAAAAAAATATATATATATATTTTTTATTTTATTCATTGATAATTTTACTTTTGTTATCATCGTTTTTAGAAAGACTTTGAGTTTTGTTGTATAGTTTTGTTGTAAATATGCGTAGTTAACATATCTATCCTTTTAAATCACTAATATAGGATTAACTTTATAAATTCGATATAATGTGAAAATAACTAATGTGTAATCTTTCCTCAAGTAATTGAAAATAAAAGCTACTTGACGGTAAATAATTATATTTTTCTTATCACGATTGCACCTCAACCCTTTATCTTATCGATCCTTTGTCTTATCAACCCTTTATCTAACAACAACAAAAAATATTCATAACATATATATATATATTATAAAATATATTTTTTGTTGATTTTAGAATTATAGAGATCGAATTATTACTTGATGGTTGATATAGAGAATTGAGCATTTGCTTATATTTTGGATACATGAGTATTTATATTGCAGTCGTGGTAAAATAATAAAAATATAGTTTAGATCAGAATTAGCTTTAATTGAGCTTATGGACTATAGAATACATAATTTGAGAAAAGTACTACCTGAATTAAGGCGTAAGAAATAAAGAAAACAAAATACTTATTTACATATCTACAGATAGATTTGAGCCGGCCAACGGGAAACAACAACAATAGGTTTATATAGGGGGAAATGGCGACATCTGGCGATCGACTTAACAGAGTAGTTTATTCTAGAATTGATAATTTTAAATTAGATAATTTTTATATAATATATGTCATAATTTGTATATAATTAAATGTAACCCCGACCCACTATGTATGTACCATGTATGATTTTCAAAGATTTAATAAAAGAATAAGGTAACTGGAGGAAAGAAAGTAACAAAAGACATAGGAAGTAAATCTAGAGGAGAACATATTTATTAATAACGTCGCAGTTAACCTTCTGACCCCGGGTCCCTGCGAGCTAAGTTTAAACCAACACTTCCTGGAAAAACAGGACGTATCTAGTGACCGCAGAAGTTATATTCGTCAAGATGCACACAATACTTCCTGACAAAGCAGGACGTATTTTGATAACGCGGAAGTAAATAACACTCGACACTTCCTGTCAGGCAGACCATATCTTTCATCAAGGAGAGCCGCGGGCCAATCAGAAGACAGCACCTTAAGTAGGTCAACCAATAGGAAAAGATCAGGTGACATCTCTCGACCAATCATAGAGAAACTGAGTCTTGGTGTTAAATCGAAAAGTAAGAATTGTCAGTTACGCCTTCGCTATCATAGGAACAACACCTACAGTTGTGCAGTTGCTCCTTCGCCTCCAACAAGGTAACATCTACTCTAGAGATCTCTCTCTCTCCGCTCATTTCATCTAAATCCCATCATCGCCATGTGATCAACTAATTAATAAGTCAAATCGCTCAGCCCTTCTCAAGCTTTCTTCCCTCCAACCCAGTTGCCTTTTATTTTCAAAACAATCACGTGTCCTGATTATTCCTAACTGTGTGCTTCACTTACCACTCAACGACTGCGCTTCAACCCAATCTCACCATTCGCATCCAACAACAAGAAACCCCGCAACGATATTGCCACAGAACGGTTAAGTCGACAGGATTCTACAACAGTGTAATACATCAAATATTATAGTGTAATAACAATTGCATCATATTACACAGAGTCGACAGGATAAAGATTATGGAGCTTAATCAGGATTAAGATGGAAATTAACCCAGGCGCCAGCACAACAAAAGGCAATGATAAACCAAGAGAGAAGAAACTGGCAACGAACGGAAAGAAACTGACAACGAACGAAGCGACAAGACACACCCTGGCGACGGTAATTTTAGAACTGACCGCCGCGCTACAAGGGGCAAAGCCCACGCAACTGGAAACGGTCTTCCGGAGCGCCACCCCCGGGGCAACCGACGCCCGCACCGCCGGTACGTGTCCGAACAACCTGACGCCCACCGAGGAGTCGCCACCCGCCATGCCGTACCCGTGCACCCGGAAGCAATCCACGCGACACGGGCCCAGTGTACCGACAACGCGGTCCACTCGAATGGAAGCAGTACAAATGACTAGATTTCCCTTTCAATTGCGCGGACAGTGCAAAAGGTCCCGATCCGGTCCAACAGATATTCCAAGCCAGCCACCCCAAGCCGAAGACACCACAGTGGAGTCCTTTCGAGACTAAGGTAGGCAATCCACCCAATGACACCATCAAATTGACTTTGGACTTGTATCTGACCCAGGACCTACCATGTACCTTTCTCATTGAACCAGACGCAGGTTCGAACATATTGCCGTATCATTTATACAATAGATTAAAAGCACAACTTCCCAACTTAAGTATTAAAAAACCTTCCCTTGATCTATCCACCCTAAATAGTTTTACGAAAATAATAGGACATTTAACTTTCCCTCTGACAATAGGCCAAATAACCCGTAGAGAGAACTTCCACGTGGTAAATGCATCCTTGCCATTTGGAGTCCTTACCTTAAAAACCCTTTATCAATATAAATTAAAACTAAATTATAATCGCGGCACTATTTTCCAACTTGGCGTCCCATTGTCTAATACTATCTACCACTTTAAACATGTGTCAAATGAATGCAAGCACGGGCTAGGCCAAAACCTGTCCTAAAGGACTCGCACAGCACCCAAAGCTTTCACACATGGAAACCCTTGCCTGCATTCATTGCCCAAACCCCAAATATTTACATGCCACCATTCTAATCTCACACCACACAACTTTTCACTCAACCCAATTGCCAATACTTTATGCCCACCACATATAAAGCCACCACGACTTCAATCTACAATTCCAATAATGCCCAAACAAGTGTCCGTACACCGACACAGCTCACCCACTTACCACGCAAATATACCTCACAACATACACGCACCCATACGTCACCACCCAACAAACACGCACAACCCGCACAACAAACGCAACACGCACGCCAAAAGACAACAACAAGGACAAACAAGCGCATGCACAACCGTTAAGAATAATACAATCATCCCGTCTACACAAAACATAGAAAAAATTCACGTCACCAAACAACCACACAATCGAAAAACATTGCGATCTTTCCTAAAAGCTGTGAACGCCTATAAAGAGTTCATTCCAAACCACGCCCGCTTGCGGACGCCACTTGTCAATCTTCTAAAAAGGGATGTCATGTGGGTCTGGGATGACGAATGCCAGAAAGCGTTCACTAACCTGAAAGAAAGCCTTACCGCACACCCCACATTACACCTTTACCAGGAAGGTCTGCCATGCCAGGTGTACTGTAACACCTCAACATTCAGCATTACAGGCGTTCTTAAACAAGTCTACCCTGATGGGAAGACATACACCGTTCAACATTTCAGCCGATCTCTACGTAGTCACGAACGAAATTATTCAGACTTGGAACTACAATGCCTAGCCATTGTGGAAAGTGTGGATAATTTCCGCACCTGTCTAATGGGCAGAAAGTTTACAATATTTTCTGACCATCCCGCATTACAGTGGTTGAAAGAGATCAAAGCTCCGTCAGGCAGATTGTTTCGATGGAGGTTAAGATTGTCAAGATACGAATATGAGGTCCGTAGCATAAATGGAGTACAACAATATGAAACGGGCGTTGGAACTCGTATCCCATTTTGTGGCTTTCTAGATGCGCCACTCATACAGAACCAACAGTCTTCTCCACCGGGAAAATCTCGCGTGACTATGGATCACAATAAACTGCGCACCGTCTCCCGAAAAGGAGCACTTAAAACTATAATCCCAAGTCCACTTACAACCAGACTTCTTAAGTCCGTACACACACAACACCACCACCCAAACATCTCCAAGATGACGAGACTCATCTCATCACAATATTATTGGCAGAACATGACACAAGACATCGCAAAACAGGTAAAAACCTGCCCCACCTGCCGATTCGCTAGAAGAATCGATGAATACAACCAACCTTCACGTAAAAATACCGACACAGGCACCAAAGCAAAACAAAATTCGTACATAAAGCACAGCGTACACACAACACAAACAATGTCAAAATTACCACACCCACGTCAGAGAAACGATCACACATCTCAACCTAAACCAATTACCGCCGACATATCTCTAATAAAACCATTGACGATCAAACAGGAGAACTGTAAACCTGACAACCAGCTCAATCATATCACACCACTCCCTAAAGATATCAAACAGGAGAAATGCGAACCTACCAATCATTCAAATTCTACAATTCATAAGGTTCAAGCAAATATTTCAGAGTCCCCAGTTACAAAAATGTGGACGAACATGGGGCAATACCCTATTTTTCATCTGATTTTCATCCTTTGTTTGTTAATTCTACCATACAAATGTATACCAATTTTATTCCTTAACTATTTATTTATCTATACTATGTCCGCTCGTAAAATTTTCAAACTACAAGAGGCAGTTTTTAATTTTGGAGAGGCAGTTTTTAATTTTGGACAAGCAGTTCTTCATTGTGGACAAACATTTATAAAGCTTCTCATAATTTTAGGAACCATCTTCGCAGAAAATCTAAATAAACTCCGAAAAGATAGCAGTAACTGAAAGATGACCAACCAGTGTCGGAGAAATCACGCTCCAAAAACAAGATCTGAGCCGCACCAAAAATAAATAGACGGCAGGAAATGAGAATTTTGAGACACCACGACAGGAAGTGTAGTCCGCAGCGATAAATCCAGCCTATGCAAACAAAACGGAACGCCTCGTCCGATCTCCAATTTCATTCCCTCTCTTTTGCCCGACACACCCCACTTCCGTATCTCTAATTACAATGAGAAGATCCCCTATTGAGGTCAACTGGGAACCTCGCTATGCCACCGATTTTTGATTCCAGTTCGAGTCTACATATCGATTTTTACCACCCAATTCCACATCCACGAGACAACACATAGAACTAGCTCACACATTTCTTACACAACAGACTTCTAACATTTTTTCACAACACACACACAAAGACAAAAAATTACACATAAAGGTTATATAGATTTCCATGTCTCCTGTACACACAGCATAAACGCACTTGAGGGCTAGAATCACGTTTTTCACCTAAGTGTCGCTACAGATGAGACAAAAAATTTATAGGGCATAATTGAGCAAGTAAAACATTTATAGGGCAAAATGGAGCAATCAATACATGTAGATCAGGGCATGTAGATACCAAAGGGTTCCAACCAATACACCTTATTTTTCATATCAATCATTTTCATTATTTTCTCTCAATTAAAATTTAAATATTTAATCAATTTATCAATTTATTCAACTTATTACCACTTTTAATCATTAATTATCATTTTTATTTTCCAATTAGTTTATATTATCATTTTATTTATCAATTATCATTCTATTTACCACTTAGCTTAAACTGCCACAACTCAATTATCAACGAAAACTCATTGGTTTTCGATTAAACTAAAAACATTAAATCACCCTTTGTTGTTGAAACCTTTTTATTGTTCATTTTTCTTTTTTTCCAAACACTCAACTTTGATTTCGCTCAACCACTTTTATTTTTATTTGATTTCAAAATACCTTATGAAATTTTATTTTTATTTTTATTTTTGATTTCTCAAAAGACCTAATAGAATTCCTTCGATTTCATTCCCAATCTCGAATAGAATATGGTTAGGCATTTTTCCTTTTTTTTTTCACCATTCAACCAAGCACTCAACTTTGATTTCGCTCAAAAAACTTTTATTTTATTTTATTTTGATTTCAAAAGACCTTATGAAATTCCCTCGAATTCTTTTCCAAATTCGAGCAAAAAAAGTAACTAGGCATTTTCCCTTATCACCATGCAACAAAACAATTTTTCTTTTTCAACCAAAAACATTCAATTTTGATTTCATTCAACTATTTTTATATTGTTTTTATTTTGATTTCAAAAACCTTAATAGAACTCCCTCGATCTCCTTTCTTATCTCGAGTAGAATTCGTTTAGGCACATTTTCCTTTTTTAGCCCACTATGTACCATAGCATTCATTGATTTCTTACAATTAAAAATTTTTGATTTCTATTAATTATACTCAACCTATATCATCAACACCATTCTATCTTACTTTTATGTCACCAGCAATGCTTGTATATAGCCCCTCAATACCCACAACTAATTTTCCCACAAAATTATTTTTCACTTTACAGAATTCTCTCAGGCTAACCCCTTCTTGAATTCTTCACATGTAGGGGGCGCATCTGTCATAATTTGTATATAATTAAATGTAACCCCGACCCACTATGTATGTACCATGTATGATTTTCAAAGATTTAATAAAAGAATAAGGTAACTGGAGGAAAGAAAGTAACAAAAGACATAGGAAGTAAATCTAGAGGAGAACATATTTATTAATAACGTCGCAGTTAACCTTCTGACCCCGGGTCCCTGCGAGCTAAGTTTAAACCAACACTTCCTGGAAAAACAGGACGTATCTAGTGACCGCAGAAGTTATATTCGTCAAGATGCACACAATACTTCCTGACAAAGCAGGACGTATTTTGATAACGCGGAAGTAAATAACACTCGACACTTCCTGTCAGGCAGACCATATCTTTCATCAAGGAGAGCCGCGGGCCAATCAGAAGACAGCACCTTAAGTAGGTCAACCAATAGGAAAAGATCAGGTGACATCTCTCGACCAATCATAGAGAAACTGAGTCTTGGTGTTAAATCGAAAAGTAAGAATTGTCAGTTACGCCTTCGCTATCATAGGAACAACACCTACAGTTGTGCAGTTGCTCCTTCGCCTCCAACAAGGTAACATCTACTCTAGAGATCTCTCTCTCTCCGCTCATTTCATCTAAATCCCATCATCGCCATGTGATCAACTAATTAATAAGTCAAATCGCTCAGCCCTTCTCAAGCTTTCTTCCCTCCAACCCAGTTGCCTTTTATTTTCAAAACAATCACGTGTCCTGATTATTCCTAACTGTGTGCTTCACTTACCACTCAACGACTGCGCTTCAACCCAATCTCACCATTCGCATCCAACAACAAGAAACCCCGCAACGATATTGCCACAGAACGGTTAAGTCGACAGGATTCTACAACAGTGTAATACATCAAATATTATAGTGTAATAACAATTGCATCATATTACATATATATAAAGAAGATCTACTCTAATGACATAAATAAATATGAAAAAAAAAACAGAAGAACAAAATAGACTAATTATATCAGTTGAAACCAACCCAATTTGTAACCAATTCTTTTTATTTAAGCCTATCGTATTACTTCCCCAATTAGAGAGGAAATAAATTTATATTTTAACCCTAGGTAATGTATTAAAATAATTAAATTAACTTTATACCAAAAGAGTGGATTTTAGGGTTATCAAAAAAGAAGTAAATTCGGGATTATGATGTAATTTATTTTGGTCGTTTTTTATATCCGAGCTGCAGAAGATTAAATTGTCATATGACGTCATCAATATTAATGGCGCCATTTTCGCGACCCGCTGAATTTCGTTTGGTTCCCACCTGACGTTCACAACTTTCGTCTGCTTCCAAAATAAACCCTTCTATAAAAAAATACAGCACGCTAGGGTACTTCTCAGAATAAAGTATTGTATTCGTAATGAATTTAAAAAGTTGTTAAAACATCACAGAAAAGATTTTATAAACAATAAGTTATGTAATATAATGTTTTTATCAAATTATTTGATCGTCAGTAGATAACAATTGATTCGATTTTTTTTTATTAAATCGCAATTCATTAATTGTTGATTAGAAGATGTGGAAGCTATGACATTGTTGCACCAGGTTGTGGCTTGTCAGACTCTTCAACCTTGATCCTCTCCTGTGCTGGGTCTTGTATCTTACCAGAGCGTGTTTCAACCATCCTACAAATTTATATAAGTGGAGATAACTCTACTTTAAGTAGCCTCCAGAATTATTTATTTATTTCTCACATCAAAGAGAGCAGTGAAGTCACACAGTGTACCAAAATACAAATGGTGATTCTATAATACATATATTCTGTTTATAATACATATATTCTGTTTAATAAAATAAATAAATATAAATTTGAATTTTAAATATATGAAAAATAATATTTTACAAATTAAAATAGGTTCATTAGCCATGATGCAACAATATACATACATCAGTTGTTCATCTAGTACGTCATTTTATTGACAAATATATATTTTTTATTTATTATTTCTAGTACATGTGGTACAGGCCATGATAATCATGCTGGGTGGTAGTTGACGACTGCTTTTACTGTAAGTGCACCACATATCTACATATGTAGAAAGCGCAGTTCGACTTTTGTACTTCCATACATATAAAATGAAAGGATATAAAAGCACGAATGTTTCTTTTATACATAATACAAACTTCTACTGCCCTTACTGCGATGAAAAAATATATCTGGAGGGCTTGGCTCATCAGTGGTGAATCCTCCCATGTATGGCAATCCCGTTTGATAACTTACACTCAGTAGTTGGGTTGGACTTTTGCAAAATTCGGGGTCCATTGGAGCAATTTTTTCATTAGAAAAAAAAAAATTCTCAATGCGGGATTTGATCCCGAGGTCGTGGCGGTCGAAAATCGACGGTTTGTATCACTTGTCAACATACAACGGGAATATTTCAAGAAAAATTAACCTTAATTATCACGCCTATAAAAATGCCTCATTATATAGAATAAGGAGCTCAAGCGATAGATCTCTGAAAGACTAAGATCGTGTTTATCCGAAACTATTATAGATGTGAAAAATAGAACAAAAGTATTGATTGTGCTGTTTTGTCTGAGGAAAGACGAAAACTAAATGATAAAACGGGGCAACTTTGTCCTTCATTTCCGGCACTAATTAATGAAATATCAAAGAATTTGATATACAGTTACGAGCGTCATTTTTCGTCGCCTCTGTCACGGTTTGCTTTTTTTTTTTTTTGGAATGGCGCCCTCCTATTGGTCGGCTACGATCACGCCACCTTTGCCCCCCCCCACTCGCATTTTCGTTTTTGTAACTATTGTGTTGGAGCGGGTCGCTCCTTAAATAAATGCATATATTAGTTAATAACCAAATGGAATCCTCTCTTTATTTTTCCCTGTAAGAGACGCCTACGGAAGCCAACAGTACATAGACAGATAAAGCACATAGGCTATAGTTATTAACTGACATATGCATTTATTTAAGACGCCAATTTATAATTGTAACAAATAGTATTTGAATCAAAACATTCAATCGGGTAAAACACGGGCGTTGCCCGGGTCATTCGGCTAGTAGATATATATCGGTGGCGATATTTGGATTCTACAGGATTATATCCCGGAAAAAAGCCACACAGTATTCTCCCCATTCCTTGTGAACTGGCGAATCCTGTATATAGGGCGAGATGCCCTAAATAAAGGTTTTGTTGTTGTAGTTGTTGTAATAGGACAAAAGTGAATTTGTACTTGGATCAGGTGGATATATTGAAGAAAAAGGCATTTCCTGATTATGCAAATAAAAGTAGCTGATGGCTTGCGCCATCTATCGGAATAAATATCAACTAATCGTTGATTTTTTAATTATTCCCGAATTGGCCAAATACCGTTTCTTGATTATTCAAGAAAAGCTTATAAATGCGTATGATTCTTTTTAAAATTAAACAATTTCTACTGCCCTTACTGCAATGGAAAAATTAATAGGAGAGCTTTGCTATTCAGTATTGAACCCTCCAAGCGGTTTCGCCAGTTTAATCTACCATACCACTGTTATATAGCATTTTTAGATCTTCCTTTTATAGTGATACAGATGCTAGACTCTCTTGGAATGGGTATTTTGAATGAACTATGTACATAAGCTTATGGGACAGCAGAATTACATTCAATTATATAGATCTTGTTTACCATTTCTGTACATATTTACACATTGTTTATTTGGAGTTTCTTGTTTATATTTTATTATATTTATAATATCAATGATAAAGAATGAGTTTTAGCGTATCAGTATATTATATATTATTCACATATCCTTCTAGTATATCTTTAAAAATTGAATAAAATATAATATAATATTTTCTATATGAAAATGAATTATTTTATTTATTTATTTAACAGTTGGGAGAGACACGCCATATCCACAATTAGGATAATTGCGTCTATATCAGAAATTATATACAATTAACACAATTGAACGTTTTGCATATAGTAATTAGAAATAGTAGCTTGAAATATGTACAGTCAACACTTTCGCCTTAAAATATACATCCTGCAGAATCTATTAAACTTGATGTATTGGTCTTTATTGTAAACAAATTGTTTTGTATTAGTCAGGTAAAGTTGGTTTTTTTCCCTTAGATCAGAAGTTAATGGACAGTTTATCAGAAGGTGTTCAGGAGTTTGTTTTTCGTTTCCACAAGTGCATGCAGGTGAACCAATTTTGCCAATTCTAAACAAATATAAAATGAAATATTAATCACGTAATTAATTACCCTTTCAAAAAAATAATCATAAAATATTCACATAATGATGATAGGTTTCCATGATTAGCGAACCAAAAAAAAAAACAGTTTTAATTTTACAATCTGATAATACTTTCAAATATATTTCACAATTTGGGGGTAAGGCGAGGGGGGATGTTACACAAATTGCAACATTTTTATTTAAAAAAAAAATGTAATATCATTGATAAAATAATACTAAAACAAACTGATAGCACTGGAATTCAGGGCATGATCGTCATCAGAATGCAGACGATGAATTTACTGAATTCTCAACCAGCAATCAGAACTCGTCTCTTATCTTCCAATGGATGTAGCCGATCAAATCACGCCTCGTTTGGAAGGAATTGGTGATAAATCTTATGGACCGGTTGCATGGCTAGGTACTTGATATGTCGTGGTGTATTTATGGCACCATAGAGCTTCCTTCCTTATCTTAGGCGGCGTTTCATACTTGTATCGTTGGCCATTTTGTTGTCGGGATATCGTCTGATTGTAAATTCACGACTCTGTGTTGAATTTTAATAGGATTTATTTCTATGTTTAGCACCTTCTTGGAATAACATATATACTAAAAGGCAGCCTACTCTCTCTCAGTAGAGTTTAGTTCACAGAATCATATTTTGGGATGAAACGATCTTATTATAAAGCAATAATTCACCATCTATAGATAATAAACGAAATCATTAAAACACAGATGTTTCTTTTACACATAACAACAAGGTAATAAGACCAAATCCAAATAAATAAATAGTGTGTGACGTTTCGGTAACAGTGTTGTTACCATCTTCAGACAAAAGTACTTCATTCAGTACTTTTGTCTGAAGATGATAACAACGCTGTTACCGAAACATCACACACTATTTATTTATTTGGATTTGGTCTTATTACCTTGTTTTATAATCTATAATCCAAATTGTGCCTTATCAATTACACATAACAACTAATGGGAGGGCTTGGATCACTACTGATGAGCCAAGCCCTTCCAATATTCTTTCATCGCAGTAAGGACAGTAGAAGTTTATTTTTCGTGTAAAAGAAACATTCGGGCTTTCTCGTTTATTATATGAAAAGATCTTGATAATATCGATAATAAAGAAATCTTTTGGGAGAGATTGATTAGAGCACAGTGTACGCTCGCTGATTGGTCTTTTACTATCACGTGACCTCAATCAACCAATCAGCATTGAGTTCATTAGCCAATCAGCTTGCAGTGTTTTTAGTAGTGTCATCGAACAATAAAGTTCTATGTTAAATATAACATCATAGGTTCGATTTTCAGAAGAGTTTTTTTTAACAATATTTGAAATATTTCTTTTTTTTTTTAATTTTGTCTATCTGTATTTTTGAATGTACTTATCTATTATTTTAAGATATTAGGTTATTATTATTTATAATTATTGGAATTTGGTACGAGACATTATTCTGTATTTATAAATTTAATTACCACCTTTCTAAAAGATTTACAACAAATCATTTTTGCCAATGTGTTTCTCTCTTTTATTACATATAATCATCAAATATCACATATAATAAAGCGTCTGTTCGTTGAAGCCGAATAGGATTGGTCCATTCTGTGTCACGTGTTCAAACCTGATTGGCTTGGCCTCCCCCCCCCACTTAGAGATGGTACTGACCACGGGATGAGATGGGACTGACCACGGGTTGAGATGGGACTGAGCACGGGATGAGATGGGACTGACCACGGGATGAGATGGGACTGACCACGGGATGAGATGGGACTGAGCACGGGATGAAATGGGACTGAGCACGGGATGGGATGGAACTGAGCACGGGATGAGATGGGACTGAGCACGGGATGAGATGGGACTGACCACGGGATGAGATGAAACTGACCACGGGATGAGATGGGACTGAGTACGGGATGAGATGAAACTGACCACGGGATGAGATGGGACTGAGCACGGGATGAGATGGGAATGATCACGGGATGAGATGGGAATGATCACGGGATGAGATGGGACTGAACACGGGATGAGATGGGACTGACCACGGGATGAGATGGGACTGACCACGGGATGAGATGGGACTGACAGCGGGATGAGATGGGACTGACCACGGGATGAGATGGGACTGAGCACGGGATGAGATGGGACTGAGCAAGGGATTAGATGAGACTGACCACGGGATGAAACGGGACTGACCACGGGATGAGATGGGACTGAGCACGGGATGAGATGGGACTGAGCACGGGATGAAATGGGACTGACTACGTGATGAGATAGGACTGAGCACGGGATAATAAAGCGTCTGTTCGTTGAAGCCGAATAGGATTGGTCCATTCTGTGTGACGTGGCGTGTGACGTGACGTCGGCAATTTATTCGGTGAATATTTGAGGAATAATATTTTTTAAATAATTTTTTTTTAATTTAGCTTGATTATTCTATTTTTATAAACAATGTCTCCTAAAAGAGCCCTTTCTATTGTTGAGGCCATCGAAGCAAAGCAACGTCGTATTGAACAGCAGCGACAAAGACGTTTAAATTCACCCGTAAGAGAACGGCATAATGAACAACAACGGCAATACCGAATGAATATGAGCGAAAATCAAAGAGCCCTTCAAAGGGAAAACAGTAGGCTGAGGATGCAAAGAATTCGACAGGGAGATAATCTACCTTTGCCAACAGGGACATGTTACGAGGAAGATCAAATTCCCCTGCACCTTTGTGGCCAACTTGATCAAGTTTGCCCAAAATGTAGAGCAAAGTATTTCGAATTGGAACAAACGACATACAGTAAAACTTTTCATAAATGCTGTTCCAAAGGAAAAGTCGAACTTGAACCGATTCAAACCTCTCAATCCACCTGCTCTAGCCGATCCCGTCCTTGGACGGGCTTTTCTACTAGTCTCTTCAGATTTTACTACAATAATAAAAGTTGTTGAACGAGAGCTTGGTTCATCAATGGTGAACCCTTTCAGCCGTTTCGCCAAATAAATCTCCAGACCGTTCTACTATTGTATTGGATTGCTTTCCTCTATATACCCTGTATTTATAAGACTCAGAACGAGACACTATAAAGGAATGACAATACATCCAGATGGCACAAGAACCTATAGGACATGTAACAATTGTCCTGGTGTGGAACTAACACCCACCCACATATTCTCATGTCCAGCAATGGCCAGAGCCTTGCAGAAAATTGACATGGACCCAGAACTTTACACACCCAAGATAGTGGACATTGCGACTGCTGTAATAGAGATGTATGGATACATCTGTGGCTCTTCATTTGACACGGCAAAAACAACAGAAAATTGACATCGACCCAGAATTTTACACGCCCAAGATGAAGGACATTGCGACTGCTGCGATAGAGATGTATGGATACATTTAAGGCTCTTCATTGGACACGGCAACAACAACATTTACAAGGAAGGCTGCTTAGGGGTGTTTAGGAAACCTATGGATATTATTCTGTAATGGTAAAAAATGATGATATTCGCCCATTTTTAGGTTTATCTATTCTTGAAATGTTTCGCCACATGAATGTATGAACGGCTAAAGTAACCATACAACACAACCCCAGTATATAGAATATACATTTATAGATTAACTCAAGTTGAAGAAAGACTTTCACCAACCCTTTTAAAAACGTTTATTGTCCTTTTTACGTTCATAAACAAGGTTGATGAAGTCTTCAAATTTTGAATTAATCAAAATCCAACCTACAATCCTATCATTACATGCTTTATTTATTTATTTATACAAAGTATTTTTTTTTCTTTGATATTTTCTTTATAGTTAGGTAGTCGGTAACATTGTATGTGTTTTTGAGAAAAAGGCGAGGGCCAATAGCCCGAAAAGCGTACGTGGTTAGCTTCTTGTTGATTGATAAAGAATGAGTATTTGGTCAATTCTGAAATAATTAAAAATCAATGAATAGGTGATATATATTCCGACAGATGGCGAAAGCCATCAGCAACCTTTTGTTAGACGATCAGGAGATGAATTTTTCTCAAATTTTCCACCTGTTCCCAGTACAATTTAACTTTTGTACTATTGTTTAACATGGTATGTGTTTGTTGATGTATTTTTGTATAAGTTATGATACTATGCTAACATATGTTATGGTTAAATTTGTTGTTTAAAAATTAAATTCAGAAATCCAAAAGTATATTGTAACATAGTATTTATTAATTTTATTTATGTAACATGGTATTTATTAATTTTATTATTTTTTATTAACAGAGTGGTCATTTTTTTTATGTTTATATCTTGCGACTCTGTAAATTTCCCTCGTGGCTTATCTTTTGTTTACCATTCTTAGTTTTGTGCTTGCCTTGAATAAATTGTTGTCTCCTCCTGAAGTTTTTGTCTTCCCTAATTTTCCACGTGGCAATATTATCACTGGTTTCTCAATAGGAATCGTCACACATAATATTCCCTATTTATATATATTGTGAATTGGTATATACAGTTAAACCTGTCTATAGCGCCCCTCTAAATAGCGCCTCCCTCTCTATAGCGCCCGATTTTAAATACGTAGTACGATGCGATTAACATTAAAAGTGACCTGTTTTTAGTACCCCCTCTCTATAGCACCTTATTTTAGTCGGTCCCAAGAGGGGGCGCTATAGACAGGTTTAAATGTATATTTATCACACATATAATTTATTTGTGTAAAGTTTTAACATAGAAATGTGTTTACCCACAATTATAATGAGAGATATATAAGAGATTGATAGACATGGATATATGGCATTGTAACAAAAGATAATGAGACACGAATAACCAATCACAGCTAATTGCCATCCATCGCTCGTTCTGATTGGATAAGAAATTGATAAACAGTCGATACATCCCTGGGGTGGAGGTTAAGCTGGCAGAATTAATAGGTTGGAGATTTCAGGAATTGACAACCTGGGGTCGAGATTATTCAGGATTAGTTACTGGGGTGGAGGTTTAAATATTCTGGAATTGACGTCACATGGGAAGGAGGGAAGTAAACAAGGTATAGTGCCATCTAGGGAACATTATGTGAACTAACTCAAGTATTTATTACTATTGTACTGTCATTCATATTGTGATCTACTATTGGCCCGTCATTAATAAAGGACTACCGCTTGCATTAGTTTACAATTTAAATTGGCTTTTCATTGATCTTCAAATTAAGAAGATATTTGATACAAAGTGACCTTTATTGAAGATACACAAGCACACCAAGTGTGAACAAAATTGTCCTTGTTCTTTCAAAATAACAGATGACCGTCGATATCAAAGACTTTCGACTTTCTTAAGCTTTGTCTTGACGAGTATATATTCAAAATGGTTTAATAAACTGTTTTTTTTTGTTTAATAATAGGCGCATATATTCACCATGATGTATCATTCCGAGATATATTGACCGGTTAGCTGGGTGGGCGGCTTATCTAGCAGGTTTCTACGGACTGAGTCAATTATTCAGCGGACTCAAGTTCGCCATGGAATATTCAGGATCCATTTAATCCCCCATCAGAGAGCTCTAATAGAAAAATGCGCCTTCCCTCCTAGATTTCCCCATTGCCTCACCCCATCTCAAAACTGATTTTTTTCAAGGTCTTCTGAAAGAGATTTTTAAAACGTTCTTTAAATAACTTTCTCTCCCTCTTTGTGTGAAATTGATTTGTTACATTTCTTTTTGAAGATTGAAGAAGTACGTTACCGCAGTGTTTTCTATTATAAACTATAGCCTTAAAATATGTTTGTACTTGGTCTTTCTTGGAAAAGGTCTCTTATCAGATAATCTGCCATGTCAGGCTAAGTCATGAGGAATAATTTAACACAGTCTTTTATTGGAAAACAATTACAAGACTCAGAATGAAAGACTATTAAGAAATGATAATACATCCAGATGGCACAAGAACCTACACGACATACAACAACTGTCCTGGTGTGGAACTACCACCTACTCACATATTCTCATGTCCAGCAATGATCGCAGCCTTGCAGAAAATTGACATGGACCCAGAACAGTAGATTTACATACTATTTATTTATTTATTTATGCTTATGAGTTGATACAGCAGCGTATTTACAATTAGAGAGGAGACAAAATGAATTAAATCTAGAAAAAAGAAGTGAGGACATATCGGTCATTAAAGTCTGAGAGGCAAGGCCTTCAGCCAGTTCAGGGCTTCCGGGGTGACAGAATGGAGATTGGAGATTCCTCCATTGAATTTGTACAGCGGGCAGTCATCTAGTATATGGGACATTGATTGTGGGACGTTGCAGGCACAATTTATTTACATACTCAAGATAGAGAATGACTACTCTCTCACACAGCAGTCATTCTCTATTTACATACTCAAGATAGAGAATGACTGCTGTGATAGAGATGTACGGAGACATCTGAGGCTCTTCATTGGACACGACAACAACAACAATAGAGTTTCTGATAAAAGACTACCTCCAGAAGAGACCATGTTTAAGCCATGTTTTAGGCTATGGCCTCTCTCTTATGGGCGACTCTATTGTATAATGGTGACACATGGTATGTACTTTCTGTGTAATTGAGCTGTGAGTTCTATGGAAATTTGAGGATTGCGAAGAGAACGTCTATTGTCACCATAATGGAGAATGGAAGGTTTAAAATCTAATAGAATGGTTTCGAATTAATAGAGTGGCCCAAGTGTCTCCTCATTTCAAGTACAATCCCTATATATATAAAAGTCAGTGTATGTATGTATGTATGTGTGTTTGTTCCTATGTCGGCTAGACACGTCCACAATACGTAACTAATCTGACTGAAATTTTAACAGTATATAGAGTAGAATCAGGAAAAACTTATAGTGAAAATTTCAAGTCTCTATCCCGCGAATATTCGTCGAGTTATTTGAAAATTTGTCCTTTCTCTCGCGAGCAGCGCCTCTAGCGGTGAAGATGGGAGGTAATATCAGCTGACCTAATGTACATGTAAAGTTTGGAACGGGGCGTTTCACAAGAGTGACATCCACGGCGCCAATTTATAATTGTAATGAATAGCATTTGAAAATCAAAATAATATAATTTTGAAAAATCGTTGTGAAAATTTACTTTTTTATATTTTTTAAAACACACAAAGTTTGGAGCGGGACCTTCACAAGAGTGACATTCGCGGCGCCAATTTATAATTGTAACGAATAGTATTTGAATAAAAACATTTAATCGGGTAAAACCCGGGCGTTGCCCGGGTCATTCGGCTAGTATTTCATATAGGAAAAGGTAATACGGAAGAAGATGGATAATAACAACAAACTAAAGTAATAAGTTTTATTAAAATACAAAAATATTTTATAACAAAGATTTTATTTTAAAATGCTAGCTCAAGTGATAATCGCTCTTCAACGGGCTTAATAAAAAAACATCGACTATATCTAACAAGAAATATTTACAAATATATACGGGCGTTAAAAAAATAAACTCATTGTGATTAAATATTTTTGTATTTTTAAACGTTTTTCACAATTTTATCATAAATAAAGTAATAATTATTTACGATGTATTTTGTAAAGTTTTATGAAAACTAATTCTAAATATAATATTTTTCAAGAAATATATATTTCGAGGATTAATAGAATAAAAGTTAATTTACAATAAGTATCGTCTATTCACTTTGAACTTGTAGACGGGGGATTTAAACCGTCGATTTTCTACACCCACGACCTAAGTTCGAAACCCGCATTTGGTAACTTTGGTTTGAACAACAAAAAATGCTTCAATGGCCTTTGATACTTGCAAAAGTCCAACTCTACCAGAGAGGCTACTTAAATAAATCGAGACTTTGGCGTACTAACGTGTATATACCCCGGGTAGCCCAAGTGGCAATCAGGAACTCATAGAATCATTCCAGGGTGAACCTAATAGAAAATATTGCCACGTGATAAATTAGGGAAGACTAACTTCGGGATGAGACACCAATTTATTTAAGACAAGAACAAACTATGAATGATAAACAAAAGATAAAGAATGAGGGAAGTTTACAGAGTAGTAAAATATAAACATAAAAAAATGATATTCTGTTAATACTAGTGTAAAATAAATAAATTATTGTAAAATATTAAATACTTCGCTACAATAACTGGAAATGACACTTAGTTTTCTCCATAAACATAGGTCACCTCTTCCGTCAAAATAGAGCCAAACACATGCCATATATAGTCTTTTGAACATATTAGAATCGGGTCGGTGACGAAGCCTTAAAGTCATTGACTGACGAAGGCCATTATCCCGAAAGCATGATCTCCAGGTGTTAGACTTCTGGGTCCGGCAAGGCTGATGCTGTGGCTTTGTTACCGACCCGAGTCCGTTAGTTTGCAGAGACGCATAGTTTTTGCGCCTATTTTGACGTGAATGGCGACCTTTTTATCATGAATCAATATTCTCCCGTTAAAATTTCAATCAACATTATTTTTTTATTTAAAAAACATTATAAATATATATTAATTATATGCGATTTATTTGCATATTATCTCTTTCTATATAAAAATAATCGATATCGTTTAAAAACAAATTGTTTAAACATTTCGAAATATTGAGTTTCGTAGAAAACAGAAATTGTGTCAAAATAAATCTTGACAACCTGTATTTACCTCATTGAATATTGTTGCACCAAGTTGAAGCTTTGCAGGGTCGTCGACCTTGGTTTCTTCCTTCTTGGTGTTATACACGTTTCCCGAGCGGGTTACCATATTAAAAGTAGATAAATAGAATTAAATAAAATTAAATTACCTTTTAAAGTTATTGTGTTTATTTATTCTTGTCTTCCTCGTAGGTTGCGATCCGCAGTCTTCGTCTAGGTCCTCTCCCGCTCCAATAAGCAATAAAGATATATGTACAATAAATATTACAAAAGAAGTGAAACTATAAAAAGGAATGATGCTAATCTAAATATTCTGTTTTAAATAAATATTAAATATCATAGAAAATTTTGAATAAATGTAAGGCGCATTAAAATTGATGTAACACTTCCCCCTTTCCAGAGGTTGTCACGTCCTCGTGAATGACCTCATCCATTCTCTCATAATAAGGCTTGATTCTTGAAACATGAACTATCAGAGGGTCTTGGCCCGGATTATCTTTCGGTTCGATTAGATAATTGACGCTAGACATCTTTTTTAATATTCTATATGGACCAAAATATTTTCTCAGAAGTTTCTCACACTTTCCTATTTTCCTAATTGGTGTCCAAACTGCTATTAATTCTCCTGGTTCGTAGCTTCTCTCCATGTGTTTCTTGTCATTTGTGCTTTTTTCATTCTTTCTTGAGTATTTATTGTGTTTTTAATAACTAATTTTCTTGTTCTGTCTATTTTGTCTAAGTGATGTTTTATGTATTCATCATAATCATCCTTGTCAATGTCCACCGAGATATTCCTGTCGTCCAAAAGAGACGTGGGTTCTCTTCCAAACATCAGAAAAAAGGGAGAATATCCTGTGGTTTCCTGAATTGTAGTATTGTAAGCGTGAGTGATGAACGGGAGTATTTCGTCCCAATTCTTCTGATCAGTGTTCACATACATACTGAGCATATTGATCAATGTTCTATTTAACCGTTCTGCCAATCCATTAGTCTGGGGATGATAGCTCGTTGTGAAGCAATGTTTAATCTTGCACGTTTTCATCACCTCTTTCATTAAATTACTGGTAAATTGAGAGCCCCTGTCACTAATAAGATATTGTGGGGCTCCGTGCCGGAGAAAAATATCCTCTACTAGAAATTTTGAAACTTCTTTCACTGTTGCTTCCGAGACTTCTTTTGTTTCTGCATATCTAGTGTAGTAGTCCGTCAGCACGATTATCCATTTTTTTCCTGTTTTTCGTAGATGGCAATGGACCAACAAAGTCAATTCCAATTCTTTCGAAAGTAAAGTTGGCTGGGGGGATGGGCTGTAGTAGTCCAGAAGGTAATTGGCTTGAGCCTTTTCTACTTTGGCAAAGGTGACACGTCTTAACGAATTCTGAGACATCCTTTAGCATGGATGGCCAAAAGTATTTACTCTTTATTCGGTACATGGTTCTGGCGACGCCCAGATGGCCATTCGACATATGATTGTGATATTCTTTCATAATTCTTCTCTTTTTCTTCTCTGGAACCACAAGCAACCACGCCCTACCTTCAGGGTTCGGGTTTTTCTTAAAGAGGCATCCATCTTCTACTTTAAAGTTTTGCGCAATTGATCGCCTGCTTCCATTAAGGTTTTTCTTAACACTTTCGATAAACTTATCCTCTTCGTCTGTTATTTGATTTAAAAATAGCCTTTCAAAATCCTCATCCCAATCAGTTTCTGGTAAGGGTCCCCTAGATAAGCCATCGGCGTCCAGATGTTTCTTTTTTTATTTATGTATTATATCGAAGTCATATTCTTGAATTTTTAATGCCCATCTTGCAAATCGACCTGTTGGATCCTTCAAGTTTTTGAGCCAGCATAAGGCGTGATGGTCTGTTACTATTTTAAAGTGTCTTCCATAAAGGTAGGGCCGTAATTTTGACAATGACCAGACAACGGCCAAACATTCTTTTTCAGTTGTTGAATAATTTTGCTCCTCTTTACTTAGGGTACGACTCAAATATGAGATCACCTTCTCTTCACCACCGATGTCTTGGACAAATGTTGCACCTATGCCGATGTTGGACGCATCAGTATGAGTATAAGTAGGCGCATTTGGATTGAAGTGACCTAAAATTGGTGGACTTAATAGTGCTGTTTTTAGGGTTTGAAACGCTTCCTCTTGTCTTTCTGTCCAGGTAAAGGATACACTTTTTTTTATAAGGTTGGTCAAAGGGTCAGCAATTTTTGAGAAATCTTTGATAAATTTTCCATAATATGAAAACATTCCCAAAAAGAATTGTACTTCTTTGACCTTTTTGGGCCGAGGAAAATTTCTGACAGCTTTGATGTTATGTTCCGCGGGTTTTATACCATGTTTGCTCGTTATATAGCCGAGAATCTCCAATTCTTCAAAAGCAAATCGGCATTTTTTGTCGTTTAACCTTAAATTAGATTCACGAAAACATCTAAAAACAGCTTAAGTCTTTTGAGGTGCGTTGGAAAATCCGGGCTATATATGATAACATCATTCAGATAACACAAACAAATTTGCCATCTCAGATTTCCAAGCATATTCTCCATATTTCTCTCAAAGGTAGCAGGCGCGTTACAAAGTCCAAAAGGCATCACGTTGAATTCATATAATCCATGCGCTGTAGTGAAAGCTGTTTTCTCTTTGTCTCTTTCTTCGACTTCAACTTGCCAATATCCAGATCTGAGGTCTATTGCTGAGAAGTATGTAGATCCTTGGAGAGTATCCATAACTTCGTCTATTCTAGGGATCGGATAGACATCTTTTACTGTCACATTATTCAGTTTTCTGTAGTCCACACAAAATCTGTATTTACCATCTCGCTTCTTGACCAATATTACTGGAAAAGACCAGGGGCTAGAAGATGGCCTAATTATGCCTTCTGTAAGCATCTAGTCAATTTGCTCTTTTATAAGCCGGTAAGGCTTGTGTTTAATTGGCTTCGCGTCTTCTGTATCTATCCGATGTTTTGCCAAATTGGTTCTCCCTAATCTCGACGAAAACAGATCTCCATACCCTTCTAAAACTTGTTTTAACTCCTTCTCTGTTCCTTTGGTGAAAGATTTTCGTTTATTTGTAATCTAGGTTCTTCGTTCTCTTCTACCTCTCTTTCTCGATTCACATTTATTTTCGCTGGACTACTTCCAAAAGCCAATGTTTGGTTTTTCATTATTTTTAACGGTCTAGGATACGGATTAGTTATCCAGATATGTGTTTCCCTATTTATAACATTGATCAAGCTTCTTGCTAGACGAAGTCCATTTGTTTGAAACATTTTGCTGCTCTCCTCGATAATATATTCCCCATCCTCTGTTTCTACAAATGCCTTGATCAATTTAATGGAACATTCTGGTACAATGGAATCCTTGGCACTCTTTATTTTAACATTTCAAAATTGATTTCGTCATGAATTTTCGTCAAATCGTATTTTATAGTTTCTTGCTTACAATCTATTTTCGCGTTCATTTTCTTAAGGAAATCTCTCCCAAGAATTAATGTCCGTAAATGCGTTTTCAATATCACAAAGTTGTGTGATAATGTTTCGTCATCAATTTTTATATTTAAAAATATATTTCCTACCATGTCCAATTTTTTTCCATCGGGTCCTGCACAAATTTTTGCGAGTTTACTTATACCATGGCCTGTATCGAGGGCCGTTCTGAGGTCGACCACTGAGAGGTCAGCACCTGTATCAACCAAAGCTTCAAAAGTTCCTATCTTGTCCACATTAATTTTTAATTTGTATTTAGGGTCCAACTTCTTGATTCCGTTTATGGTCGACTTGCTTTGATTGACAGATTCAGGCGCGACGCTTAGTTTAAATCTTCCAACACGGAATATCTATTCCGGGCAGGAATATTTGTCTGTGTGCTATGACATACATCAGCATAAAGCCGAGGTCCTGATTTCTCTGATATTTCATTCATTTGGCATTTCTCTTCGACCTTCTCTTGGGTATCTGTTGGATCCTCTTCTAGGATTCTTATAAACTTGACCCTACAATAACGGGCCACGTGCCCTGGCTTGTTACACTTAAAGCAGATTGGTCTTCCATCTTCCGTCCTATTTTTGCTAATTTCTTGGCTTTTATTGTAGGTGTTTCTCTGATGGTTTGGTTTCGGCACAAAGTTAGGATTATAAGGACGTCTAGGGGTAGAGGGCTGGGGAAAGTTGTTTCGATACTGCCTGGGAGTAGGAGGGGAGTGGTTCTTGTAATTATTGGAAACAGGGGCTTGGGGCCTGGAAGTGGTCTGATAGTTTCGTGTGGCAGTCGGCGGCACGTACCTCGATTGTTGTTGGGGTCTAGAATAGCGTGGGCCGTTATATAGGTTTCTAGATTTCTCCACACGTTCCCGATACTTCTTTTCAAAATAATCCATTTTCTTGCACACGACAAGAAGGTCATCGGTCGTTTTAGGAGGGTTCAGGTAGAGCGCGAATGAGTACTCTTTTTTCAGTCCTCCAATGACATGTTCAATTTTTGTTTCTTCTTCCATTGCGGGGTCAACCTTGTTGCACAACACTAGAATGTCTTCCGCGAACCTGATTGTTGGTTCATTCCAGTGTTGCATTCTGTTGAGCTTCATTCTTAGTTCTTCTTTATTCGAGTCCAAAGAAAAATCCTGAATGAGGCGGATTTTAATATTTTCCCAGCTCGTGAAACTAGCTTTGTGTAAATTCAACCAGGTTTTAGCGCTTCCCGTCATGTTCATGGCGGCATAACGGGTAATTATGTAGTCTGCCCAATGATAGAGGAATCCAATCTCTTCGAAGGATTCTATCCATGGGCGAGGGTCTTCTGTCCCACCATATTTCGGAATTTCTATATTGGGGTTCAAAGCAACTGGTTCGAAACCAGCATCTCTACCAATTGTTGCACCAAGTTGAAGCTTTGCAGGGTCGTCGACCTTGGTTTCTTCCTTCTTGGTGTTATACACGTTTCCCGAGCGGGTTTCCATATTAAAAGTAAATAAATAAAATAAAATAAAATAATCTTTTAAAGTTATTGTGTTTATTTATTCTTGTCTTCCTCGTAGGTTGCGATCCGCAGTCTTCGTCTAGGTCCTCTCCCGCTCCAATAAGCAATAAAGATATATGTACAATAAATATTACAAAAGGAAGGAAACTATAAAAAGGAATGATGCTAATCTAAATATTCTGTTTTAAATAAATATTAAATATCATAGAAAATTTTGAATAAATATAAGGCGCATTAAAATTCTTCAATTTTATATATAAACATAAGTCACCTCTTCCGTCAAAATAGAGCCAAACACATGCCATCTATAGTCTTTGCAACATTGTAGAATCTGGTCGGTGACAAAGCCATACAATGACGAAGGCCATCAACCCGAAAGTACAGTCTCCAGGTTAGACTTCTGGATTCGGCAAAGCTGATGTTGTGGCTTTGTCACCGACTAGGGTCCGCTAGTTTGCAGAGACGGTTAATAGACGACACTTAGTTATAGCGTTTATTTTGAAGGGAGAAGCGACCTTTATTTTATCATGAATCAATATTCTCCCGTTAAAATTTCAATCAACATTAATTTTTTTATTTAAAAAACATTATAAATATATATTAAATTATATGCGATTTATTTGCATATTATCTATATATATATATATAATAATCGACATCGTTTAAAAACAAATTGTTTAAACATTTCGAAATATTGAGTTTCGTAGAAAACAGAAATTGTGTCAAAATAAATCTTGACAACCTGTATTTACCTCATTGAATATAGAAAATAAATTTGAATTTTTTTATTTTTTACAACCAAAGAAATATATTTGGCATCCAAGAAATGGGAAAATAAGTAAATATTTCTACAGCTAAAATTTTAAACCTCACATCAAAAATATCTTTAATAAAAATCGAAAAATACGATTCAACCTGACAAAAAAAAATCTATTTTTATATTTATAGAGAGTAAAAAAATAATAATAAAACCATCATCTGCATATGACAGTCAAAAAATAAAAAAATATATATTAGCAATAAATATCAATTTTTTGACAAAATTAAAATAATATCTTTTGACCACTGACATTTAATGACAGTTACGAAGGGTTAATGAAAATCGTTTGATGGAAAAAAAATGACATTTGTGTCTTTAAAAAATGAGTAGATGCATTAAAATGGGGCAAATATTTTCAAACAAGAAATGAGTTTTGTGTGAATTTTAGTAAAAAACCTCAACTATGGATTCTATTAATAATTTCTCAATGTTTAGATTTAATTACCAACCGAGAGTCTTATCTTTCTTCAGCAGACGATGGGAGGGGAGGGTCTCATTTTGAAATATGGTCGTCTGATTCCTTAAAGAAACGCTCTCATTGGTGGAAATCCTCTAAATATATTTCCATATAAAATATGATTATGCAAAAGGATGTTTGCTTTCTCTTTTTTTTTTCTAAATATATTAAGAAAAGATTTATAAAAATATAGCAAAGGTTTCCTCTTTTGGTACAAAAAGACGTACAAACACACACACATACATATATGAGAAATATAAAATAAAATTTATGATAGTAAAACTTGTTATTATTATAATATTAAAATTAATTAGGGAGGGGGGGTCTCCCTTAAAGAACCTATTGAAGAATTTTGTGTAGTTAAACCACTAATTTAATTTTAATGGATTTTCAGATTAATTAATGCATTTTAATGGTATCTTTAAATTGAAAATTATGAGGCTATGTTATTTATATTATAGTTATAATAAATTATTTATATAATTGTGCTTGCTCTCACATAGAAAAGATATAAATTTGGAATATATATATATATTTCATATGTTGATTTGTTCTTTTTTTTAAGAAAAAGGCAGTAAATATACAAATATTTAATTAAAAAGGCATATATTGGATCGAAATATCATTCATTTTACTAATATTTCAGTTGGCTGAACGCCAACCTTTATCAAGGTGTTATAACATTATAATACCTTGAAAAAGGTTGGCGTTCAGCCAACTGAAATATTGGTAAAGTAAATGATATTTTGATCCAATATATGCCTTTTTAATCAAATATTTATTTATGGATTGCTCTATTTTCAAAAATATATATACAAATATGTATATAATGGAGAAAAGAAGTATTATGTAAATAAGAAACTATGTGTGTATACTGAAGAATTGTTGAATTTGTCAAAAAAAAAAAAAACTTATCTTTTATGGTGTCTGAGACATGAGGTAACCAATAGGTAGAAACACGACCAATGAGTTTTAATATTCTATCCATCACCGTTTCTTCACACAAATCTTGAAAAAGGTTTGAAAAAAGTGAAAAGAGGCCAGGATTAAACCAAATATACCAAACTTCAAATTTCATATTTTAAAAGTTTCCTATAAACCAGCTTAAAAAGTTCGCTATTGCATAATTTAAAACACACATGAAAAAATTTCCATACTTTAACTTTTTTCCTATTCCCTTGATAATTTCGGATTTAAAAGTTTTCTTCTTAAATCTTCATATCCTCATTGCTTTATATGAATTCAATACAGTTCTTTTTAAATGAAATCAACTGAAACTGCGCAGCTAACAAAGCTAAACAACTTTATTCATTCAGGCTGTATCAAACAGAAACCCAAAACAAACAAGCCCTCTACCTAAAGAGGAAAAAACCCCACACAATTAGCCATATTGAAGTCTGATAATCTATTATAAGTAATTTAAAATATTTTGACGTGTATATTTATTATTAAAATAAAACAATTTTCTATAAAATAATGGGAGGGCCAGGTTCATCTGTGGTGAACATTCCCAGAATATTCGCAAATATAATCCACAAGACCACTTTTTAGAGATCTAATACTGTATTGGATGATTCTGTTTATATATATGCGGCAAAAAATGATTGAAATTTAGTTATGGCATTTTGAAAAACTATGGATATAAGCATTTAAGACAGTAGAATTGTATATAAATATTTGCATCGAACAATGTTTTTCTGCAAAAAAGAAAGAAAAAAACCTATAAGGAATCAATTAATTATATTGGGAGTACAAATAAGTTTTGAGGGATTTGCAAAAGAAGCCACAACAAATATTATATAAATAGCATCGGACCTTGTGTAAGGTTTCATGTTAAGGCTTCATCATTTCCCCAAATAAATCAGAAGAAGTCTTTTCACTCAAGTGTAAGGAACTTTTTTTTGGTGCTCTAACCATGTCAACCTTTTTGCCAACAAAACACAATTTGCGGGAAGCGCTGCTTTTTTGTTTTAATTTGAAGAAAAGTGCAACTGATGGACATCGATTGCTGTGTGAGGCATATGGTAAACATGCTCTATCAATAAAATCATGTGAGTACTGGTTTCGGCGTTTCAAAAGTGGCGATTTTGACACCAGAGACAAAGAACGCGGAGGGAGGCCAATAAAGTTCGAAGACGCTGAGTTGGAGGCTTTATTGGACGAAGATTCAAGCCAAACTCAAGAGGAGCTCGCTGAAACCTTGGGAGTGACTCAACAAGCGATTTCGAACCGTCTCAAGGTCATGGGTATGGTGCAAAAACAAGGAAATTGGGTTCCATATGAACTCAAGCCAGGAAACATCGAGCGCCGTATTTGCATGTGCGAACTACTGCTCAAAAGACAAAATCGGAAGGGTTTTTTGCATCGAATCGTGACGGGGGACGAAAAGTGGATTCACTACGACAACCCAAAGCGCAGAAAATCGTCGGTTAAGCCCGGTCATGCATCAACTTCAACGGCCAAACCGAATATTCATGGCAAGAAGCTAATGCTGTGCATCTGGTGGGATCAGCTCGGAGTGATCTACTATGAGCTACTTCAGCCTAACGAAACCATCACTGGAGAACGTTACCAACAACAATTGATGCGATTAAGCCGAGCATTGAAGATTAAACGCCCACTATATGCCAAAAGACATGACAAGGTGATCTATCAGCACGACAACGCTCGGCCACATGTTGCAAAAGTTGTCAAGGAGACTTTGGAGGCGCTTCAATGGGATGTCCTACCCCACCCGCTGTATTCACCAGACATTGCTCCTTCAGACTACCACATGTTCCGTTCGATGCCTGGCCTGGCCGAGCAGCACTTCACTTCTTACGAAGTGGCGAAAAATTGGGTCAATGTTTGGATCGCCTCAAAAGACGTGGATTTTTTTCGACACGAAATCCGTATGCTGCCTGAAAGATGGGAAAAAGTCGTAGCTAAAGATGGACAATACTTTGAATGAAATATATTGTACTGATTTCTCTGAATAAAGCTTCGAATTTATAAAAAAAATCCCTCAAAACTTATTTGTACTCCTAATAAGTAGAAACATATCCCCACATTCGTGATTTATGGTTCGATTTCTTATGTATAAATGACGGGTTGCAGCTCTTTGAAAAAAAAAAAACGTTTTATACCATTCGTCCACCGTATTATAAAGATATAAATTTAAAGAGATTTTTCTACAAAATAGTTGAAAAACTAAATATTTTAGGGAATATGAAATTTCTATATTTGTGTCTGCTAAGATTCTGAATATAGGAAATCTTCTGTCTTTTTACTACTTTCCAAAAGAAACAGCATTTTCCTAAATCCGTATACAATCATGCTTATTTCTACAGTGAAAAAACTGACATACCTTGTAATTATCACCAAAATAACAGAATTGGTCACTGGTCAAAATCATTTAATTTTTAATATATATTCACTGAATTTCTTCCTAAAAAATATTCAGATTCAGCAAAACTTTCAAGATACACATTTCTAATACAATCACAAGGTATGCGTTAATAAATCAAATGAAATAAGTAAAATAGATTAAACAGCCACAGCTACAAGAATCTATTTGACCAAGTAAAATTCACAGAGGCGGCAGCCATTTCTCTCGCTAAGGGCACTCGAAGTCGTTACTTTTAATTATGAACCCAGCTCGCTAATGGAGCGGCCCATAAGAAAGCAGGGGGGTGTCCCCCGATGCCATTACAGTGGGCAGCCATTAAGGTCCCCTAGGAATTTTCCTCGTTTATCTCCATAGGGGGCCATGGTCTAGTCTTTTACACCTTAGAGTTCCCCCTGTTTCTATTTGACCTGGAGGCCTTACCTGATTGGTTTATGAGATTATTCCGGTACACTCCCTCTATGATAGAATAATGCTAATATCTAACTTTTTGGTGTTTTTTGACCAGACGATGATAATATGATCGAAAGCTTGCCAATATGCAAAAAAAAAAAAGCGTCGATTTTATAATCGGTAAATCTTTTGATACTCGTATTGCTACTATTGTAAAATAATTTCTAACTATATAATATATATAACAGCAACACCATTAATTGCAAGAAGTCGCTGTCACACAACGCAAATGAATATAATAATGAAAAATTTGGAACATCATCATAAAAATATTACAATCATAGACACTAAGGTTCAGGGTAATAATTTTGAATTTTTTAAATTATAAGAAAATATATATTTAATAAATACGTTTTTTTTATTAGATGTGTTAGCTTAGAGTGAAAAATTACTCTTTTTGACAGGTTTAGAGAAAAAACCATTTCTAACAGATAATAATAATAATTATAATGGTATATAAGTCAACTTATAACTTAAAATTCAAATAGCTCAATTGAAATTTGATTTTAGAACAAAAAATAGCTCTCTATTTTATATACACTCGGGGGAAAATGTACTCGTGGAAAACCCGGGCATTATTATGGTTATTTTTCTAGTACACTATATAATGAAAATTCGAAACTATTATAGAAATGTATATGATTTAATGAGAGGGCCTGGCTCATCAGTGGTGAACTCTCCCATTAAAATTTTCATTGCAGTAAGGGCAGTAGAAAAATTGTTTAATTTTTAAAATTTTCAAGAGGAAAGGCGGGCCTCCAAGCGGTAGTCACAACGAGGCTGAAGAGCTGCCTCGACGGCTAGAAAAGCGCTGGTCAAAACAGGAGGTGGTAGACAGGTTTACCTTGATGCTCGCAAGCGAAATAGAGCTCAATTGTATCTACAATGAAGACGTTGGCGTCAAATTGGTTCTTCACCATATCAAGAACCGCGATGTGGCGGTACGAACTAACTCTGATGTGGCGAAGAAGGACCTGAAGGCCAAAGAATTCTGACATTTGAGACATCCGTGCAAGTTGATATGAAAGCAGAAAATGAACTTAAGAATAATTCCCTGAATCCTAAGAATGAAGTTAACACAATTGTATTAAAAAAAAAGAATCATACACATCTATAATAGTTTGACTATGTTAACTGTGAAATAAATTGATAAAGAGGGAGAAATCTTTCGAAATATTTTAAGAAAAAAAAATGGTTTTTTTTTCTTTACAGATCCAGGTACGCCCTTTTATATAAACATCTATAATAGTTTCGAATTCTGATGACAGATGGCGCGCTAATGTATCATAATACTATATGATGGTTAATGTTAATTTTATATTCATTTCTGAAAATCGTTTTTTAAAAGTTGCAGTTTCTCGTCTTATAATTAAATAAACAATATATATCCACATACACATATAGATATGTGGCGACTACACTTTGCTTCAGCGAGCGCGAACTAGGACGGCCTCGGCAACCGCGAGCGTCAACCTGACTACGCATGCGCGCGGGACGTCATCAGAGACTCTGGCCACTCGCGGTAAACATCTAGGCTAACTCCGACGGCCGTTACTTCAACCGCGTTGCTTCTTTTCTATTTCTATATTTCTGGCTTTAAATAAATTAATTCTAATTATAATTTTATCAGAGCAGCCTTTCCACAAGCCACACCAACACATCACGCAACAATCCTACAGATAGATATAAAAATAAAAAAATGTAATTTTCATAGAAATATTTCTTTCAGACTCGTATAACGCGCTATACGAGATTCACGCTCAAATTTGAGCCGTGAATAACAAATCAAAATTCCTGCCAGAATGAGCTAGGCGCAAGAAGCCAAGAAATTTTCCCATAACATTTTGTTCTCTTCTATCTCAATGAGAATTTAAAAACAAAATTTACAAATTTGACGATAAAATTGTTAAATATTGCTCGATAAAAAGATTCCAATATGGAATGTGGACCTTATTTAAACGATGATATTCTTACCAATTTCTTTCAGAATTATTTTGCCCTTCTAAGGGATTCTCAGCAATTTGATCAAATCGATAATGCTTTATCTACAACTTCCTGTCCTTTACAAAGAGTTAAATCTTATTTTTCAAACTGTATATGCACTCAATCCCGTGTTTCTCACAGTAATCCCGAATTCCAATCACCTAAAATCGTAAAATCAACTTGTTCAACTCAATACCCAGGTTCAAATCGCTCTTCAGATATATCAGTATGCAAATCTCCAGAAAATACATCACCCAATAGCAGTTTATTCCAGAATCAAATAAGACAAGAAGATACGTCAACTATTGAGAATAATCAAGAAATTTCAAACGTTTCTAAAGATCTCAGAAAAAAATTCAGTAGAATACGCCGTAGTCTTCATCTTCTTAAAACACTTCCCAGTAAACCAAAGACAATAACAGAGAAAATTGTAAAAGATTTGAGAACGACACATGAAACTGAACTTGAAAAATGTATCTATATGCAAGTTGAACAACTTGACGATGCATTAAGCACGCTAAAAGATATCTTAAATGAATCAAAACAATTTGAACAATGTTCTAAAACTTTCAGGAATGGAGATAGCCTTCTGAACCAAAGTCTTACGGCACTTAATACAGTTACTAATGACATTTGTACCAATTTGACCGATGTTAACAAAGATGGTCTTAACACCATTCAGGACAAATTAAATGACACTAAGATTCTAATTGCAGAAATGTTCAAAAATAATCCAAAACTCAAAGAGGTTGTTTCGAATTTGAAAAACATTGATGCCAAGTTTTCAAATTCCTATCAAAATCTTCCAATGAATTTCACTAAACAGTCTGCAAGTAACGAATCGGTTTCCAAATCAGAAAAATCTAGAAAGGTTGAACCAGCAAGCCCTCAAAATTCCCAAATTTTTCAAACTCTTTTTGATATGGTTCAAGAGATTTCATGGAAAGTAGATTTAACGTTGAGAAGAATAATGGAAAGCTGTACATCCGAAAATGAAAAGAATATTGAATTCAAAACAAGACAAAGGGATCTTGATGTAAAATCCAAAACCAGCGTTGGAATCCAGTACGACGTAACTCATTCAAAATCACAATTAAATCTAAAAAATCTTGACATTCCAAGTTTTTCAAGATTCCCAGCAACCAATAAGGTTCGCCGTCAAGCATACAGCCATTTTGATTGCGAATTCAAATCCAATTTGATGCCAAAATTTAACCCTGATCTTTTTAGAAAAAAATTGTTAGAAGAATGGCATAAGCAGAAATATTCAAAGTTTGAAAACACAAAAATGTCTTCAGCAAAGCGATCGAATAATGATAAGAGAATCCTGAATAGCTCAAGCCGCCAACGCATAATGTCAAAAGATTTCACCAATAGATTCAGAACTAACGAAATGCCATCACAGAAATTTATAGGAAAAAAAGACTCTGTTTCTAGTAACGAAGAAAGACGAGGAAAGTTTCTTCCTATTATGAATGATCTTAAGAAAAAAATTCATTTGATAAAGTTGAGCGAAAAGAATTTGACAGGATTTCAAAATAAGAATTCAAATGGATCACCAAACCAAACTGAAAAAGATTTTAAAATGTATAATTTCAAAAGACCATCTAATAAAGCGCTCTTTATAAATCGAAATAGGAACAAAAACTTTACAGAAAGTGACTCAATATCATCCGAGATGAGTATCAAGATAAAAAATGCCTACCAAAAGACTCCAGAGTTATCTCAATTCGAGAATCGAATGGTTAAAGGATTTCCAAAAATTCCTCCTTTCCCAAAGCCATCAAAATATCTTAATCTTTCTCAACCTCAAGATAAAAATATGATTATTGAAATCCAGTTAAAATCCTACAAATCGAATGTTGTATCCAATATTAAGAATTTTATTGATGAATTCAGTAAGAAATTCAATATAGAACCTAATAATATAAGGCTACAAACCAATACCTGTAAAAATCCAAGCCTCGATAAGACACAAAGTAACACGCCAAGAGGATTTATAGACAATAAAAAGACGAAAGATAGACTATCTCAAATCGTAATGTATCATAAAGATCAAGCGATTAAGAATAAAAGCGAAACTATCGGTAAGATTTTGAGAAAAAGTGTAGAAACTGCAAGATGTCCCAAAATGAATGAATCTTATCCCTTCAAGACAATAGGTCGTGCCAAGGAAGGATTTGTCGATTCTATTTTCGAGAACTGTTTGAGCGATAAAGAAATGAACGTGAAAGAGATAAGATTCTCCAACAGGAAAGAATTGATTGAAATGCTGAGGAGAAGAGGAGCGCCCTCTTTGATCGTCTCAAAACCATCGCAAGCGAGAAGTCTGAAAGAATGGTTAAAAGAACGAGAAAATTCTATATAGCACACATTGTAAATTTGACCTTAGGAAATAATTTAATAGCAGTAAAAATAAATCTATTGAAATAAATACTTCTTGGTATGTTTTTATAAATAGGTATCTTTCTACAGTTTCTTGTGCTTTTTTGTCGTATGCAATTAAAAGGTGTCTCCATGCGTACATCTCTACCACAGCAGTTGTTCTCTACCATGTTAATTTTCTGTTGTTGTCGTGTCCAATGAAGAGCCTCGTATGTCTCCGTGCATCTCTATCACATCAGTTGCAATGTCCTCTATCTTGAGTGTGTAAAGTTCTGGGTCCATGTTAAATTTCTGTTGTTGTTTTCGTGTCCAATGAAGAGCCTCAGATATCTCTGTGCATCTCTATCACATCAGTTGCAACGTTATCTATCTTGGGTGTGTAAACCTGCTGCTCTGGATCCATGTCAATTTTCTGTTGTTGTTGCTGTCGTGTCCAATGAAGAGCCTCAGATATCTCTATACATCTCTATCACATCAGTTGCAACGTTCTCTATCTAGGGTGTGTAAAGCTGATGTTCTGGGTAGACATGTGATGTTGTTATCGTGTTCAATGAAGAGCCTCAGATTTCTCCGTACATCTCTACCACAGCAGTCGCAATGTTCTCAATCTAGGGAGTGTAAAGTTATGGTTCCATGTTAATTTTCTGTTGTTGTTGTCGTCGTGTCCAATGAAGAGCCACAGATGTCTCCGTGCATCTCTATCACAGCAGTTGCAATGTTCTCTATCTTGGATGTGTAAAGCTGATGTTCTGGGTAGACATGTGATGTTGTTGTCGTGTCCAATGAAGAGCCTCAGATGTCTCCGTACATCTCTATCATATCAGTTGCTATGTTCTCTATCTTGGATGTGTAAAGCTGCTGTTCTGGGTAGACATGTGTTGTTGTTGTCATGTCCAATGAAGAGCCTCAGATTTCTCCGTACATCTCTATCACATCAGTTTCAATGTTCTCTATGATGTGTAAAGCTGCTGTTCTGGGTAGACATGTGATGTTGTTGTCGTGTCCAATGAAGAGTCTCAGATTTCTCCGTACATCTCTATCACATCAGTTTCAATGTTCTCTATGATGTGTAAAGCTGATGTTCTGGGTAGACATGTGTTGTTGTTGTCGTGTCCAATGAAGAGTCTCAGTTTTCTCCGTACATCTCTATCACATCAGTTTCAATGTTCTCTATGATGTGTAAAGCTGATGTTCTGGGTAGACATGTGATGTTGTTGTCGTGTCCAATGAAGAGTCTCAGATTTCTCCGTACATCTCTATCACATCAGTTTCAATGTTCTCTATGATGTGTAAAGCTGATGTTCTGGGTAGACATGTGATGTTGTTGTCGTGTCCAATGAAGAGTCTCAGATTTCTCCGTACATCTCTATCACATCAGTTTCAATGTTCTCTATGATGTGTAAAACTGATGTTCTGGGTAGACATGTGTTGTTGTTGTCATGTCCAATGAAGAGTCTCAGATTTCTCCGTACATCTCTATCACATCAGTTTCAATGTTCTCTATGATGTGTAAAGCTGATGTTCTGGGTAGACATGTGATGTTGTTGTCGTGTCCAATGAAGAGTCTCAGATTTCTACCACATCAGTTTCAATGTTCTCTATGATGTGTAAAGTTCTGGATCCATGTTTCTTTTTCTGCAAGGCCATTCCTGGACTTATATGTGTTATCTTCACACCAGGACAACTTTTACACGTTCTGTAGATCTAGTGAGATAATCAAATATATGCGTGACTCATCAGTGGTGAACCCTCCCTAGAGTTTCGTCTAACTAAAGTTTTAGTAGCGTAGTCATACCTGTAGATGAGATGTTTTATCCGAAAGCTTGTATTGCCGTTATATAAACAGAAACTCTTCCCTCAACACATTTTCTTTTATTTATAATCTTATGAAAATTCGAAACTATTATAGAGGCGCATGATTCTTTTTAAAAATTAAACAATTTATACTGCCCTTACTGCCTTTGCTAGTGATGGTGTTGACGATTTTTGACTCGCCTTAGAATATACATATGTCCTGACCACCCGATTTACAGGGTTGACTTTACAGACAAGGGATATATAACAACACAATTTCGCATCAACAAAGACAGCGTCCATCTACAAGTTCTTCTTGAGATTAGGGGAGATAACCTTCTGGTTATCTGTAAGAGGACTTTACCAAAGGGATATTATAATATTAACAAACTTTATTAAATCCACCGTAGAGATATTGATGGGCTAAACCAAGACTTCAGCGCACCCACTCAACGTACGCGATCGCAGACGGGGCTTTGAGACCCGTCGTGTCCTTTGCTACCGATGGTGTTGATGATTTTTGACTCGCCCTATAATTACATATATCCTGACCACCCGACCTGCAGGGTTGGCTTTACGGACAAAAAGGATGGATAACAAGACCATTTTTTATTTTATTTAACAGTTGGGAGAGACACGCCATATCCACAGTTTGGATAATTGCGTGTATATTTTAAATTATATACAATTAATACAATTGAACATTGGGAATCATGAAAATTAAACGTTCGATGTCAAATTTTTCATATAGTAATTATAAGTAGTAGCTTGAAATATGTACAGTCAACACTTTCGCCTCAAAATATACATCCTGCAGAATCTATTAAACTTGATGTATTGGTCTTTATTGCAAGCAGCTTGTTTTGTATTAGTCAGGTAAAGTTGGTTTTCTTCCCTTAGATCAGAAGTTAATGGACAGTTTATCAGAAGGTGTTCAGGGGTTTGTTGTTCGTTTCCACAAGTGCATGCAGGTGAACCAATTTTGCCAATTCTAAACAAATACCATTCTCTCGTCAACAAAGATAGCATCCATCTACAAGATCTTTTGAAGTGAGGGAGATAACGAAGACCCTCTGATCATCTGGAGGAAGACTCTAGCAATGGGGAAGTCTCCTCGAATATATATAACTGTCATGTTTATAGTTTTCTCATTATATAATTTTTGTTTACTTTTAAAACAAATTTGAGAGAAACTCTTATACCCGGAAGCCCTCCCTGATATTTTTACCTTGCTATTGAAACAAAAAATATGAATTATTTTATTGAATTATTGAAATATAGATCTTTATTATTTATTCCGTTACCCTGCACTTGTTTCCTGTGATGATCCTGAAACGCTGAGGAGCGCGATTACAGGGCTCTTAAAAACAGCGGCAGACCAATCTATACAAAACGACCTTACAAGAATGGATAAATCTAAGCTACACTCTCACTACAAAGACATTCACATACATCTTTCATGACGGAGGGATACCTTTTAGGGGATTTTCCTTTCCCGGTTGTAAGACTACTCGCACAAGTTAGAATACTTTCAAGTTTTTTTTAGAGAAAACCACACCAAGATGCTTTGCGGTGAGGACCCGACTTGTACCTTCTGTAATTCAAAACTGAAAAATGAAATCACTCACTATATTTTTGATTGCTCTGCTCTGAAAGAAGAACCCTTATGCTCAAAACTGGGCAACTCTGTGCTTCACTTCCATCAATAATTGACAATATGACCCAGAATAAGTATATTGCTACGGCGTTTTATGGTTTCCACAAGTCCATATCTCAGAAGAAGGCCAAGTGATACTCACTCCTCACTTTCTTACTGCTACTCTTTTTGTGTTGTTTTCTTGCTTCCCTCTTTCTCTTTCTTGTTTTTTTTTCTTTTCTTTTTTTTTCTTTATCTTCTGTATATATCGTTATTTCCTTTGTCTCACTGCTTTGTTCTTATGCATACCTCTGGTGAATCCTGTATAGGGTCAGTGACCCTAAATAAAGGCTTTTTGTTGTTGTTGTATTTATTCCGTTAACCCAGGTTCTTGGAATGTACAGAAGTCTCCAAATACCCAGCCTGTCCTTCTGACAAATAATTCTTCTTGGTTTCATTTACAATGGCAGTGGAATTACAATTCATGAGGTGACGCCGTACAGTTTTATTTCTTGGACCATTCTCTAGGGATTCTGGAGACAAGTTTAGTGATCTATAGCTCTTTAATCTGTATGTAATGTTTTGGAGAAAGCAAGAAGTCAAAAAGATGAGAATCGTGTATCCAGCGAGCTCAAAATTATAATTAAAAAAAAAAAAAAAACACTCCCATGCCGATACTTTTGCTCGCGTTCACGTTTTCACTGGCACTCGGTATCAAGGGTCAGGAAAGTCTAATTTTTCAATGTTAAAATAAATTAAAATTTTCTTTTTGAATAGCTGTGAAAAATGTTTAAAATACGAGAAATATATATTTTTCGAAAGATATTTCTAAATACGATGGCCATCTATTGAGGGGGAAAAAATTAATGAATTTTTATACACATCTTCGTTGATTAGAATTTCTCCACATCAAATCTTGTTTCAGAAATTTTGATTAAAAATCATCTTTTAGATTAAAGATTATAAGAAAATGACTCAATAAATATATATTTCAGAAAATAAAATCTATCTCTTTCATGAAAATTGGATCTAAAATTGATTTGAAGTTTTTAATTTGCAAAATCAATCATGTACGGAGTGTTTTTGTTTTATAATAAAAAGCAATGGACGATAATAAAATAGATTTTGACTTGAGGCGAAGAAAAGGTTACCAGCAAAATCACTTTGAAATTGATATAAATTCAAAAGTGAATTCACAAGATTATTCAAAAAGCTGTGGTCAAAAATGGTCAAATATTCGAAAACATTCATAGATAAGCTCTTATATAAAGATCAAGTGAAGTAAATTAACAGCATTATTCAAAATTCTGTGGTCATATTCTAAAATATATTCACAGAACCAAAACAAGGACTTATATGAAAATCATATAAAGGTTATTTTACAATACCATTCAAAATTTTACGGTAAAAATGTTCATATATTCTAAAATATATTCATAGAACCAAAACAATATATAAACAACACACGATTCCTAAACAAACCAGGAAGTTCAACGATAAAGCAATAAAATCATTCAAAGATTTGAGGTCAAAAGGTCAGATATTCTAAAATATATTTACAGAATTGAAAAAACTCATATATTCCTAAAAAAAAAAAGGCAGAAATCGAAGATAAGACAATAGAATCAATAAAGATTTCAAACGATAAGGCAATATGTCGCAGGCATTAAACGATATGTTTGTTGAAATGATCAACTTGATCTTAAGAATGGAACAAAAAGAAAATCCAAATAGTGAAGATTTGAAGGAACTATTCAAGATTCTCGAAATTCTTTATCCTAATATTGCACATAATCTTTCCATAGACGGATCAGAACAAAATGCAAATAAGATTTCAGCTACTCTTAGCAAACTTTTTCTTGAGATTCTTAGCAAGAAATGGGATGAAACTGAATCCATATTACCTCCTTTCTATAACTTATCCATCAATCGAAGCAAAGAAATCATTGCTGCATACGATACTTATCAATTTTCAACGATTGACCCCAAGACTAAAAGTTTCACAGAATCTCAACAAAATACCAACATCAAGCAGAATAACATTCTTAAAAATAATAGACAAATTTTTATCAGAAATAAACATAGAAATAAATCTTCAAATGAACCTGAATATCACGATATATTCGATGGTTGGAATGATGAAAGAAGGAAATTAAATAAATGTCTTCAAAGCTTAAGAACCCAAATGGATTTTTCAGCTATTCGAGACGAAAATAAAGATGATCTTCTTCAACCTAACAATATGCAAATGATGGGTTCGATAAAAAGCTCTAAAAAGAGAACAAAGAAATGGGTGAATAGCTCTTTTAACCTTTCCAACATTATTTATTTTAGAAATAAGTCAACACAAACTGAAAGAAAATCCAAAAATCATATAAAGAAAAAAAGAAAACATCAAAAGATTTTATCTTCGGAATTAGAGAAAAAGAAAACGGAAGAATATAAGAATATTTGTGACTATATGATGGAAACATCACTCAGAATGTCAAGAAAAAAGGTTTTTCACACAAACAGCGGCTACAGGAAAGACCAAACAGCAATGGTATGCAGGTCAGAAGAATTAACATACCCCAAACCTGAAGAGGATTATAATAAATCTAATTGGTACTTAAAAAATACACCTTCATACATCCCTAAAATCTTTCGAAGACCATCAATTCTGAATATTGAAGAATTTAAGAAAAAATATTCAAAAAATCGATTTGAAAATTGGAAGCCCAATTCAAAATATCAGAAAACCTCTAGAAAAACTCATCGTTTGAAATGCAATTCAGAATTACCATTGAGAAATAAGTCAAAAATGAAGCGTATAAGAAGGAAAATGGGAAACGACGTAAAGATTGAGAAACCAAATCTCATCTTAGATACGCTAACCGATACACCTAACTTCAAGGAAGAATCCTACCCAGATAGCATTTATTTAATCACAGATTTGAATGAAGAACTTGATAAAACAGCTGAATCATTACTGAATAACCAAACAGAAGAATTTTTCAGAACTCCTTCGACTTGTCTTTTGAAAAATTTGGAACTTCCATTACAATCACCACCAACAGAAGATTATCAATCATTTTCAGAATCAATTGAATCCTGTTGTTATGTTCTTAAAAAGATTATAAAAGAATTATCAGAAAAATTACCTGATTCAGAGAAGATATCAGAAGAATTATTCGCAAATCTTTTTCAAAGTTTACCAAGATGTTTATTCAAGCCTAAAATCAATGAAGAGAAGGATGAAATTAAAGATATTAATATACCTCCTGAGGCCGAAGAAGATATGCAAATTAAAGCAGCTAACACTTATGATCAAACGTCTAATAATAAATCGTTTCAAATGGAAAGCGAAATACTTTACAGCCAAGAATTGAAACAAGAGAGCATCGGCAAAAAAAGCCGTTCGAATATTTGTTTGGAAATCTGCGCATCTAAACAGACGATACTGCATATCGATGATTCAAATGATAAAAATGATATATTAGACAATAACATCGAGATATCAAACTCCAATAATGGAATACAGAATGAATGTGAGATTGATAAACACAGTGGATATGAAATTGACAATAATATTGCTGAAGAAGATCATTCATATCTTCAAAAAGGTAATCAGGAAAAAGAACTTGATACAGCACTCAGCACTCAATGCCAACTTGGAGATCAAACTCAAGATTCCCATATCTACAATACAACTGAGAGTGAAAGTAACGAAAATGCTTCATCCATTTATAGTATAAATAAAAATGATTCTCATGAATTTCCAAGTCTTGAAACCAATCAGGATTTAGATAAGAATAGTAAAGACTTCTACCTCATAGCTTCTGATATGAGTTCTCCTTCTTTAAGCTTGAGAAGCAGTAATTCCAACAGCTCACAAGATAAGAATTTTCATCTTTATTCGAAATCAAATTCCAAAAACCCAACTTCACTAATTAAAAACGGAATATATGGGACAATGTTGTCCAAAGGTGATGCACCAATAGTTTTTGTGGATTCAGAAAAGATGAATTTCTTAAAAGATAAGACCATTATGAATGATAAAGATAAAAATGAAGAATTTGAAAATATTCATTTCGATAAGGGAAACATTTATGATCCTTTAATTAAAGAACGGGTCGTTTCTAACGATGAAGTTGACATTGTAAGTGCATTTTCTGCATTTGATGCAAAAGGATTCCTGTCAGAAACAACTTCTAAACGAAACGTGACAAGGATCAAAACTTCGTGGGATGTTTTTGATGATAATAAAATTAAAACCCTCAAGAATTGCTCGAAATTCGGTTCAAGAGGCTTTAAAGAAAAGAACCTGCAATCAACACTTGGCTCACTTTTGAATAGTTTAGAAAATAAATTTAATTATTTGAATAAATCAAAAACTACTCACTACAGTAACTTCCAGAGGGTGAAAAATTCTGCAAGAACAAATCCATACGATGCGATAAACAAAAAATATTTCAATGAAAATGAAATAATTTCTAAAGGTCTTCAAAGCGTTTCTTACGAAATACCATCAGAAGCCAATCATAATAAGCCATTTAGAACTTCAAGGCATCATACATTACCAGATTATGTTCAAGAAGTTCGAAATTCGGAAATGGATTATTTAAGAAAATTCAGAACTCAAGCGCATGATGAAGATAACATTAGAGGTAACCCATTCAAAGCCATTCCCTTTGAAGAAGTGATCTTATCAAGAGGAACAAAAGATTTCATTGATCAAGAAATAGGTGATAGCTATAAAGAAAGAGAAAATGAAATCTTTCAACAAATTCCTTCTCACTATTATAATAATCAGCCTTCAAATTCCTTCTTTCAATATCAGGATATTATTCAGAAACAAGAAATTCCAAATTTCGAGTTTACAGAGCCCTTATACAGCTATCCAAAAGCATTCGGAAATAAAATGCACATTCAAACTTTCAGCGAAATAGATCCACCCAGAATGAATCTTTGTGGCTATACCAATATTAATGATGAAATATATGATGAGTTCGAAAAGGTAAACATTCCAAATGAAGTCGAAAGTCAAGGGTATTTTGAAATTCCTAGAATCTACCAAAATACTATTTTGGCAGAAGATTCTAATGCTTTCTATCCTTATATCCCATATCTACAACCAAACATTAACGAAATGTCTGAAGAATTAACAGAAAAATATCTAAATAACATTGAAGGCCATTTCTACCCTCACAAATATTCAATCAATACAGACCATCAAAACTTACAATTTACCGAACAATTTCCAAGAACATTTTTAGAAGATCCATTCAACTACCAAGATCAATATAGAAATCAAATAAAACCAATAAATATGATCTACCATCTACATAGAAATACTCCCATATTGGAAAATAACATACCGCCTTCAAGAATAACCATTCTTGATTCAAGAACTTCAAGAGAGAATCAAGGAATTGTAAGATACAATCCTCACTACCTAGATGCATTCAATCTCAAACCTGAATCCTCCATAGAAGAAATAATGCATCAAAATTCCTATGAAGATATTGATCAGGATTCTTTAAGACATTTAAACATTCTGGAAAAGAGATCAGATATTTATCAAATCAATCCCATATTGCCATCGCTTGAAGAGATCCAACTGTACCACATGGAAGCCCAGAATGCCCTCTTGATAGACAATGCTGAAAAGATGCCTGAAGTTCTACCCAGAAGAAAGATTAATCGATCCATTCCCTCCCAAGTTAACAGGATTACCATTGCACCTGTAATCTCAATCAAACCTCAACCAAGAGGGGTTCTCAACTTTTCAAATAGAGCAAACACAAGAAGCCGGTTTATATAACCCCGTTCTCTATATAAAATATTATTTTATATTTACATATAAACAAATAATTTTTGTTTTTGTCATCTAAAATTTAGACCTTAATAAACATTTCGGAATGACTATGCAAAAAGGAAACCTCTATAATACAATATTTTGTCGTAAAGAACTTGATTTATCTATTTCAATGATTCAATATGTTTATTATGTAATCACTTAATCAAGATATTACAGAAAATCTCCACAGAATAATTATAAAACGCTTAATTTTAATCTTCCAATAATCACTCCACAGAACCTATAGTGTATCATCTCCAAATTAAATAGACCATCTTATCCTCAGCGCTATCTATGAAAATCTGAAAATACAGATGATATATGGATGATATGATATAAGATAAAATTCCCCCCCCCCCCAGCCATAGATTCCATGACCATTAGACATTTCATTTTTATAGACATTGTTTTTATTTGCACCTAAATAAATAAAAATGTGTAAAGAATGTCAGAATTTACATGATTACTTATTATTATCGATAATTAATTACATAAAGATAAATTTAATATTAGTCACAGAGATTCTCTGACTGACAAATATTTCATATTTATAGAAATTGTCCTTATTTACACCTAAGTAAATATATAAAATTCATTAAGAATGTCTGAATATCTATACCTCGTGCCAATCTTCTCCAGCTATTTGCATAGAAATAAATTTATACCCAGATACAGATTCCATGACCTTTAGACGTTTTATTTATATGCAATTTTTATTTATTTACACCCAAATAAATAAATAAATTGCATAAATAATGTAGAAATTTGCATAATTCGTACCTATTTTCGACAATTAATTGCATAAAGGTAAAAGTGCATTCAGCCATATAGATTACACGACCTTTTGACATTTCATATTCATAGAATTTACGTTTATTTAAACCTAAATAAATAAATAAAATGCATATATCTAATGTAGAAATTTGCATAATTCGTACCTATTTTCGACAATTAATTGCATAAAGATAAAAGTGCATTCAGCCATATAGATTACTCGACCTTTTGACATTTCATATTCATAGAATTTACGTTTATTTAAACCTAAATAAATAAATAAAATGCATAAAGAATGTCGGAATTTGCATAATTCGTACCTATTTTCGACAATTAATTGCATAAAGATAAAAGTGCATTCAGCCATATAGATTACTCGACCTTTTGACATTTCATATTCATAGAATTTACGTTTATTTAAACCTAAATAAATAAATAAAATGCATAAAGAATGTCGAAATTTGCATATTTCCTACATATTTTCTGCAGCTAATTGCATCAAGGTAAATTTAATTTCCATTTAGCCACAGAGTGGATAAATAAATCAATTCTCGGGGCTTTGGATAAATTAGGGGAAATCCATCATGGTCCCAATTAAAGATGTGGTCGCTTCACGAGACTATTGTTCAATCCCTTTTTCCCCCGGAGCTCACTTCATCCTTCGTTGGTTGAACTGTTTTGTAACGTTAAGACCACATTTTTCATCTTTATATCCTTACCTCCTTTATAAAATACTGCCAAGCGTAATTTAATAGGATTTCCATTAATTTAATTAAATATTTTTATTGATTCTCTCTTTGAATTAAGAAATACTTCGGCTATTTTTTTTATTCTCTCGACGTTTTGACAAAAATATTTTGCCCTTGTCAGGAAAAAAAATTAAAACATTTGGCAAGGGGTTAAAATATATCTATTAAATCTATTAACGTCTTACCAGATGCTTTAGATACATTTTTGGTGCCTCTTTTGGTACATCACTACTACCCTCCCTCGAATATATGTTGTATTAAATACTACTCTGATCAAAAGGTTTCGACACTTTGCTCATAAAATCCTGAAAACTCAATTTATTTTCTCCCGGTTTGTGGCAAACGCAAGCGTCTTCTTTGGCTTGGAGACCTGCCAATTTTCAAAAATCACGCGCCACAACAGCGGCTGTTCGAAGTGAAGCCATTTTGCCCGTTCTTCGATTTCGTTAGTCACCGAAATGGAGGATCAACGAATTTGCATCAAGTTCTGTGTGAAAAACGGAATCAAGGATGCCCAAATTTTTTGGATGTTGCAAACAGCCTACGGGGATACCGTCATGAGCCGAAGACGAGTTTTCGAGTGGTACAAGCGCTTCAAGGAAGGTCGGTAAGACACCGCCGACAACGAGCGTTCCGGGAGACCGTCCACATCAACCACGTCTGAAAAAGTGGACAAGGTGTTGGAACTGGTGCGTGAAGACCGACGAATAACTATCAGGGAGGTCGCCGAAGAAGCGGGGATATCATTCGGGTCGACTCAATCGATAATGAAGGACATTTTGGGAGTGAGAAGACTCAACGCCGTTCTCGTTCCCAAAGATTTGACTTTTGATCAAAAGAACGCCCGGAAAGAAACGGCCAGTCTCAATCTCGAAGCGACAACCGACGACCCCGAATTGCTGAAGAGGGTCAATACTGGAGACGAAACATGGATTTACGGCTTTGATTCGGAAACTACCCAACAGGCATCGGAGTGGCGCTTCAAAAATGAGCCGAGACCAAAGAAAGTGAGGAAGGCTCCCAGCAAAGTCAAGGTCATGTTGACGGTGTTCTTCGACTACCAGGGCATCGTTCATCATGAATTTCAACAACAAGGCTCTACAATAACTGCTGACTCCTACCTGGGAGTTTTGAGGCGATTGAGGGAAGCTATCAGGCAGAAACGGCCGGAGCTGTGGAGGGGCAAGTCGTGGATCCTCCACCACGATAACGCGCCGGCGCACACAGCCCTCAAAATCTCGAAGTTCCTGCAGGACCACTCAACCTCTGTGTTCCCCCAGCCCCCCTACAGTCCCGATTTGGCCCCCTGCGACTTCTTCCTTTTTGGAAAGCTCAAAAAAAAAAGTTAAAGGGTCGAAAATTTCAGAGCATAGAAGAGATCAAAGTGGAATCGAAGAAGGCCATGAAGGCGATCCCGAAAACAGACTACCAGAGGTGTTTTGCCGACTGGAAAAAAAGGTGGCTGAAGTGCATCGCGGCCAACGAGGACTACTTTGAAGGGGACAATTTGAATTTGGTAGAATAATAAAGTTTTTTTTTTTTCAACTTATGAGCAAAGTGTCGAAACCTTTTGATCAGAGTAGTATATGCTCTCTTGTTAGATATGAATAAAGATAAACAACGTCTGAGCATACCAACTAAACAGATATTTCAAGTTGCGAATATCAGAGAAAATTTCATTTATAAAAATAAAGATATCACCTCTCCCGTCAAAATAGACGCTAAAACTAAGCGCCATCTATTAACCGTCGCCGAAAACTAACTGACTCAAGTCGGTGACAAAGCCACAACACCAGCTTTGACAAACTGAGAAGAGCTCACCTGGAGACCTTAGTTTCGGGCTAATTGTCCTCGTCGGCTTTGTCACCGACCGAATCCGCTAGTTTGTGGAGACGGTCAATAGATGGCGCTTAGTTTTAGCGTCTATTTTGACGGGAGAGACGAGCTTTATTTTTTTTAGATCAATTTTCTTCCGGAAAACTTTCTATTTTTTTTTTAAATATAAGAAGTTCGAAAGGGGAGCAGTAACAAGCTCGCTAGAAACCTGGTCTCAGCTGGCCTGACTGATAGTACTCTGTAAGGTCCAGGGATACAGAATGCACTCCATGTTAGGAGCAGTTGCACAAGGCGTCTGTTCCTCATGTCAGAGGTGACCATTTCATATTGGAGCTGAGTCGGCCTGCTACTGAGTAGTGCTCCCAGTCTTAATGACAAAGGAAGATGCATTCTACTTCACCCAATCATGATGGTTGTCAAAACATCATCAACAAGCTTTACATACTTGATACCCTGATATGATTGAGTGTAGATAGTAAAGATGGAAGAATTCAATCAAAGAGATAGCCACGCTTTATGGCAATACAATAGAACCACCTCTCTTTAAAGAACACCTAATTACAGAGCCAAAGTGTCCTTTAGGAAGAAGTGTCCTCTTACCGTAGAATTGTTAAATAGTAAAAATGATAATTTTGCAAATGAAAACTGTCCTTTGTGGAGAGGTGTCCGATAGCCGGGTGTCCGCTAAAGGGAGGTTCTACTGTATTAATAAAATAACTAGTTTTGCATCTGTACATCCATCTATAGAATATCACCATGATTTATTAGAAATGTATTTTAAAAAATGCATACATTGATCAACATAAAATCATAAGAATAAAACAACAACAGCTTTATTAGGATATTTCCATCCTGTAAGGACTCGCCATACATCATTTTCATGGAGAAAAGGGGGAAAAAAACATAAACAAAGGAAAGAAGGGAAAATGAAAAGGAAATCAAAGTATTCAACATAAATATACAAATTAACTATGGATAGAAATTGTTCTGTAATTTTAGTTCTTAGAGATTACCTTGTTCTCTAACGCTTTATGAAAGTTAAACAATTCTATCGCTATATATTTTTTCTCGGACATTATTCTGATTAGCTGAACTGGGTTCATGTAGACTTGGATAATGTTCTTTAAGATCTTATTCCGTTCCTAGTTAACAATAATGCATTCAGAGATCATAAGGATAAAACATCAATAGGATCATTAATACTTCACTACAATCGCTATTAAAGGATGACGTCACGATAACGTGCGCCTGCGCAGTAAGGAAGTCAATATAAGTAGGCGGGATAAATACCACACAACTCTCTAATTGCTATTTAAATCCACTAATTATTTTAAAAGCTCCATCAGTTGGAAGTTTTCAGCGGCGCTAGAGGAAATACATAGCGTCATCTATCGGTTATTATTGGAAATATTTTAAAGCTTTTTTTTCTCTATATCTATATAGATAATACCGTAACAGAGTTTTCCATTGTAAAGTCGTGAGCTATCTCCTCCGAAGATTCTGAACTACACATAACGATCTATATACCAAAATTTTCGTTATTTTTTTCTTCGTATGATAGGCCTGTTTTTATTTTCCTAATGTTAACAGTTATTTTTATTTTTTAATTTAATCTATTTTACAATCGTAGATTTTTTGCATTTATCATCATCAATTCTTTTGTTTACAATTGCGTACTTTTATAGAGAGAAATAAAGAAATACATAATTGATTAGATACAAAAGTGTGAACCAGAAAGTCGATTTTTAAAAATGTTATTATTTAATATAAACTTATTTTAATTTAATTTTGAAATGAAAAGGTAGTGTAAAAGTGTATATGAGGTTAGATTCAAATAGGTTAAATTATGTTAGTTTAATCGCTAAATAAGGTTAGTTTTAGATAAGTTGAATTAGGTTAGTTTCAGATAATTTAAAAAAATAATGTTCGTTTTTAAAAAAATAATTCGAAATAGTAAGTATATATATTAATATAAAAGATCGAAATGTAAAAATCACTATGTCCAAAATCTTCGCTTTAACTCGTGTAAAACGGCTCGAAGGTACGGCGGTGTCAACGTACAGCGCCGCCTACCAAAGTTAACCTTTTCTGGGAACTCACCAGGTTATATTATTTTTCGAATTGTAGATTGAATTATTACTTTTAATCTATCTTTTATAGTGTCTTCAATAGTGTGTGACGTTTCAGCAACAGCATCAGACAGAAGAATAAATGAACTAAAGAATAAAATCTCATTTTTTCTTTTGTCTGATGATGGTGGCATTTGAATTAGGTCTTATTTTTTTTTATTAATTTGTTATAGTTTTTCATTTGAATTTAGCTCCATTTTTGTGTCTTATTTCTTCTTTATATTAAAACTTAGAATTAAGCTTTGCTTTTTTATATACATGTTTATTACACATTTAGCAATACTTTTTCTTTATATTTGCTCTTATTTACTCATTTTTTTACTCTTTCACAATCAGATTTTGAAAATGGCTAAATGGCTTCACTTCTCCCTATTTGCTTTTGTAGCTTTTCTTATAAAAAAAATATTAGAACTTAGAATTAAGCTTTGCTTTTTTATATACATGTTTGTTACACATTTAGCAATATATATACCAAAATATTTTTTTGAATACTTACCTCTTTTAGTGAATTTTTGTCAGGGGGGCTACAAAAGTGCCGTACTTATGCAGTATTTTGATGCTTTTCCTGTGAAAAGGATAATGAAATTTAAAATTAAGCTTTGCTTTTTTATATACATGTTATTTACACATTTAGCAATATATACACAGAAATATTTTTGGAATATTTAACTTTTTTGGTGAATTTTTGTCAGGGAAGCTATGGACTGCCGTAATCATGCATTATGTTGATGTTCTTCTCATAAAAAAAATATTTGGGTTTGGAATTGGGCTTTGCTTTTTTGTATACATGTTTTTTACATATTTAGCAATTTACACACAGAAAAATTTTGGAATATTTAACTTTCTTGGTGAATTTTTGTCAGGGAAGCTATGGACTGCCGTAATCATGCGGCTGCAAAAGTGCCGTACTTATGCAGTATTTTGATGCTTTTCCTGTGGAAAGGATAATGAAATTTAAAATTAAGCTTTGCTTTTTTAAAAAATGTTATTTACACATTTAGCAATATATACACAGAAATATTTTTGGAATATTTAACTTTTTTGGTGAATTTTTGTCAGGGAAGCTATGGACTGCCGTAATCATGCATTATGTTGATGTTCTTCTCATAAAAAAAATATTTGGGTTTGGAATTGGGCTTTGCTTTTTTGTATACATGTTTTTTACATATTTAGCAATTTACACACAGAAAAATTTTGGAATATTTAACTTTCTTGGTGAATTTTTGTCAGGGAAGCTATGGACTGCCGTAATCATGCGGCTGCAAAAGTGCCGTACTTATGCAGTATTTTGATGCTTTTCCTGTGGAAAGGATAATGAAATTTAAAATTAAGCTTTGCTTTTTTATATACATGTTATTTACACATTTAGCAATATATACACAGAAATATTTTTGGAATATTTAACTTTTTTGGTGAATTTTTGTCAGGGAAGCTATGGACTGCCGTAATCATGCATTATGTTGATGTTCTTCTCATAAAAAAAATATTTGGGTTTGGAATTGGGCTTTGCTTTTTTGTATACATGTTTTTTACATATTTAGCAATTTACACACAGAAAAATTTTGGAATATTTAACTTTCTTGGTGAATTTTTGTCAGGGAAGCTATGGACTGCCGTAATCATGCGGCTGCAAAAGTGCCGTACTTATGCAGTATTTTGATGCTTTTCCTGTGGAAAGGATAATGAAATTTAAAATTAAGCTTTGCTTTTTTATATACATGTTATTTATACATTTAGCAATATATACACAGAAATATTTTTGGAATATTTAACTTTTTTGGTGAATTTTTGTCAGGGAAGCTATGAACTGCCGTAATCATGCATTATGTTGATGTTCTTCTCATAAAAAAAATATTTGGGTTTGGAATTGGGCTTTGCTTTTTTGTATACATGTTTTTTACATATTTAGCAATTTACACACAGAAAAATTTTGGAATATTTAACTTTCTTGGTGAATTTTTGTCAGGGAAGCTATGGACTGCCGTAATCATGCAATATGTTGATGTTCTTCTCATAAAAAAAAATATTTGGGTTTAGAATTGGGCTTTGCTTTTTTATATACATACTAACAACAGAACTACACTACTTTAAGGACATGAGAGCACATGCACTGTATCACCATACGTGTACCATTTTCAAAGACCCTGCTTAGGATTAAAACTTCTCAGATGCATAACAATAGTACCAACCTAGAGGTTAACTGGTGTGGATGCATTCCTCTGGGAGTGAGACTATTGAGAAATTCAGTAGGGAGTTATTTTGCTTCTCCGCATTCTAACACTCCAACTGTTATCACTGTGGAAACACTGACTCATGTTTGGTAAGCAATTTCAGGGAAGAAACTATAGACATTGGATTAAATAAATTATTAATTAAATTGCATTAAATAAAAATTATTAGATTTAAATAAATATTATTAGAGTGAAAAAAAAAGACAGAAATTAACAAATTAGAAAATAAAATTTCGAAAAATGCAACTATATTGCAGATAAGATAAGAGGACCTTATTAAAAAATACATAAACAAACTGTAATTCGACACTCGATAATTCGACACTTTCGATAATTCGACCATTTTAAAAATCAAATTTACAAGGTTGATTGTTGTTTAAATACAACTTTGCTTTTGCATGCATAAACACAGGCTCTTGTAGCAAGAACCCAAATATTATTTATAGTCATAGCAAAAGCCAACTAAGTAAAAACTGATGCCTCTTCAGAATGAATGGAAGACTGAAATCTGAAGGAGCAGAAGATATGGGTCATTTATACTTTCACCAATGCCTTTAGGATCTTTGCGATGGAACGCGTATGGTGTTTCAGCGCATGTGCTCTCATGTCCTTGAAGCACATATACTGACAGTGCCCAAAGTTGAACACACTGTATAGTGTCTGAAATATCTTTGGCCCCTTCGGATACCAACCTTCGCTTCATTCTAGAGAGGCGTTAGTTTTCATGTCATATTTGTAATATAGTTTTGTTGTTTGCAATTTTCTTTTATTTTTTCCTTTCAAATATGTATCCACTCTGAAATATAGTTTGTAAATTTTTATTCCAATTTATTTTCTTATATATATATGTATTTTTTTTTTCATTTCCAAAATATTTATTTATACTTTCACCAATGCCTTTAGGATCTTTGCGATGGCACACGTATGGTGTTTCAGCGCATGTGCTCTCATGTCCTTGAAGCACATATACTGACAGTGCCCAAAGTTGAACACACTGTATAGTGTCTGAAATATCTTTGGCCCCTTCGGATACCAACCTTCGCTTCATTCTAGAGAGGCGTTAGTTTTCACTAAGGTTGGCTTTTGCTATGACTATAAATAAGGCTCAAGGCCAAACCTTGGCTACAAGAGCCTGTGTTTACGCACGGACAACTTTATATGTGGCTTTTTCAAGTGTGCGAACATTGGATAGCATACATGTAAAGATGACCCATATCTTCTGCTCCTTCAGATTTCAGTCTTCCATTCATTCTGAAGAGGCATCAGTTTTCACTAAAGTTGGCTTTTGCTATGACTATAAATAATATTTGGGTTCTTGCTACAAGAGCCTGTGTTTATGCATGCAAAATCAAAGTTGTATTTAAACAACAATCAACCTTGTAAATTTGATTTTTAAAATGGTCGAATTATCGAAAGTGTCGAATTATCGAAAGTGTCGAATTATCGATAGTGTCGAATTACAGTTTGTTTATTTATTTTTTAACAAGGCCCTCTTATCTTATCTGCAATATAGTTGTATTTTTCGAAATTTTATTTTCTAATTTGTTATTTTTTTTCTTTTTTTTTTTTTCACTCTAATAATATTTATTTAAATCTAATAATTTTTATTTAATGCAATTTGATTAATAATTTATTTAATCCAATGTCTATAGTTTCTTCCCTGAAATTGCTTACCAAACATGAGTCAGTGTTTCCACAGTGTTAACAGTTGGAGTGTTAGAATGCGGAGAAGCAAAATAACTCCCTACTGAATTTCTCAATAGTCTTACTCCGAGAGGAATGCATCCACACCAGTTAACCTCTAGGTTGGTACTATTGTTATGCTTCTGAGAAGTTTTAATCCTAAGCAGGGTCTTTGAAAATGGTACACGTATGGTGATACAGTGCATGTGCTCTCATGTCCTTAAAGAAGTGTAGTTCTGTTGTTTGCAATTTCATTTTCGGATTTGTTAAAATTTTTCTTCTATAGTTTCTCACCTGCGGGTCCTTCGGGTAAACCCGGGGCGTTGCCCGGGTCACTCGGCTAGTTCAACTATAATAACAAAGCACGCTTTCCTGCTAAGGACACTAAGGTCGAATGTAAGAAAAAAATATCTATATATCTATATATCCAAATAATTTATGCTGGATATTAAATTATAATTAGAATAGGTTTTGTTGAAAAGTGACTCGCACCTCGGCTGTCGCTTAGCAACGGCCACTTCCCCCAGACATTACGTAACTGTATATAGGTTTCAGATTTGCTTGCTTGTTGACTGCCACCGCTTACCTCTTTTAACTCTCTATTGTTTGTCATCTAAATATAATCTTTTGATAATTAAACATACTTTCTGAGATCCAACCTCTGTTTTATTCTTACATGGCAGCAGAGCTTGGTTGGTATCAAATATTTTTTGTTTATCTAAGCTGAAATTCGTTTGCTTGCTCAAGATGACAACTGAACTTCCACAAATTCAAAAATTCAACGGCGATAATTTTCATCTATGGAAATTTCAAATGAAGATTATTCTAGAAGCAAAAGATCTTCTCAGTATAACTGATGGCTCTGAGGTAAAACCTGAAATAGAGGATATTGCAAAATTCTCTAACTGGAAAAAGAAAGATGCAAAATCCAAAATGCTGATCACTACTGCTCTAGAGTTTAAATATCTTCAACAGATTGTTAATTGCCAGACTTCAGCAGAAATGTGGAAGAAATTATCAACAATATATGAACTGAAATCTGAAACAAACAAATATTTGCTGCAACAAAGATTTTTCGAATATAAAATGAATCCAAATGATAACATTGCTACTCATATTTCCAAAGTTGAAACTCTGGCACAACAAATGAAAGATCTAGGTGAGCCAATCTCTGATGTTGCCCTAATTACAAAGATAATTTGCAGCTTGCCTGATAAATACAAGAATTTCATAACAGCATGGGATTCAGTTTCATCAGAAGAAAAGACACTAGAAAACTTGACGGCAAGATTACTGAAAGAAGAAAGCTTACAGGATCATTGGGATTCTTCAGGAAATTCTAAACCAGATAATGCCTTGATGACTTTTTCAAAGTTCAACAGAAATTCAACAGCTTCCAACAAACAACAGCAGCATCAACAATCCATTAAAGATAAAAAGAAGAACACACACTGTGGATATTGCAAGAAGAAAGGACATTGGTGGAAAGAATGCTATAAAAGAAAGGAAGAACAAAAAGGACAACAGCCAAGTTCTTCATCCAGAGATGATAGCTGTGCTTTTTCAGCTGAGACAAGTGCCTTCCTCGCTGAAACAAAGGATTCCTGGATTGCAGATTCTGGAGCAACGGATCACATGACTTTCAGAAGAGAATGGTTCTCTACGTTCGAAGAAATACCAGAAGGTGTTCATCCTGTGTGCCTTGGAGATGGAAAGCAGATCTATGCAAAAGGTAAGGGAAATATTGATATTCTCTCTTATGTTGATAGTCAGAAAATTAATGCAACTCTTTTGGATGTTCTCTATGTACCTGAATTGGAGACTAATCTTTTCTCAATATCTACTGCAACAAAACATGGTTTGACGCTCATTTGTAAAGGAAATCAGATAAAATTGACTAAAAATTCGAAAGTGCTAGTTACTGGAATAAAGGACAATTCAAATCTTTATAGAATTTTTATTAAAGCAAAGCAATCTTCACAAACTCATGTTGCTCAGTTAAGTCTAGATATATGGCATCAAAGAATGGGTCATGTAAATCCTATAAAATTAACCCAAATGTTTGAAAATAATGTTTTTGAAGACGACATTAAAATTAGAGAAAAGCCTGATTCTTTACTATGTGAAGCATGCATCTATGGAAAACAAAATAGAAAGGTTTTTCACGCGTCAACAAGTCCAAATTCGACCTATCCAGGAGAGCTGATCTATTCAGATGTTTGTGGACCAATGAGTAAAAGATCACCAGGTGGATCATTATATTTTGTATCATTCAAGGATGATTTTTCAAGATTTAGAGTGGCCTATTTCATTAGGCATAAATCAGATGTTCTTGAGAAATTTAAAGAATTTGTAAAAAGGGTTAGGACTGAAACTGGAAATAAAATAAAAAGATTCAGAACAGATTATGGCACAGAATTCTTAAATAAGAATTTTTCTGATTATCTAAAATCTCTAGGAATTGTTCATGAACTCACTGCTCCATATACCCCAGAACAGAATGGAATTGCTAAAAGAGATAACAGAACAATAGTTGAATCAGCTAAATGCATGTTACATGGAAGAAAAATGCCGCTTGAACTGTGGGCTGAAGCCGTAAACACAGCAGTCTATCTCTTAAATAGATGTACTACTAATGTATTGGGAAATTCTACACCTTATGAAATATGGTACAAGAGAAAACCCTCCATCTTACATTTGAAAAATTTTGGATGTAACGCTTATGTGCATATACCAAAAGATAACAGAAAGAAATTAGACAAAAAGAGTATTCGTACATTTTTTGTTGGATATACTGAAACTAACAAAAATTATAGAATGTGGGATCCTATTGCTAGAAAAATTATCATAAGCAGAGATGTAATATTTACTGAAGCTAATACATCAGAAAATATTCAGGATAACCAACAAGAGCAGGTAACTATATACAGTGAAGAAAGTGTTGATAACACAAATACCAGTTCCAAACCAGAAGAATCATGTCGATACCCTCTCAGGAATAGAATCAGAGAAAATGAACAAACATCAACCAGCTGTACAAGAGCTATTTCATATGCTTGTTATGTCCATGACCAAGAACCATTGAACTATGAAGATGCAATTGTAGGACAAAACTCAAAACAGTGGAAACTAGCTATGGACGATGAATTCAATTCCATGATGAAAAATCAAACATGGACGTATGTGACACTACCATCAGACAGAAAAGCTATTGCATGCAAGTGGGTATACAAAATAAAGCAAAATGCAGATGGATCAAATAAAATGTTTAAGGCTAGACTAGTTGCGAAAGGTTATTCACAAAAACCAGGACTTGATTATGGTGAAACTTTTTCTCCAGTAGTAAAATTCGATTCAATTAGAACAATCTTATCACTTTGTGCATAACTTGATATGGAAATGATTCAGTTAGATGTAAAATCTGCCTTCTTGAATGGTGATTTGGAAGAAGAACTTTACATGGAACAACCCCAAGGTTATGAAAACCCAGATTTTCCAAATCATGTTTGCTCTCTTCAGAAAAGCATCTATGGTCTTAAGCAATCCCCCAGAATGTGGAACAAGAAATTTCATGAGTTTTTAATTAAGTTTGATCTCAAACCTAGCATATCAGATTCATGTGTCTATACAATGAAATGTAAACAGGCTTACATATTACTTGCAATATATGTAGATGATTGCTTAATCTGCAGTGTAAATAAACAACATTTAGATGATATAGTACAGTACTTAAATTCCAATTTTGAAATAAAAACTTTTACTGCCGATTATTTCCTTGGCCTACAAATATATCGAGATAGAACAACTAAAATGTTATTTCTGCATCAAGCCTCATACATTGAAAGAACACTTGAACATTACAACCTTCTTGATATTAAGTTACAATCTGTACCTTCTGATCCTTACTCAAAACTAACAAAAGAGATGTGCCCAAAGGATGATCAGGAAATTGAAGAAATGAACAAGATTCCATACAGACAGACAATTGGTAGTTTAATGTACCTCATGACTGGAACTAGACCTGATATTGCCTACGCAGTCAACAGGGTTAGCCAATTTATGAACAACCCAGGACCTTCACATTGGACCGCAGTAAAGAAAATATTTGGATACTTAAAAGCTACGAAAAACATCGGTATTTGTTTTGGTGGGAGTTCCTGCACTTCAACCCTGATAGGTTTTTCCGATGCTGATTTTGCTGCAGACATATTTACGAAAGCTCTACCTCCAGAAAGGCATAAAAGACTAAGGAGCCAACTTGGACTGTTTGAAACAACGGAGTGCTCGTCAGGTGGGAGTGTTGAAAAGTGACTCGCACCTCGGCTGTCGCTTAGCAACGGCCACTTCCCCCAGACATTACGTAACTGTATATAGGTTTCAGATTTGCTTGCTTGTTGACTGCCACCGCTTACCTCTTTTAACTCTCTATTGTTTGTCATCTAAATATAATCTTTTGATAATTAAACATACTTTCTGAGATCCAACCTCTGTTTTATTCTTACAGGTTTGTTGCAAGCACGCTATATAATTTTATTTAAACTCAAATCTCTATTAAAATAGTAAATAAATAAATATATATAGCATATATATTTTAAAATCAATTATACTTAACAATTAAGAGATTAAATAAATTATGTCAGATAAGTATTTACAAAATTTATTGAATTCGATATAAGAGACTTTGCTAGATATTAGTTCCCTTGGAGATCATTACAGATAAAATATATGAAATGAAATATGGATGAAAACTTTCATTGATTTTTAAAATATGTTTCAAAGGTAATGAAAGTATCAATATTTCACATGACCTAAAATGGGAATAGCTCTTGGTCGGAACTTTCATAACTTCTTTGCATAATCTCAGTATATTCTATATACAGTTACGAGCGTCATTCTTCATCTCCTAATCAGTCATCAGTCGTCAGTTTTCATCTCTGTCACCGTTTGCTCTTTTTTTTTGGAATGGCGCCCTCCTATTGGTTGGCTACGGTCACGCCACCTTTGCCCCCCACTCGCCTTTTATTTGGAATGGCGCTCTCCTATTGGTTGGATACAAACACGCCACCTTTGCCCCCCCCCCCCCCCCCCAGCCGGGATATCGCGTTTTGTGTGTTGAAATAAAAAAATAAAATAAAAAGGTGATGAAGTAAATATATTATTTTAATACATTTTATATAGAGAGGGTTTATTTACATATCTACTATCTTGTTTGAAATACACATATGTATATAATTCATATACACAACCTCCCTATTACCCAGATTTATCTACTTGTTGGTATTCTAACTGTGAAATAACTCATTGAAGAAATTCGGCTCGAAAGTGAAACCTTTTAATAAAATATCTATTTAAAAGCGATACCAATCTCAAATTAACTTTTAGACTCTTAATAAATCATACTTATCATGGAGAATATAATTCGAATTGTTCCATCAGATTCTCTAGCGACTATATTAAATTAGAAATCCAATCTCCGTATATATTAATTCTCAATTCAATTTATAACGATAATATATGTTGGATTTAATTTAATTTTGATTCAAAATGGAGAAGTCTAGAGTCTCCCGGCATTCATGTATTTACTTACTTAAACAATAGGTGTTGTTGGCAAAATCGTATCTTATATAAGACAGTATTCATATATTTTGAAATAAGATCACCTCTCCCGTCAAAACAATCACTGGCACTAAGCGCCATCTATTAACTGTCTCTACAAACTATCGGACTCGGATCGGTGATACAGTTCCAACCCCAGTTTTGGTCATTTCTGAGCGTCTAGCTAAGACCGTGGTTTCGGACTTAATAGCCCTCGTCAATCCAGAGTAGACTTTAGATTTCCTGATATCCTCAAGGGATTCATGATATCTTCAGAATTCGCCGAAGAGATGCCTGGCTGGCAAAGTAGCTAATTCTACAAAGTCTTGAGCTGTCTCACCAACCAGCAAACCAAGGCTTGAGATTTCACACAAAAAAAATCCAACAAAGGCTTGAGTTGTATCATTAACTAGCAAACCAAGTCTAGAGCTGCTATACCGACTATCCGAAAATGGTTTGAATTGTCTCACCAACCATGGAACCAAGGCTAGAATATGTCACACCAACAAACCAACAATGGATTGAGTTGTCATACAAACCAGAAAATCGATCAACTATTCATCTAACCAATACTATAGTTTTCAACACCAACCATCCAACCAAGACTATCGTTTTCTCCTCACCCATGGAACTGAGGCTAGAATCTGTCACGCCAACAATTCAACAATGGATTAAGTTGTCACACCAACAATCCAACAATGGATTGAGTTGTCACGCCAACAATCCAACAATGGATTGAGTTGTCACACCAACAATCCAACAATGGATTGAGTTGTCACGCCAACAATCCAACAATGGATTAAGTTGTCACGCCAACAATCCAACAATGGATTGAGTTGTCACGCCAACAATTCAACAATGGATTGAGTTGTCACGCCAACAATCCAACAATGGATTGAGTTGTCACATCAACAATCCAACAATGGATTGAGTTGTCACGCCAACAATCCTACAATGGATTGAGTTGTCGCACCAACAATCCAACAATGGATTGAGTTGTCACGCCAAAAATCCAACAATAGATTGAGTTATCACACCAACAATTAAACTGATTAACTATTCATCAAACCAATACGATAGTTTACAGCACCAACCATCCAACCAAGACTATCGTTTCCCTCCACCCCAACCATGGAACCAAGGCTAGAGCTGCTGTCACACCAACAATCCAACAATGGATTGAGTTATCACACCAACAATAAAACTGATCAACTATTCATCAAACCAATACTATAGTTTTCAACACCAACCATCCAACCAAGACTATCGTTTCCCTCCACCCCAACCATGGAACCAAGGATCTCTTGTCTCCCCCACCCCAACCATGGAACCAAGGCTAGAGCTGCTGTCACACCAACAATCCAACAATTGATTGAGTTGCCATGCACAAACCAGAAAACCGATCAACTATTCATCAAACCAATACGATAGTTTACAACACCAACCATCCAACCAAGACTCTCGTTTCACCCCACCACAACCATGGAACCAAGGCTCTCGTGTCTCCCCCACCCCAAGCACTGAACCAAGGCTAGAGCTGCTGTCACACCACCCGAGCTGTCACCCTCACAGAAAAGTCCCGGCTGTACCATGATTAATCCCGTGTTCTAATTGGCTGTAAGCCGATCCTCCGCCAACCAATTAGGAGGCGGGAGTTCGACCGACCTTTTCATTATTCTTCGTAGAACATTGATGGCATTAGTTTTCATTAACTTTGTGTTATTGCACACTCATGGCAAAAACGACATTAGAATACACCAGCCATCTCTCATTAATATCTCAGTAGATAGCTTCTTTTATGACTCATCCACAGTTTTTTTTCTACCATCATTTAAAAAAGTAAATTCTCTAATTGCAGGAAAATATCCATATTTCACAATTAGCCTTAATGGTTCCCTATTAAACACATTTGTCCATTATTGAATATAGAGGGATTTAAAGAAAAAGTCATTATGGCAGTTTGAATGGATATATCTAAAATTTAATATCCACATTTTTAACCTTTCTTTTTCTTTATATAATAAAACATTAAACGTCTATTCTACACACAAACATACTATTCATGATAAAATTGTGAGAAAAGTTTTAAAATTACAAAATATTTTCTCATAATGAATTTATTTTTATCACAAAACGCTAGCTTTCAAGCGATAATTAAGCCCGTTGAAGAGCGATTATCACTTGAAAACTAGCGTTTTGTAATAAAAAGAAACTCATTGTGAGAAAATATTTTGTAATTTTAGGATTTATACTATCCTTAATGTAATTAAAATATATAGAGAGGGCTTAGCTCATCAGTGGTGAACCCTCCCAGCGGTTTCGCCAATTTAATCCACCAGAACGCTACTTAGAGCTCTAATACTGTATTGGACTATTCTGCTTATATATTAAGAAAAAGGCATCTACTTATCGTGCAACTGAAAGTTGCTGATGGCTTGCGCCATCTATCGGAATAAATATCAACTATTCTCGTTGATTTTTAATTATTCCAGAATTGGCCAAATACCCATTTTTGATTAATCTTGATTGATGGGTATTTGGCCAATTCTGGAATAATTAAAAATCAACGAGAATAGTTGATATTTATTCCGATAGATGGCGCAAGCCATCAGCAACTTTCAGTTGCACGATAAGGAGATGCCTTTTTCTTAATTTATGCACCTTATCCCAGTACAATATTACATTTGTGCTATTTTTTCACTGCTTATATATGTTACACTGAAGGGTGGAATCTTAGATATGGTATTCAACTGAACTATGGATGAGCCAAGCCCTCTCAATATATTTTATCATCGCAGTAAGGACAGTCAAAATGTATTTTTTTATGTGTAAAAGAAATTTTCGTGATTAAATATTTTCTTTTCTTATATACAGTTAAACCTGTCTATAGCGTCCCCTCTTGGGACTCACTAAAATAGGGTACTATAGACAGGTCACTTTGAGTGTAAAATGTTTACATTTTAATGTTTAAAATCGGGCGCTATAGAGAGGAAGGTGCTATTTAGAGGGGGCGCTATTCATTTGAAAAAAATAGTACAAAGGTGAAATTTTACTGAAATCAGGTTGATAAATTGAGACATCTTCTGATTGTGCAACTAAAAGTTGCTGATGGCTTGCACCATCTGTCGGAATAAAATATATACATGTGATGATGAGTTGCTGTCGACTTATCTGTGATGAGATCCTGTCGACTCATGTAATGTAGGTGAGGATTCCAGTAGCTTTTGTAGAGATCCTGTCGACTACTGAAATAAAAGTTGAAGTTCTGGTAGCTCTTGTTGTACTGTGTTGACCAAGAGGAACAGTCAGGATGTAGAGTTTTCCAGTACCTCTCTGCACCTTGGAAGACCTTTAAAAGTTCTCACAAAATACAGGCAGTCGTGGTCGAGGCAGAGTGGAAAAACTTGGGGATATCCACACAAAAAACGAAGACACAGTTGCACTAAGAAAGTTCCGTAACAGATAAAAGTTGAGCCAGGAGCGAAAGATGGAGACATAGAAGTTTCTTACTCGTCTACATGATAGTTGAGATCGACATAAGGTACGACCGACGTGAGCTGACGCTAAGGGTGAACTCAACTCAACTGACTGAACTGTCTGAACTGTCAAGTCCCTGTAAGGTGATGATTTATAGGTTAAAGACGGGGTGACCTTATGTGACAGGGGCGTTTGAGAAAGGGCGCCTTTACCTGTCCAGGTGTGAGAGGGGTCTCTGCATTCCACCACATGTGACAGTGTGGGTGGCCTGTCGTGGGAACTGTGAATCTACCTGATTTATGACTCCCATCTTTAGACTCTGTTGTTTTGGCAATTCTATGCTCGATCTCTGCTTTAGCTCAACTATTAAATCTATTACAGATTTTATTTATTTATCCACTTTGTACAAATTACATTACATAGGTGATGCAATGACACAGATTAATCATGCGCATAATTATTTATAGATGTGTTTCTATATACAACATGGCAATCTTGTTATAAGTTATCTACACAATATGAGGTTGTTGGTTCAAATTACCATAGATGAGCCCCGGGAGTGAAAGGGTTTATCCGGGTTTAGGCGGGTAAAGCCTCTCTAACACAGGTAAGTAATTAAAATTTATTTTAATTAATTTAAACTGTGAGGGTTAAAAAGGGCTATAACAAGATGATATTTGTTGGATATATAAAAGTGAAATAAAAATGACATTGTGTTTGATTAACAAAAAAGATGATTAAAATAAAATGATGACATAAAAATTCACATTCTAAGAGAATATTGGTGGGCGTTGGACAGGGTTAGTAGTTAAAGAATAAGCAATTGTGAGATTTACACATGCAATCAAATACTTAGGTCCAGGTGCAAAGCGAGGATATGGACTTGAGCGTCTTCCTAGGCAATGTTTCACCTGTGATCCTGTATAGGGTAACAGTGCTTTGTCACAATTGTAGTGTTTTTGGGTTGAAAAGTTGTTGAAGAATATGTAATTGTTAGAAGTGCCCATGTAAACCAAATACTCAGATCCAGGTGCAAAGCGAGGATATAGACTTGAGCTGTCTTCCTTGGCAATGTTTCACTTGCGATCCTATATAAGGGTTACAGTGTTTTGTCACAATTTTAGGATTATTGGGTTAAAAGTTGTTGAAGAAAAGTTGCTTATTAATATGATTGAGAAAGGAGTGAAATAGAGCCATGCGATAAGTAGAATTGTAGCGACAGTAGGTGATCTGACTTGACTCGAAATCAAAGGTTGAATGTGGTCCGCTAGAGCTGAAAAAAAAAGTTGAAAGTTGAAAAACGTGAACGCTTTGTGAATGCGTTGGTGATTTACTCTGCGGATGAAATGAAATAAACTCTTGAAGCATGTTCAGACCAGAAGTTTGGATTGGTAAGTCTGGGGAACGGTGTTCTCAAAGAGAAAATTACGAAATCAAAAAATAAATTGTCAAGCAGTGCTGTCGTTTTTCTACGTTGTTGTGACGCAATGACTGAAAAGATAGTGATGAAAAATATAGGGAATTGGTTAAAGAAAATGATTGTTGAAAACGATTGTTGTAGATGCCCGATAGTGGATGATTAACTTTGTCAGATAATAAAGGTATTTAAACAAATAAAATATAGTGAATAGAAATATAGAAATATGATTGCGGGTACAAAAAGTGTAAGTGGACAAAATTAAACCTGTAATATATAAAATATATAATAAATAATAAAATAAAAATAATTTTTGAAACAATTAGATGTTTTACAATACTAAAATAATATCATGAAAAATAAAAGTAAATTTGATTAAAGGGTTTTTTTTTTTTTTTTTTAATGTTGGATTAAAAAATTTGTTTATATAATTGAAAGGTAAGAATAAGAATAATTATTCAAGATTTTATACAAAATTTATAATATAATTGAAGGTTATTAATGATTGGATAAATTTTAAGTAGTGTAAAATTGAACAAAAATTGTCTCTTTTGACGAAAAGTTACAGTTGTGGTGTGTGACTAGATTATATCCCTTTGGTAACATCGGTGTTTCTATGACTCTGAAACTGGGAATACGTGAAATGATCTTTTCGTTTGTCCTCAATGCTGGTATGTAGAGAATGATTTCTCTTTCGCGTTAAAAAGTCTATATAAGACTTAACCAAATTGTTTTAATTGGTGTTATCAATTTAACATGTAAAATGTTTAATGTATGTTGTGTTGTGATATCTCGTTGGTGAGATTTGTGAGATTCTCGAGGAAATCTAAATGGTTGGTTTGAAACATTTGTTTAAAATGGCGATCATGAAGCTAGCGGTCAAGATGACTGCTTTGAGGGGGAAGAGAGGGCATGTCCAAAGATATTCTCAAAAGATAGTAGTGACCAAGGGAGTGACGTCAAAAAGGGCGTCCACTTCCTTTTCCTCACGGAAATTCCATTCTTGGGGTGGTCACACATGTGGGATGGTTCTCCAGGCCTGAGATTCACTTGAAACTGACTTTCTCTCTCTCTCTCTTTTGTCGAGGTTGGCAATTTACTGTTATAATTGAAAGATATGATCTTCTCGGTGTTTGTAAGTGTTAAGACTTAGTAAAAAATGTTATACGATGATATCAGGCCAGAAGTGAGTGAATGATATGACTTTCGACGTGGACACGTTTTGGGATGAATTGTGGTGTCACAGGCGTGGTGAAGGCGTCTTTGGCCTGAAAAGTGAAAAAAATTTTGTGGTGAGGCACTGTGACACGAAGTGAGAAATGTGAATATAAAGGTGTCACGTGAAGTCTTAGTTTGGTACAAATCTAACCTGTTTCACCATGAATAACAAATTTAATAAAGTCATGGGTGGTTGTTATATGAAACACATCGAGAGAATATTTGACTGTTAGTGGATGTGGCACGCTTAATGTGAAATTATTTTATTGTGGCGACGATATAGAGCTAAGTGGAGCTTGTGTGGCTCAAGATTTGGATGGGTGTGTTAAGTCGCGCACTAAAAATTGTTGCCAATTGGATAAAGTGATGTGTGAGTGTTGTAACGTTTGTTGAGAGATGTATGGTTGATTAATTATTAATGTAAAATGAAAAGACGAGGGAGTGTATTTATTCTCGAATATTAACGATTGTAATCGTTTTGGAAGGCTGTGACTTAAATTAGCTACTGGCGGTGAAGTGGAGTGAATCTTTATTCCTAACTTGTTTTGGGAAAGATAGTTGTTATCCCTAGTGGTGTTTTTGAAGATATTGTATCTTCCGATTTTTGCAATTTAAAAAAAATGTGTTTCACCTACGTTAATTTATATTTTAAAATTGATATTTTTGATCGTTGATTATGGTAGCGTGAAAATGTTCCTTGTAAAAAGGCAATGTCGTGAGAGTTACAAATAATTTGAATTGGGCGCTTACTTGAAATGGTGAACATTACCAAATTTTAAGAATTGATAAAGATATTGGTCTTTTGGTATAAAGATAACTAATAAGTAAAACAAAAATAAGTTTAGTATTATGATGAATGAGAGATTTTAAGAAATAATAATAATGATTTTTTTTTTTTTGTTTTTCAAGTTGTAGATTTGGATAGTACCATTTTAGATAAATTTAAGAACGACATGTAAGATTAGTAAAAATGGTAAAAAAGCGTGATGGGCGAAAATTTTTTTTTTTTTTTAGTAAAATTGAGAGTAATAACTTGAAATTTATAATCTGATTAAAAATTAAAATAAATTTGATAAATGAGAGTGTGAAAGTTTTAAAAATTGAATAAAAAATGATATAAAAAGGTAAAAATTGAATTTAAAATGCTTAAAGTCAAAATATAAATACAAAATTTATGGGGAATCAAGTTGTGAAGTTGAGGATGAGGTTAAGGTAGGTTTTTAAAAACTTACAATTTGGATGAAAGTTCAGTCAGGAGACTTGGTCTTTGATGGTCGTCCTGTTGTCGGGGAAGTCGCTCCATGTAGATCTTGTAGAAGTTGTAACTTCTGGAAAGTTGTTTGTCGCTTGTCGTCTTGAGCATTGTCTCGATGATGCCAGGTCGAAGGTGGAACTTGTCACAGGGTTTGGGTACATCGCTGCTCGGTTTCCATGTCTTGTGGGAAGTTCGGGGCTGTCGTTGGCGCGGTCAGCTTGGCTCCTGACGTTGGCGATCGGTTAGCGGGTATGCGGAAGTCCGTTGGGGCGGCGTTTCTTCCTTAAATATCTTGGGGAGAGATTGCTTGGACGTTTCGTTGGAATGGTCGGGCTTGTTCCTCCATCTTCGCTCTTTCTCGCTTCCTATCTGAACAGTCTTCTTACCTCTTCGTTGTGTCATCCTTCGTTTTGGTCATCCTGTCGGCTTAAATGTGATGATGAGTTGCTGTCGACTTATCTGTGATGAGATCCTGTCGACTCATGTAATGTAGGTGAGGATTCCAGTAGCTTTTGTAGAGATCCTGTCGACTACTGAAATAAAAGTTGAAGTTCTGGTAGCTCTTGTTGTACTGTGTTGACCAAGAGGAACAGTCAGGATGTAGAGTTTTCCAGTACCTCTCTGCACCTTGGAAGACCTTTAAAAGTTCTCACAAAATACAGGCAGTCGTGGTCGAGGCAGAGTGGAAAAACTTGGGGATATCCACACAAAAAACGAAGACACAGTTGCACTAAGAAAGTTCCGTAACAGATAAAAGTTGAGCCAGGAGCGAAAGATGGAGACATAGAAGTTTCTTACTCGTCTACATGATAGTTGAGATCGACATAAGGTACGACCGACGTGAGCTGACGCTAAGGGTGAACTCAACTCAACTGACTGAACTGTCTGAACTGTCAAGTCCCTGTAAGGTGATGATTTATAGGTTAAAGACGGGGTGACCTTATGTGACAGGGGCGTTTGAGAAAGGGCGCCTTTACCTGTCCAGGTGTGAGAGGGGTCTCTGCATTCCACCACATGTGACAGTGTGGGTGGCCTGTCGTGGGAACTGTGAATCTACCTGATTTATGACTCCCATCTTTAGACTCTGTTGTTTTGGCAATTCTATGCTCGATCTCTGCTTTAGCTCAACTATTAAATCTATTACAGATTTTATTTATTTATCCACTTTGTACAAATTACATTACATAGGTGATGCAATGACACAGATTAATCATGCGCATAATTATTTATAGATGTGTTTCTATATACAACATGGCAATCTTGTTATAAGTTATCTACACAATATGAGGTTGTTGGTTCAAATTACCATATATATATATACATCAACTAATCATCTAAACTAAAATATAAATGTCCAATATTCTATAATAGTTAAAACTCAACGATTAGTTGATATTTATTCCGATAGATGGCGTAAGCCATCAGCAAATTTTAGTTGCATAATCAGGAGATGTATTTTTTTCTTAATTTATTTAACTGGACACAGTACAATTTCAATTTTATACTATTTTACACAATATGTAAATATGTTCTGAAGGTTTTTTTTTTCGGACTGTGACACGGCAGACAGCTATATCTATATACGTCAATTGCAATAAATTATTCAAAAGGAAAAGATCAATTGTTCCCTTTCACGTTTTTTATTGACTTATTGCGTTCGAACTGTTGCTCTTCAATTGGTAAAGAACTGAATGACATATGTATATATTACATATAAGGTATAATTTAGATTATAGATTAGAATAAAAAGATAACAACACTTATCTAAATTATTGAGATATTTGTCACGTTTCGGTAACGCACGCATAAGGTCTTATTAAGACATCAGTCTTATTCTCCTCTCTCATTGCCAGCTTAGGTTGGACACGACAACAACAAGACATCAGTCTTATACTCCTCTCTCATTGCCATCTTAGGTTGGACACGACAACAACAAGACATCAGTCTTATACTCCTCTCTCATTGCCAGCTTAGGTTGGACACGACAACAACAAGACATCAGTCTTATACTCCTCTCTCATTGCCAGCTTAGGTTGGACACGACAACAACAAGACATCAGTCTTATTCTCCTCTCTCATTGCCAGCTTAGGTTGGACACGAAAACAACAAGACATCAGTCTTATTCTCCTCTCTCATTGCCAGCTTAGGTTGGACACGACAACAACAAGACATCAGTCTTATACTCCTCTCTCATTGCCAGCTTAGGTTGGACACGACAACAACAAGACATCAGTCTTATTCTCCTCTCTCATTGCCAGCTTAGGTTGGACACGAAAACAACAAGACATCAGTCTTATACTCCTCTCTCATTGCCAGCTTAGGTTGGACACGACAACAACAAGACATCAGTCTTATACTCCTCTCTCATTGCCAGCTTAGGTTGGACACGACAACAACAAGACATCAGTCTTATACTCCTCTCTCATTGCCAGCTTAGGTTGGACACGACAACAACAAGACATCAGTCTTATACTCCTCTCTCATTGCCAGCTTAGGTTGGACACGACAACAACAAGACATCAGTCTTATACTCCTCTCTCATTGCCAGCTTAGGTTGGACACGAAAACAACAAGACATCAGTCTTATACTCCTCTCTCATTGCCAGCTTAGGTTGGACACGACAACAACAAGACGTCAGTCTTATACTCCTCTCTCATTGCCAGCTTAGGTTGGACCCGACAACAACAAGACATCAGTCTTATACTCCTCTCTCATTGCCAGCTTAGGTTGGACACGACAACAACAAGACATCAGTCTTATACTCCTCTCTCATTGCCAGCTTAGGTTGGACACGACAACAACAAGACATCAGTCTTATACTCCTCTCTCATTGCCAGCTTAGGTTGGACACGACAACAACAAGACATCAGTTTTATACTCCTCTCTCATTGCCAGCTTAGGTTGGACACGACAGCAACAAGACATCAGTTTTATACAGATTCTCCTCTCTCATTGCCAGCTTAGGTTGGACACGACAACAACAAGACATCAGTCTTATACTCCTCTCTCATTGCCAGCTTAGGTTGGACACGACAACAACAAGACATCAGTCTTATACTCCTCTCTCATTGCCAGCTTACAACGATATTTCGGTGACAGTATTATTTTCATTACAAGACAAAGGTGAAAATTCTGTTATCGAAACGTCATAAGCATTTCAATAATTTGGATTTGGTTTCTTGTTACCTTTACATGGAGTTCTTACAAATTCTTTGGTATGTCTCTAACTACCAAACTAAACACACTGTCACCAACTGACCAGAGATGACATTCTGGGACATCTAGGTGGGATACGTGATACATACATCATGATGCCTGTATAAACTGTTGGTAATCTATAAATGTCTCCCCCAGGATGATCACGACTACATCACACAAAATATCCATACCAAACTAAACTTATCTTTTAATATATCCCAAATCTATCTCTGAAATTTACACAATAATGAATTTATAATAATTTAATATTGAAAACTCCCTTAATATTATCAACATATATACTAATGGAAAAAACTTAAGAAAGTATAAAGTCTTTGATAACGTCGGTCGTCTATTTTTTTTTAAAGGAGATAGAGGTTTTTTTTTCAATTGGTTATCTTTGTTTACATTTGGTTATCTCATGTATCTTCAATAAAGGTTACTGTAATATCTTTCAGAGTTATTGTCTGAATCCTGATATACATTCTAAAAGGTAAAACTTCCTTAAGTTTTGTTCATGAGTGTAATTTTCAAAACAAAATACTTCCAAATTTTCAACCTATGCAATCATCTCGTACTCTGCACTTCTAAAAGTTAGAGATTTATTAGAACTAAACAAGGCAAAAACACAATAGTTGAAGAAATTTCTATTAGAAGACACTTAGCACATCTTCCACACCTTCTACCTCAATGGAACAAACACAGAAAGAATTGGAAAACAAAATATAAAACAGATCAATAAAAAATTATACCTACACTCATAGCCAAAACTTAAGGAAGTAATACCTTTTAGCATGTATACCGGGATTCAGACAATAACTCTGAAATATATCACAGTGACCTTTATTGAAGACACACGAGATAACAAAGTGTGAACAAAATTGCCTCTGTCTCCCCAAAAAATAGACGACCAGCGACATCAAAGACTTCTTTAAGTTTTGTGTATGAGTGTATATAGACGAGATTACTTCAGAACTCTCCCGAGAAGTTCTATAAGAAGGTAAACGGCCTGCTAATATGTAAATATGAGTGATGGAGAGGCTAAGTGCAGGTAGGAGGACAGATAGAATTAAGCCTAGATAGACCAGTAGAAGTAGGTCCCAGATGGCTATGACATAATGAAGACATAATAAGGACCAAGTGTCACTCCCCCAAGGCTGACTAACACGTCAATTATTGTCGCGCGAGAGCATCCATCAATTTGTCCCCAGCTGCGACACGTCCCCAAACCTCTCTTCCTTCACTCGATGACCGCTTGACCACGGCCAGTATTTATCTACTTCAGTATCGTGGTTAGCATAACCCACAGAGTCTATAATTCTACAGAAATTTACCCGAAAGTTTGTAAAATATAAGACTGATGGTCTTAATAAACGCGTTCGTGGATGGCTTTTCTTGATTTATCAAGAAATTGGGTTGACCAAATATCAGGGAACAGGTTAAAATCAATGAATAGTTGATTTCTGTTACACCAGATGGCGCTCTGCCTTCTGAAAAGCACATGTGCTCCTGGTCAGGAGATATGCCTACTTAGTTTTTAAAGCTATATATATGTGTGTGGGTTGAAAAAAAATCTCTATAAATGAAGTGAACTCAGCATAAATGTTCATGTTCTCATTTTACGTGGTTAGGATAACATACATAGAGTCTATCATTCGACAGAAATTTACCCGAAAATTTGTAAATATAAAAGCCGGTTATCTTAATAAAGCTGTATGTGTGTGGATTGAAAAAAATCTCTATAAATGAAGTAAAACTAAGCAGAAATGATCGTGTTTTCACCTATACACGTACATAACATAACAAACTTACGCGTATTCAAAGAGATAGAAAGCAGAAGAACTCGTTGATGGCAGCAGACAAAGCGATTATGCAAATTGACGTGTGTGTGTGTGAGTTGAAAAAAAACTCTATAAATGAAGTAAAACTGAGCATAAATGATCATGTTCTCACCTATACATAACATAACAAACTTACGCGTATTCAAAGAGATAGAAAGCAGAAGAACTCGTTGATGGAAGCAGACAAAGCGATTATGCAAATTGAAGCGCAGAAGAATCCGCAATAATTCAGCGGCCAATCGGCGGGTGATTTGTGGGGCCAATCCATCAGCTCCTTCAAATTAAAATATTCATACAGTCCTGGATTTATAGCGTCTTTGGCGGACTATGTGGATGGTGGGTAGAACATTGTTTATATTTACCTTTTATGGCTTAACTAGCATAGTAGATTAAACTGGCGAAACCGCTTGAAAGCTTCACCATAATGAACCAGGCCCTCCCATTATTTTTTTTTATTGCCGTAAGGGAATTAAAAATTATTTTATTTTGAAAGGAAACATACGTGCTATTAAATATACGCTCATGAACAAAACTTAAAAAAAAGGAAAGTCTTTGATGTTGACGGTCGTCAATTTTTTCAGAAGGAGACAGAAGCAATTTTGTTCACACCTTGTTATCTCGTGTGTCTTCAATAAATGTCACTGTAATATCTTCCAGAGTTATTATCTCAATCCCGATATACATGCTAAAAGGTACAACTTCCTTAAGTTTTGTTCATGAGTGTATATATGTTATGTAAAAACTACTATTTCATTAAAAAATTATAACTTCTATTATAAAATACTCTGTAAAGTCGACCGCCAGATGTCGCCGCTTTTCCTATATAAACCTATTGTTGTTGTTTCCCGTTGGCCGGCTCAAATCTTTCTGTAGATATGTAAATAAGCCTTTTGTTTTCTTTATTCTACTCGTCTTAAGATAGATAGTACTTTCTCAAATTATGTATTTTATATTCCATAAGCTCAATTAAAGCTAATTCTGATAAAATTATTATTATTATTATTACCATGAGTGCAATATTACAAACATACTCATGTATTATGATGCATTAGCGCGCCATCTGTTATAAAAATTCGAAACTATTATAAACGCGTATGATTCTTTAAAAAAATAAACAATATTTCTACTGCCCTTACTGCAATGGAAAAATTAATGGGTGGGTCGGGCTCATCAGGTTCATTACTGATGAGCCAGGCCCTCCCATTAAACTTTCCATTGCAGTAAGGACAGTAGAAATATTGTTTATTTTTCAAAAAAGAATCATACGCGTTTATTTTTTTCAGCACACAAAACGCGATATCCCGGCTAAGGATAATTGCGTCGATTCACATTTTTTTAAACAGAAACAGTTATAAACATATTATACAAGAAAAAGTAATCGAAATAAAAAGAGAAACAATAATATATATTAGGAACCTGAACTTTTCAGATTTGAAAGATAATCATACATATATTTACAAAAATAGTTAAACCTATGATAATTCTCTATGGTATTTACAAATTGATATAGATCTACAACATTATTTATTGTCTGTTGTCTAGCGGTGAAGAAGAGTGGACATTCCAGCAGTAGATGTCTTGAGTCCTGGAGTTCGTTTAAAATAGTTTAAAATTTTGATACTCATGTATCGTTAAACAATCTGAGTAAATTTTATCTGAGACAAATTTTCCATAACATATATACATATCCAGGCATGATGGCACTTGGTGGTGGAAGAAGCAAGTCCACGGGAGATGATGGATCCAGGCAGATACCTAATCTCCTTCGCCATTCATCACCCCAGGGGATGAATAAGGAAACTCCCAGCTAGCATCCTCCCATCTCAGAGTCCCATCCCATGCCATAGCTAACACACCCATTGTCCCACTTGGTCATCTCTCCTCAACTTCAATGTCTCATATCTATCTCCAGATATTGAAGAAATTTGTATATTGAATATTGACCTGAGATTGTGTTCACTCTCTGATGCTTTGAAAGTACTACTACCACGATAGGAAGGATACACAGATGGGTACTGATAGTTCAGCGGGATATGGAGGACAACGGGTAAACCTATCAGATTGTTGTTCCATAAAAATATTCAACGTGTTAACCGGTTAAACCAAAGCCCCATCTTGCCACTGGAGATAACCATTTACCGACTTCTATAAAGAAGCCTTATTGGGAGGTGTACTGTTCTCAGGGGATTGATTCATCTGGAAGAATTTAAAAGATTAGCATAGCTCCAGTAATGTCATTTCGGCGGTACAACTACTACAATAGGAAGGATACAGAGAAGATTAGCATGGCCCCTGTGATACTTGTTGGGCGGTACAACTACTACAATAGGAAGGATACAGAGAAGATTAGCATGGCCCCTGTGATACTTGTTGGGCGGTACAACTACTACAATAGGAAGGATACAGAGAAGATTAGCATGGCCCCTGTGATACTTGTTGGGCGGTACAACTACTACAATAGGAACTATACAGAGAATATTGGCATGGTCCCTGTCATACCCGTTCGGCGGTACAACTACTACAATAGGAAGGATACAGAGAAGATTAGAATGGTCCCTGTGATACTTGTTGGGCGGTACAACTACTACAATAGGAAGGATACAGAGAAGATTAGAATGGTCCCTGTGATACTTGTTGGGCGGTACAACTACTACAATAGTAAGGATACAGAGAAGATTAGCATGGCCCCTGTGATACTTGTTGGGCGGTACAACTACTACAATAGGAAGGATACAGAGAAGATTAGCATGGTCCCTGTTATACCAGTTCGGCGGTACAACTACTACAATAGGAAGGATACAGAGTAGATTAGCATGGCCCCTGTGATACTTGTTGGGCGCTACACCTACTACAATTGGAAGGATACAGAGAAGATTAACATAGCCCCTGTGTATTTATTTTCTTAGTTTTGAGATCATTGCTGCATATATGCAAAATAAAAACTGAAGCTATGCAAATTTTATTGAATACAACTAGATAAAATCACAAATAACTCGGTATTTTCAATCGCAAATATATAAATACTACAACCTTTTAAATTATTGTTCCTACATTTCATACTGACCCGCTGTCACTCTTTTCAAAGTAAACAAACCATACAATGTGTTTTGAAAAGAGAGTCCCTAAAACGTCTAAATAAGTAATCAAAAAGGTTATATAATTGTTACATAGAAAGAAAAGAACATTAAAGAATAGAGAGAGAATGTTCTAGAACGTTTAATAATAATGTAGAAAAAGCGGAAGACAACTGATTGGCCAATCTAAAGCGATTGCGCAAGGCTTAGTGCTGGCGGCTTTCTGATTGGCTGACCAACCATAACCGTTCTGGAAAGATCTACTCCGGGATATATAGGGAAGAGAAACCCATGCCAGGGTAGAAAAAGTGAAGAAAGGTCGAAGAACGAAGCTACGTGGTGGACTCAAAGCAAACGCTGCTGTCTCAAGAGGTCGGACTGCTGCCTCCTGGAAGATCTTCCTGGAAGATTCTAGAAGGTTCTGCCAACTTCTGTCTCCTGTTCTGCTCCTGCTTTCCTTCACCGTGCTGTAGTTGTTGAGTTTGTAACTGCTGTTTTCTTTATTGTTGTTTCATTTTTGTACTCTTCTCTAATTATTTTATCGATTAGGCTTAAATAAAGTCCTAAAGATCCTTTGTACCCACGGAAGTTATTCTTTGTCAACCAACAACGCAACAATATTTATTCAATCATATTTATAAATTCCACTTAAAAATTTTTTTTCTACACGAATATTGATTTAAAAACATTAATATTTAAAGTTCCATACATATACTAATATGAATATAGTAAATGGCACACATAACATCACAAAAATAAAATTAATTAAAATTATACAAAAGAAAATTTTCACCATTCGCTGAAAATATTATTAGAAAAATGATATTATATATATATATATATATATTCCTAGAATAATATTTACATAGTAAAGAGAACATTTATATAGATATATTAAATAATTTTTATACATATTATTTCTTTGAATATTCACATAGAAAAAATTTCAATTTGACCAAAGACTAGAATGTTTTTCTTTCTAATATCTCAGAAAGCTTTGCTATAAAATATTGCGGATTCTCTTGTATACTTTCAAATAAATATATTTCTCAAATATATGAAATTTTTTTTTTTTCATAGAAATATATTTATTTTTATTTTAAAAATACTATACCATTAAATATTATCGTAAAAGTCAGTAACTAATGACATTGTCAACTTTTTTTCATTTAAAAAGAAGATAACTTTTAATAAGACAGTCTTTTTTTTTAATTCGAACATGGTGCCATCTATTGGAGAAAATACGAAATTATTTGAGAAATTTTATTATATATATAATTAAAATAAAGTGTCATATTTTGGATCAATATAATTTATTTAAAATATTTCCGATATTTCGATGAGGCTGTTCGCCTATATTTCTCTAAGAGTACAAACTCCTTCTAAGCCCATCATCCGTGTGATGTACGAGAAGTATTGTTTATATAAGTTGGAGTGACCGAACCATTTTGAATGACTAAATTATATAATCAGAAATAAAATGCTATATCTATTATCTGTATTTAACTAGTTTTGTTTTAACTGTTGGTATGATTGTGGTATGTCTATTTTCCTTTTAATACTGTTTTGATCATCTATAGATGCCCAGCTCTCCAGAAGTCCTGTATATTGCTGTATAAAACTATTGCATTTTCAAAATTTGGAATATATCCTTGCTTGATTGCATATATATATCAAAAATATGTAAAAAGGGTGTCTCCTGACTGCTCACAATTAATATCTTTTCTTACTTTTTCATATATGTATAATATATATTTTTAAAATATTCTATATGTCATTTTATTATCTATAATATATGTTTTATTTATTATAGATACATATTATATTTTAAATAAATTGAAATTGGTATTCTAAAAGAAAATTGTACTGAGTTGAGTTGTGCAGTCGAGGCCTTCCGTTGAAAAGAGATCAAACACTTTTACTAATTGACGGGTTTATTTTTGAACCAAAAATCGTCACAGTTTTTGAAAAATCAATGATAATAGTAATCTTGAGGCCTCTTGATAGGTAGAGTACCTCAAAAAAGTAAAAGAGAGATAGAAAAAAACTTGACAAAAAAAAATGATAATAATATTTACATACTGGCCAACTAAAAAAAAAGTAACTAACTATGCAAAAAAAACTATTTATATTTACACCCGCGCCGTCTGGTGTTCTCGGCGTCACAGAGTTCATCTATGAAAATAAATAATAAAATATTTTTAAAAATATACAAATTATGTAGAATATAATATTACCAAAAATTATTTACAACATACATATATTTTAATTAATTATAAACATTTTAAACATTATTTTTAAAATGCTATTTTTATTAATTGATATGTTTTTCCTTTTAGTTATATTTCACAAGAGCATTTATCTGTAAATATATTTGTCTTTATTTTTATCATTTATAATAATTTAGAATAATCTTTAGAAATTCTATATTAACTCTGACACACACTACAGACCTTACTGCAATGCTAATATTTGTAAGATGAGAGGGCTTAGCTCATCGGTAGTGAACCCTCTCAGCGGTTTCGCCAAATCAATCTCCAGACCGCTCTACTATTGTATTGAATTGGTTTTCTTTCATACCCTGCATTTACTATGGAAGGCAGCTTAGGGGTGTTTAGGGAACTTATGAACATAATCTTATAGGTCCTTATGTTCTTCCGAAAATACATCATGGACAAAACTTAAGGAAGTTATACCTTTTACCATGTATATTGGGATTGAGACGATAACTCTGAAAGATATTACAGTGATCTTTATTGAAGACACACGAGATAACAATCATCAAAAATGGTTTGAATTTCCTTTAATTTTTGCCATTGACAATGAGTGTATAATGAATTATTATAATATATATTTGCATAATTCTCTCAATTTTACTTCATTAAAGACCACACTCATAATTAAAAATCGCGTCTATAATTAAAATTAATTTAATCATATTAAATATATGTTTTTTGAATTAAATGTTTTCTATATTTAATTTATCAGCCGATGGAATATGCAAATAGAAATTGACTCCCCCTAGCGACAGAAAAAAAAAAAGCGAGAAGTAGACACGGATAGATCGAGTATTTTATCAACAATGACTTAACACCAGAAGGTGACGCAGCGACGAGAAGGAAAAAAAAAAAAACACGAGCGCAGAAGAAACGGGGAGAAGAAGAGCGGGAAGCGTAAAGAAATTTGCATAATCAGATTGGCCATCCGACGTGCCGACACTTAGACAACTCCAGGGGGAGCTACCACTCATCTTACATCTTCAAACGCAACGAGCCATTGCGAAACAAATTTCAAAAAATTTGGGAAAGTGGAGAGATCCATCTTGTCTACTGAAGGGGGAGAGAGGGGTGTGACTCATCACTCCCCCTGGGGGATAATGAGGCAACTAATCTTTGAGCTAAGACCCTTGTCTTGTGAACGGGCACGAAGTCCAGAACTTGTTAATTTCTTGCAACAATGGGGGGAGATGGATAGCTTTGGATTATCTCAACACCCCAATCCTCTCAAGTGGGCTGAATCTGTGGGATTAGTAGTTATAAATGATCTCGATAGATGGCGCTCTCTAGCTATTACCTGTAAATATAAACTAATCTAGTTATCCCCATTATACATAGTGTCAAAATATACTATTGTAAGTGAAGAGAAAGACATCTCCTGATCGTGCATCTAAAAGTTGTTGATGGCTTGCACCATCTGTCGGAACAAATATGAACTAATCGCTGATTTTTAATTATTCCAGAACAATTTTTTTATATTTTATCACCAAATTGTAAATAATCACATTTATCTTTATAATATAAAGGACTGCGGTGTATGATTATAAAGTAATACTTAAAGCCTCCCCGCATAAGTTTCTTTTTTTTGTGAAAATCAATATTAATTTCAAAGAGAAATATGTACTATTTCTAACTTTTTGGATGACGTATGAAAAGGTTGAATATATGAAGAGTAATGGTCTATATATGATTGGATGACGTATGAAAGGGTGAAAATGTGAAGAGTAATGGCGAACGGATATTTGTAACAATGGACTAGGAGTGTCAATAGAATATATTTAATTGTCAAAAATCAACAATTATTTATATTTATTCTGATAGATGTGGCGCAAGCCATCAGCAAATTTTATTTGCACGATCCAGAGATGTCTTTCTCTTTAATTTATCAACCTGTTTCAGTACAATATCATTTTTGTAACATTTTTGCCTTTTGTAAATAAATATAGCTCCATAGATAGCTTTATAAATCTAAATAAAGATAAAGATCATTGAAATGTTCTTGATGCCAAAAATGACCTTACTACATTTTTTTGTAGCATTTTATATATATATATAGAAAAACTTTACAATGGGGCAGGGTAGAGTTTTATATCTATTAGAAGTGAATGGAAAAGAAATAACTATACTAGAGATAGAGATAGAAATACAACAATAATTGAGAAACATATTAGTAAATCTATAGTTGATTCAAAGTAAAATTCATGAGTAAATACAATGAGTATATTTTTTTATATTTGAAATGCAAGCTTTCTATCTCTAAAATCGGTCTCTACCCGTTTATATCAAGAAAAATGTATTACATTCATGGACAAAACTTAGGGAAGTTGTACCTTTTAGTTTGTATATCGGGATTCAGACAGTAACGCTGAAAGATATTACAGTAACCTTTATTGAAGACACACGAGATAACCAAGTGTGAACAACCTCTGTCTCTTTCACAAAACAGAAGACTCTCGATATCAAAGACTTCCCACTTCTTTCAGTTTTGTCATGAGTGTATTTATCAACTTGACCGTTTACATGTGCACATGTTTTATAATGTCTAACAAATTCAGATTGTATAAGTTATGGAAAGCTTTCTGGTATGGCTTATGGTATAATCTATTTCAAATTCAGGTTATAATTACGCACGCTACGGCGCGTTCTGATACAAGTATTCTGTTCTGATATAAGAATAATAATAATAAAGTATAATTTATTAAACGAAACATTAAAATTTATTCCAAGGAGAAATAACGATTATTTCTAACTTTTGGGATGAGGCACGAAAGGGTGAATTGTGAAGAGTAATGATAAACGAAAAAATAAAAGTGTCCAGGGATGGGAATCGAACCCACACTGTTCCACTTACCGGGCAGATGCCATGTCCACTAGGCTACCCTGGACATATTTTTCCGTTCGTAAATAATACATAAAGTAATTTATAATACAATATAATATAATGTGGCTTGTGATTGTAAAACGACATTTGAAATACTATCCCGCATGTGTTTCTTTTCAACGAAACTTTCAAATTCTGTTATAAGTAATATGTCCGACCCTTTAGAGAATTTCTTGGTGAAGTTTTTTTTAAGAAACCTATAGACATAAGTTTTAAGAATACTGGAAATATATCTAAATATATAGCATAAATATTTTGAGCGAAAGATTCTTCAGCAAACCATTCATAAATAGGCCGGTTAGATGTCAATTAAATGTGATGAAAAATCACGCCATCTGTTAATAAAAATTGAAACTATTTAGCGCGTTGTTTTTTCTAAATCAAACAATTTACTACTACCTTTATTGCATTGAAAAAAAAAACTTGTCTAAAAAAAATAGTTTTTTTTTATTTATAAAATTAAAAAAAGGATAAAAAAAAAAGTTTCATTTTTCATTGATAGAGGTCGCCCTATTTCATTATTAGGTTATGTAGGGGTGCAGACATCAATTCACAGTAATTAGGCAAAAATATTGATGAGAAACCGTAATTAGTCACCTTTTCCTTTCCCAAACAGGAAATTGGTGTGTAATTAAAAAAACTTGAAATCGATGGTGTTGCAGTGTTATGCTGATTACATGGTGTCAACAAGTGATGGATTGTTCGATACCTGGCTGTTTCGCCTGTTTACGTTACTTTCTCTACGGACTGTAAAACATATTTACATACTCATAGACAAAACTTAATGATGTGGAAATTCTTTGATGTCGCCAGCCTTTTTTTTTTTTTAAGGTGACATTGATAATTTTGTTCCCACTTGGTTATCTCGTGTGTTTTCAATAAAGGTCCCTATGTATTAAGTATCTTTCAGAGTTATTGATGGAATCCCGATATACATGGTAAAAGGTACAACTTACTTATGTTTTGTCTATGAGTGTATATTGGTTATCTCGTGTGTCTTCAATAAAGGTCACTGTAATATCTTTCAGAGTTATTGTCTTATTCCCGATATACATGCTAAAAGGTACAACTTCCTTAAGTTTTGTCAATGAGTGTATACACACTTGGTTATCTCGTGTGTCTTCAATAAAGGTCACTGTAATAACTTTCAGAGTTATTGTTTGAATCCCGATATACATGCTAAAAGGTACAACTTCCTTAAGTCTTGTCCATGAGTGTATATTGGTTATCTCGTATTTCTTCATTAAAGGTTACTGTAATATCTTTCAGAGTTATTGTTGGAATCCCGATATACATGGTAAAAGGTACAACTTCCTTAAGTTTTGTTCATGAGTGTATATTGGTTATCTCGTGTGTCTTCAATAAAGGTCAATGTAATATCTTTCAGAGTTATTGTCTGAATCCCGATATACATGATAAAAGGTACAACTTCCTTAAATTTTGTCCATGAGTGTATATTGGTTATCTCGTGTGTCTTCAATAAAGGTCACTGTAATATCTTTCAGAGCTACTGTCTGAATCCCAATATGCATGCTAAAAGGTACAAGTTCCTTAAGTTTTGTCTATGAGTGTATTTGCAGTAAGGTTTGCAGATATGGTTTGGAAGATTAATATCATAGGAAAATGGGAGAATCAGTGGAAAATTTCTGTAAATCTTATATTTTCAATAACCAATGGCCTGGGATCGAATCTCACATTGGACACTTTTTTTTTTCTAAAAAAAAAAATTGTGTTCATGAACCGAGATTTTTGCAGAAGTCAGACCTCACCAGTGAGTACAAGTAATCATGCTCTGGCATACTTGTAAGTGCAATAGTCAAACGGATTTCCACATGTGTAGACATGTGATGCACTTACAGTGAAAGCAGTCTATTACTACCCACCATGATTATCATGGCATACTTTGGACAAGTAGAGAACACCACCATATAAAAAGACATAGTGGTTTTTAAAGAAAGAATTCTCTCTCTCACACAAAAGATGGCATTCTAATATGTTATATAATTGATATACATTATTGTGTACATGTGTAGACATGTGATGCACTTACAGTAATGCAGTCTATTACTACCCACCATGATTATTATGACATACTTTGGACAAGTAGAACCACCATATAAAAAGACATAGAGGTTTTAAAGAATGTGTAAAATTTTATCTCTCACACACAAAAGATGGCATTCTAATATGTTATATAATTGATATACATTATTGTGGTGTCCTCGTTGTGTCTCCCCAATCACCAACACATGGGGAAATAAGGCCTTTATTTTGCATACACAAGATAAGGTACAAGTCTAACTTAACGTGCTACTGTTGCTCTAAAACTGACAACGGTATTTATATATTTCAACAGCATAATTGATAACTATGCAAATAGTGCAGATACAAGAGGTATATATGCTAACACACAATAATTATACAAAGGTCTTGTATTTGCACTCAAGGACAAAACTTAAGCAAGTTTTACTTTTTACCATGTCGGGATTCAGACAATAACTCTGAAACATATTTGATACACGGTGACCTTTATAGAAGACACACGATATAACCATGTGTCAACAAAATTGCCTCTGTCTCCTTCAAAAAAAAAAAAAAAAATAGACGACCGCCGACATCAAAATATGAAACTTTCTTAAGTTCATCCACGAGTATATATTTTATAAATCAAGATAACACAAAGGTAAAAAGCATTTCTAATAAAATTGTATTTTTCCCTTCCCAAAAAATCAATAGGTTTCCAAAATTAACCCATCAAGTTCCACATTTTACAATTATCAGACGAAGATAGAGAAATGAGTAAAATTATGCAAAATGTTTTTTTTCCTTACATAGTCAGGGTTGCGGGACCAAAATTTAAGTGAATTTAATAGACCCGCCATTTGGGCTATTCTCATCGTCTGATTGCTTATAAATAATGCAGTCTTCCCGCCAAACTTAGGCCTAACTTGTTAGAATTCCGGTACAAGGTGCTTTTTTACTTTTCTTTACACCAATTAGACCGTGTGCTAATGTAGAAATTGCATTTTTTGGTAACAAGGTAAATAAAAAAATATATATAATCAATTATTTTTGTTTTTAAATATATATTGCTAAAAACTTGTTTATTAAAAAAAATCATTTTTGTGTCAATTCGGATAACCCTCTCTGAAATTTAAAAATGCTTTATTATAAATAGTTACTCTGTTTAGTATAAAAATATAGTATATATACTGTTAAATCTGTTTATAGCGCCCCCTCAAAATAGCGCCCGATTTTAAACATTAAAATGTATTATAAAGTAAATAAAGTCCCCAGGGTTAAGTTTCTTGCTCAAATTTTATTATCTAGCTTTCGGACCTGTCAGTCCTTCAACAGAAGTATCACGACAATAAATTGATGGTATATAAACATAAAAGTGACCTGTCTATAGCACCCACTCTCTATAGCACTCTATATTGGTGAGTCCCAAGAAGGGGCGCTATAGACAGGTTTAACTGTATTATATATATTAAATTAACTCATTAATTAAAAACACTTTTCTCTTTAATTATTTTTTCTTAAAAGAAACAAATATTTTCCGAAATGTAAACTCTTTTATATAACTCATTCTTTTCAAATAAATCAATTTTCTAATGTCCCTCTTTACTACAATGATAAGAATAATCTTTAAGGACATAAAAATACATTTAAAATATACAGTTAAACCTGTCTATAGTGCCCCCTCTAAATAGCGCCTTCCTCTCTATAGCACGCGATTTTAAATACATAGTACGATGCGATTTACATTAAAAGTGACCTGTTTATAGAACCCCCTCTCTATATCACCCTATTTTGGTGAGTTCCAACAGGGGGCGCTATAGACAGGTTTAACTGTATTAATATCCATATTTAACATAAAATACCCTTTCCAAGAGTTCATCTCAATTCCGAATATAAAAGCAAAACAGCCAAAATACAATATTAGTGCGGTATGGCAGATTAAACTGGCGAAACCGCTGGAAGGGTTCACCACTGATGAATTTAGACTAAACTCCGCCTTTGCCGGTCCCAAAGCCCGGATGAAAAAGGAGGAGGGGGAGCAGTAACAAGCTCACTAAAAAACCTGGGTTCAGCTGGCCCGGCTGATAGTACCATGTAAGGGCTTCTGATCCTGGTATACAGAATTAGCAGTGTTTGTACTCCATGTTAGGGGCGGCTGAACATGGCGTCTGTTCCTCATGTCAGAGGCGGCCATTTCTTTTGGATCTAAGTCGGCCTGCCACTGAGTAGTGCTCCCAGTCTTAATGACAAAGGCAGACACATTCTACTTCACCCAGTGTGGAGATAAGAAAGAAGGAGACCACTGATGAGCTAAGCCTACCCCATATATTTATCATTGCAGTAAGGCCAGTAGAAATTTTTTTTATTCGTTAAGAAGCAAGCGCTTTGTAAAATAGTTTACATTTTCGGTAACCAATGGCGCGCAAATACATCTTGTTCAAAATAGTATTATTTTTAGTAACCTTATTAGGGATATAAATACAATAATTAAATCACGAATAAGAGAATTTTAACTAAATTGTTTTAACTTGTGTGAAACGCATTGAGTATTTTTTCTTGGGCGAAAAACATAATGTATTTTTAAACAATACTTAAAATTATACCGCATAAGTTTCTTTTCTATGAAAAATCAATATTTATTTTAAAGATAAATATTTACTATTTCTAACTTTTTTGAATGAAGTATGAGAGGGTGAAAATATGAAGAGTAATGGCGAATGGGAAAAATAAAAGTGTCCATTTGTTTATAAAAGTGTTTATTTTTCCCGTTCGCCATTACTCTTCATATTTTCACCCTCTCATACTTCATTCAAAAAAAGTTAGAAATAGTAAATATTTCTCTTTAAAATAAATATTGATTTTTCATAGAAAAGAAACTTATGCGGTATAATTTTAAGTATTGTTTATAATCACACGCCGCAGTCCTTTATAATGTATTAATGTATTTTTATAATGCATATTTAAAGGGAGAGGTGCATCTCTTGGGACATATATAAATGTGAATAAAAATAAAGGTCGCATTTCGCATCAAAATTGACGTCAAAACTAGACGCCATCTATTGACCGTCGCCGCAAACCAGCGGACTCAGGTCGGTGACAAAGTCAAAGCAACAGTTTTGGATTTGGCATATATATATGTAGTATATTTTGAGTTAGATAGTTCACAACCTTCTTCTGATATTTATTATAACCCCATCTCTATATAAAAATATGTATCGACCTTGTAACAATGGAAGTGACAAATAAAACAAAGAAGTAAAGGTAGACTAGACGACGACAAAGGCCAGACGAAGAAAACAACCAGGCGCCGGACAGGTGGCGTGATTATAGGAACCAATCAGGACTCTCCAACATATGCGGGAGTCCAGTATATAAAGGCCCAGAAATTAGACAAAGCAGTTGTTTTCAGAGCGACGCCGTTATACGGTCGGTCGGATCTCTCACCCCCCCTTCTATCCGCGTAGGCTTAGGGTATCCGCGACACCCGTGGTCTACCTCTACTTCTTGGAGCTACCATCTAGACCTGCCTCTGTTCCTTGCTGTCCCCTTACGGGAATCCCATCACGCACCCACTACCACGACTGCCCAGTACATTCCACATCGGGATTACTACATATATATGTGGTGATTTTTATATAGCAGACGAGGTGGAAGTTGCAAAGATAACACACAGGAGCAACACACAACCTGCAAAATATATTTCGTATTAAGAACTATTTGAACATTGAGAAAAGTTGACTTTTTTTAAATTAACCGAAATATTAATAAATTATTACTTATTGGATATTATATATACAATTTATTTTCTGTTTATAATATGTCGTGTGTATCATTTATTTAAAAAAAACCTAATTGGATAAATTATGCATGTCTGTGTGTGCATTACGCACGGATTAAGATCGAAAGAATAAGCTACAACACCAATTTTGGAAATTTCAGACATAATGATATTATAATATAAAACGAAACTTAAAAAATATATATATTTGAGCTTGTAGGTCCAATCTTAGGAAAGAATACAGGGTGCATTTAATCTATGCATTGTTTGAATGTAGTTTTTGAAAACGACCGGTGTCTTCTTAGCACACGAATATACAAATCCCACGCAAATTTGCTATATATATAAATTAGTTAATAAAAAGGCATATATTCTATTTAACAAAAGATTTATTTTCTAATATCCGGTTGGCTAAACGCTAACCTTTATCAAGGCATTACATTTTTGTATAAACAAACTCAGCTCCGCATAAGTGTTATCACAGTTGAAATAATTTTTAAAAATACAAAGTAGGTGGAGGAAATTTGTGCATGAAAAAAAAATATTATAAAGAATACAATCAGAATAAGTTAAATATCTTATAATAATGAAGGATAAGAAATAATGAAGTGTTTCCTAAATTTTAAAATATTTGTATATTAAGAACATAAAATATAATTAAGCAAAAATTCATTAAGAGATAAATGTAAAAATATATGTAAATTATCTATTAAAACAATTGGAAATAAATAAAAAATGATTTCAACAAACCAAAAAATATATAATATATAATTATATATATTAATAAATATATAACACACAATATGATGTACTAGCGCGCCATTTGTTATCAAAATTCGAAACTATTTTAAAGGCGTATGATTCTTTTTGAAATTAAAAAATTTCTACTGCCCTTACTGCAATGGAAAAGCCAGGCCCTCCCTTTAATTTTTCCATTGCAGTAAGGGCAGTAGAAATTGTTTAATTTCAAAAAGAATCTTACGCCTTTAAAATAGTTTCGAATTTTATATAACACACAACAAAAGGTTTATAGGAAGATGGTATTCATATACCAAAAAAGGCACCTCTCCTTTTGAAAACGCATTAATGCAATGCATTTGGTTCATTACCTAAAACAGAACGTAGGTGTGCTGATGAAGCCAAACACCGAAACAACTGTATACAGGTTAGCTTTATCTGTATTTGTTAAAACTGGTGTTATGGTTTATTCTTCATCACCATTACCTATGATACTGGGGCGATAAACAAAAATGAATTGTTTTAATGCATTTTTAAAGGGAGAGGTGCCTTTTTCAATACATATATAAATAGGTGAAAAAATAGTACAAATGTAACATTTTACTGGGATAAGGTGCATAAATTAAGAAAAAGGCATCTCTTTATTGTGCAACTGAAAGTTGCTGATGGCTTGCGCCATCTATCGGAATAAATATAAACTATTCTCGTTGATTTTTAATTATTCCATAATTGGCCAAATACCCATTCTTGATTAATCAAGAAAAGCTAACCACGGACTTTCTTGATTAATCAAGAATGGGTATTTGGCCAATTCTGGAATAATTAAAAATCAACGAGAATAGTTGATATTTATTCCGATAGATGGCGCAAGCCATCAGCAACTTTCAGTTGCACGATAAGGAGGTGCCTTTTTCTTAATATATAAATAGGTTGTGTGATAATATGTAAATAATCAAAGATACTAAACTCTAACTATCTAACTAAAGTTTTCCAAAATTTAAAACTATTATAGACGCGTATGATTCTTTTTAAATAAAACAATTTAAACTGTCCTTACTGCCATGGAAAAATTAATGGGAGGGCCTGGCTCATCAGTGGTGAACCCAGTTTAAACTGGCGAAACCGCTGGGAGAGTTCACCACTGATGAGCCAGGCCCTCCCATTAATTTTTCCATTGCAGTAAGGACAGTATAAATTGTTTTCAAAATACGAAACTATTTTAGACGCGTATGATTCTTTTTAAAATAAAACAATTTCTACTGTCCTTACTGCAATGGAAAAATTAATGGGAGGGTCTGTCTCATCAGTGGTGAACCCTCTCAGCGGTTTCGCCAGTTTAATCTACCATACTGCTGTTATATTGCATGTTTGGAACTTTCTTTAATAGTGATACTGATGTTTGACTCTTGGAATGGGTATCACTATTAAAGGAAGTTCCAAAAATGCAATATAACAGCAGTATGGTAGATTAAACTGGCGAAACCGCTGGGAGGGTTCACCACTGATGAGCCAGGCCCTCCCATTAATTTTTCCATTGCAGTAAGGACAGTAGAAATTGTTTTATTTTAAAAAGAATCATACGCGTCTATAATAGTTTCGTATTTTGATAACAGATGGCACGCTAGTGCATCATAATAAATTGTTTTATTTGAAAAAGAATCATACGTGTCTATAATAGTTTTAAATTTTGATAACAGATGGCGCGCTGATGTATCATAAAGTATACCAATTGATTCCTTCCAAGAAAGTTTGGAGGAGAAAGACCAAATTTCCCCACTAATTGTCCACCACAAACTGGGTCTACGTTTTTACGACGCCATTTAGAAAGATCAAACCTCAATTTTCTTGAGCATAGCTCCTTTTTTTTTTATAGAGGCGTTCAAGTAGATTCGTGAGTTGGTTTCCGAAAACCAACGCCCTTTTCTCTACTAAAAAATGGATTACTTAATGACAAGTTCCATTTTAGTTCTTCTTCTCAGAAACCTGATCCATATTTTAAAACCCTAACTTCTTGTGAGAAAAATCCATACCTTGTACAAAAACATACAAAATTAATGACTTTAATATATTAAGGTATGGTAGAGAATTCCATTATATTTATTAGATAGATGGACACATACTGGAAGTTTTTATATATTCTAATTGAAATTGTTACATGAATATATTAATGATATCATGAATAAAAAATGTACCCGGCGATGAAGTAAAAAAGTAATTAATTCAAACACCTTTCAACATTATTAAGGTCTTCTCCTTTGTATAGAAACTTTAACTAACGATGAAATTGTTATATATTGATTGTATAACTAGCGATTGATGATAGTTTGCACCATCTATCGGAATAAAAATATTTGTGATAGGTATTTTGAAAAAAATAAAGAATATAAAAAAACTCTACACATATTATTTTCTATTTACATACTATAATTAAGAGTATAAAACATGGTATAAACTCTTTTTCTAAGTCATTAGGATTTCTTGTTTATTTATTGAATAATTTCTTGTTTACTTCCTTAGTTACTTTCTACTTGCATACTACGATTGAAAGTATAAAACATGGTATAAGTTATTTCTATGAGTCCTTAGGATTTCTTGTCTATTTATTGGTTATTTTCTTGTTTATTTCCCTGGTTACTTCCTATTTATTTACTACGATTGAAAGTATAAAACATGGTATAAACTCTTTTTCTAATTCCTTAGGATTTCTTGTTTATTTTTGGTTATTTTCTTGTTTATTTCCTTAGTTACTTTCTACTTGCATACTACGATTGAAAGTATAAAACATGGTATAAGTTATTTCTATCAGTCCTTAGGATTTGTTGTCTATTTTTGGTTATTTTCTTGTTCACTTCCCTGGTTACTTTCTACTTGCATACTACGATTGAAAGTATAAAACATGGTATAAACTCTTTTTCTAAGTCCTTAATATTTCTTGTCTATTTTTTGATTAATTTCTTGTTTATTTCCCTGGTTACTTTCTATTTATTTACTACGATTGAAAGTATAAAACATGGTATAAGTTCTTTCTATGAGTCCTTAGGATTTCTTGTTTATTTTTGGTTATTTTCTTGTTTATTTCCCTGGTTACTTTCTACTTGCATACTACGATTGAAAGTATAAAACATGGCATAAGTTCTTTCTATGATTCCTTAGGATTTTTTGTTTATTTTTGGTTATTTTCTTGTTTATTTCCCTGGTTACTTTCTACTTGCATACTACGATTGAAAGTATAAAACATGGCATAAGTTCTTTCTATGATTCCTTAGGATTTTTTGTTTATTTTTGGTTATTTTCTTGTTTATTTCCCTGGTTACTTTCTACTTGCATACTACGATTGAAAGTATAAAACATGGTATAAGTTATTTCTATAAGTCCTTAGGATTTGTTGTCTATTTTTGGTTATTTTCTTGTTTATTTCCTTAGTTACTTTCTACTTGCATACTACGATTGAAAGTATAAAACATGGTATAAGTTATTTCTATAAGTCCTTAGGATTTGTTGTCTATTTTTGGTTATTTTCTTGTTTATTTCCTTAGTTACTTTCTACTTGCATACTACGATTGAAAGTATAAAACATGGTATAAGTTATTTCTATGATTCTCCTTAGAATTTCTTGTCTATTTTTTGGTTATTTTCTTGTTTATTTCCCTGGTTACTTTCTATTTATTTACTACGATTGAAAGTATAAAACATGGTATAAGTTATTTCTATGATTCTCCTTAGAATTTCTTGTCTATTTTTTGGTTATTTTCCTGTTTATTTCCCTGGTTACTTTCTATTTATTTACTACGATTGAAAGTATAAAACATGGTATAAACTCTTTTTCTATAAGTCCTTAGGATTTCTTGTCTATTTATTGGTTATTTTCTTGCTTATTTCCTTAGTTACTTTCTACTTGCATACTACGATTGAAAGTATAAAACATGGTATAAGTTCTTTCTATGAGAGTCCTTAGGTTTTTTTGTCTATTTATTGGTTATTTTCTTGTTTATTTCCTCAGTTACTTTCTACTTGCATACTACGATTGAAAGTATAAAACATGGTATAAGTTCTTTTTCTAAGTCCTTAGGATTTCTTGTTTATTTTTGGTTATTTTCTTGTTTATTTCCTTAGTTACTTTCTACTTGCATACTACGATTGAAAGTATAAAACATGGTATAAGTTATTTCTATGAGTCCTTAGGATATTTAATGTCTATCTATTGGTTATTTTCTTGTTTATTTCCTTAGTTACTTTCTACTTACATACTACGATTGAAATTATAAAAACATGGTATAAGCTCTTTTCCTAAGTCCTTAGGATTTGTTGTCTATTTATTGGTTATTTTCTTGTTTATTTCCTTAGTTACTTTCTACTTACATACTACGATTGAAATTATAAAAACATGGTATAAGCTCTTTTCCTAAGTCCTTAGGATTTGTTGTCTATTTATTGGTTATTTTCTTGTTTATTTCCTCAGTTACTTTCTACTTACATACTACGATTGAAATTATAAAACATGGTATAAGTTATTTCTATAAGTCCTTAGGATTTAATGTCTATTTAACTTCTACTGTTCTTACTGCGATGAAAGGATATTAGGAGTGCTTGGCTCATCAATGATGAACCCTCCCAGCGGCTTCGCCAGTTTAATCTACCTGATGGCTTCTTAGAGCTCTAATATATATTTTATAGTCCATATCAATATTCAGATTAAATTGGGGAAACTGTTAAGAGGGTTCATCACTGATGAGCCAAGCCCACCCAATATATTTTTTTTCATTTCAGAAAGGACATTACAGTTTGATTGGTGTGTAAAAGAAACATTCGCGTCTTAATGTTTCCATTTGCTAAATAAAAATCAATTCTTTTATGTCTACCTGCTCTCTCTCTCTGATCTTGTCTACAATACAGCGATGGACCAATCTACAGTCAACATAAGGATAACCAGACATGAATATGCAATAATTCAATTCTTGCCAATACCTAGATTACTTCTTCTTTACAGCTTGTAGACTTATTGATGACTTAATGCATAATTTTCCATTTGATATTGTCACTGTAAATTATTTGCATATATATTTTTCAATTCATCATGTAAATTATCCTATAATAACTATTATGCAAATAGTAGCCAAAATTGCCAATATAAAAGAAGCTTGTTTTGGTATATAGGTAGAATAAACTTTCAATAGAAAACTACCGTTCGCGTGATTCTTATTACTTATTTAGAGGGAAATCCGTATCAATATAAATACACTCATGGACAAAACTTAAGGAAGTTGTACCTTTTACCATGTATATCGGTATTCAGACAATAACTCTGAAAAATATTTGATACACTGTGACCTCTATTGGAGAAACACAAACGAGATAATAAAGTGTGTAAAAAAATTGCCTCTGTCTCCTTCAAAAAAAAAAAAAAAAGACCTGCGACCTCAAAGACTTTCTACTTCCTTAAGTTTTGTTCATGAGTGTAATTATATGTATCTTAAGGGTAACCTCTCCCTTTAAAATACATTAAAACAATATATTTTTGGTTCAATACCCTATATATAACGTTATGGTGTTAATGAAGAATGTAAAACAACGCCGGTTTTTATAAACTCAGACAATGGCAAACCTATGTAACTTATCTCCATGTGCCATAACTGGTGATGAGCCAGATTCTTCATTACCACCTTAATGTTCTGTACTCGGGGGATGAACCAAAGTACATCGTTTTATTGCGTTTTTAAAGGGAGAGGTGCCTTTTTCGGTACAACATACTCCCGCAACTTAATCTTATATTTTTATATACACTCATGGACAAAATTTAAGGAAGTCGAAAGTCTTTGATTTCGCTGGTCGTCTGTTTTTTTGAAGGAGACAGAGGTTGTTCACACTTGGTTATGTCGTGTGTCTTCAATAACGGTTACTGTGTATCAAATATTTTCAGAGTTATTGTCTTAATCCCATTATACATGCTAAAAGATACAACTTCCTTAAGTTGTGTCCATAAGTGTATATATAAATTTAAAATATTTGTCTCTTAAGTTTTCCGATACGTCACAGAGTACGTAAAATAAAAATGAATAAAAACATAAAAATGTATGAAACATCAAATTAGGAAATTTCCCATAAACAAGTCCATAAAGTATTCAGCCCAAATTTAGTTAAATTCCCTTCCAAAAAGAACACCAAGATCAGCAAGTATTAAAAGTGCTTAAGATATCCCACTTAAACCTAACTCAACTGGGCCGAATGCCAACAGAATTTTTCTTTCCTCATTTTGATGCCTTTTTTAAAAAGACTTCCTCTCATAGTCTAGTAATTCTGATTTGCATAACTATTACCACGGCCCTATTTACATATTGTGTGTGATTATATTGACATATTCATTTAAACATGTCATACTAGGCATATATACATGTTAAGAATATTTTTTTGGTTTGTGTGTTGAAAAAGATAGAATTGGAGGTGCAGTCGTGAAAAAAGTAAGATAGTTATTTACCTTTCAAGTAGTTTTTTTATTTTGAATTACTTGAAGTAAATTACACATAAAATTATTTTTCACAGTAATATAGAATTTATAAAATGAATTATATATTCGTGAATTAAAAAATATAGGTAGGTCAACTGTACATATTTATAACAATAATTTAAAAAAAGTGGTATGTTCTAAATCTATGGTCAAAAATGTAGAACAGTCAATGAATGAAAATAAAATATATGTTTTTAAAAAAATAAAATATTTGCATTTTAGAATTATATAATATATATATAAATAATACAGGCTCTTCTATTATTTTATCATTGCAGTAAAGGTATCAGATAATTGTTTTATTACAAAAAGAAACATACGTGTCAAAAAAGTTAATATTTCTTATAATATAATAGTTTTTTAAGATAAAAAATAACTTTTCTGACCGCGAAGTGTTTTTATTTTAAAGAACTATCAATACTGGTCAGTCATAACCTCTATCTTCAATATGATAGTTGTAGCGAGATATGGTGAAGTAAATTGTAAAAATCTCAGAAATGGTCTAGCAACTGATGAACCAAGCCTCCCCTATATATTTTTTTTTTCATCTTCAAAATTCGCTGAAATTCGTGTATTTATTTTAAAATAGCGTCGAATATTTCCCTCAAATATGTTTATTCAAAAGTAATTTTAAAACAAAACAATCCTCTTATAAAAGATTTCAGACGAACCTCTTCAAGAGAAGATGGAGGCGAGAAGAAGCAGACGAAAAAGAATCGAAGCTGTCAGAGATGGCGCTGACGGTCTTAACAAGCCCACAAATTACAACCTGCCTCATTTACATATGTCCTGCCAAGGCATTTATTAATGGCGCCTGCCTTGGCGGTTTAGTATGCAAATATCTTAGTATTGGAATTCTGCGACTTTAAATTTGTGCCTTGAGTATTCATAAGAAAAATACCTTCTTTACATGCCGTATATGGTGAGATGTTTTTACCAGGTTGTAAAATGTTTTCCTTGTTTGGTTGACAGCGTCTTAATACACTGGACGTGATGTTGGAATGTAGAGTCATTTTTTAAAGAAGATATTTTAACGTGTTCAGACGTTATTACCTTATTTTTTCTTAAAATTCTTTAATCTTAAACAGGTCTTTGGTCTCCAGTGACGTCATACATGTCTATCTTTAGTTCTTCTCTTTATTTCTTCATAACTTCCCATCCAATCCATCAGTCCAATTCTTCAGTTTCTCTGTTCTTGTTCAGGTCTCCAGTGACGTCATACTTCTCTATCTTGAGTTCTTTATTTCTTCATAACTTCCTATCCAGTCCTGGTCTCCAGTGACGCCATACTTTTCTATCTTGAGTTCTTCCCTTTATTTCTTCATAACTTCCCATCCAGTCCATCAGTCCAATTCTTCAGTTTCTCTGTTCTTGTCCAGGTCTCCAGTGACGCCATACTTCTCTATCTTGAGTTCTTCCCTTTATTTCTTCAAAACTTCCCATCCAGTCCATCAGTCCAATTCTTCAGTTTCTCTGTTCTTGTCCAGGTCTCCAGTGACGTCATACTTCTCTATATTGAGTTCTTTATTTCTTCATAACTTCCCATCCAGTCCATCAGTCCAATTCTTCAGTTTCTCTGTTCTTGTCCAGGTCTCCAGTGACGTCATACTTCTCTATCTTGAGTTCTTTATTTCTTCATAACTTCCCATCCAATCCATCAGTCCAATTCTTCAGTTTCTCTGTTCTTGTTCAGGTCTCCAGTGACGTCATACTTCTCTATCTTGAGTTCTTTATTTCTTCATAACTTCCCATCCAATCCATCAGTCCAATTCTTCAGTTTCTCTGTTCTTGTCCAGGTCTCCAGTGACGTCATACTTCTCTATCTTGAGTTCTTTATTTCTTCATAACTTCCCATCCAATCCATCAGTCCAATTCTTCAGTTTCTCTGTTCTTGTTCAGGTCTCCAGTGACGTCATACTTCTCTATCTTGAGTTCTTTATTTCTTCATAACTTCCCATCCAGTCCATCAGTCCAATTCTTCAGTTTCTCTGTTCTTGTCCAGGTCTCCAGTGACGTCATACTTCTCTATATTGAGTTCTTTATTTCTTCATAACTTCCCATCCAGTCCATCAGTCCAATTCTTCAGTTTCTCTGTTCTTGTCCAGGTCTCCAGTGACGTCATACTTCTCTATCTTGAGTTCTTTATTTCTTCATAACTTCCCATCCAATCCATCAGTCCAATTCTTCAGTTTCTCTGTTCTTGTTCAGGTCTCCAGTGACGTCATACTTCTCTATCTTGAGTTCTTTATTTCTTCATAACTTCCTATCCAGTCCTGGTCTCCAGTGACGCCATACTTTTCTATCTTGAGTTCTTCCCTTTATTTCTTCATAACTTCCCATCCAGTCCATCAGTCCAATTCTTCAGTTTCTCTGTTCTTGTCCAGGTCTCCAGTGACGCCATACTTCTCTATCTTGAGTTCTTCCCTTTATTTCTTCAAAACTTCCCATCCAGTCCATCAGTCCAATTCTTCAGTTTCTCTGTTCTTGTCCAGGTCTCCAGTGACGTCATACTTCTCTATATTGAGTTCTTTATTTCTTCATAACTTCCCATCCAGTCCATCAGTCCAATTCTTCAGTTTCTCTGTTCTTGTCCAGGTCTCCAGTGACGCCATACTTCTCTATCTTGAGTTCTTCCCTTTATTTCTTCAAAACTTCCATCTGTTCTCTTTCCATTCATTTTACGTTCCAGAACTTTCTTCATTTATCTATTCATTCTTAACATTATTTTTCTTTTTCTGGTGATCTTCAATAACCTCAATATTCTCCAATCTTCTCAACCCCCCAAATATTTATCTTTTCAACCATTCATAGCTTGGTTTCCCGCAGCATTCCTGTCCTCTTAGATTTTCCTTTACAGATCTAGGTTCTTTTGATGATATCTATTGTAACAGAATGTATTTCGGTATTCTGTTTTATCATGGCACTCTTTCATGCTACTCAATTTTCACTAATGTTCACTCACTTCAACTACTGTTTGGATTTAATAAATATTACTATAATTAAAAAGGCATATATTGGATCAAAATATCACATATTTTACCAATATTTCAGTTGATTGAACGCCAACCTTTATCAAGGTGTTATAACATATCATATATTGGATCAAAATATTGGTAAAATAAATGATATTTTGATCCAATATATGCCTTTTTAATTAGATATTTATTTATGGATTGCTCTATTTTCAAAATATTGCTATGTATTGTAAAAAGCACAATTATTCATTATTTCTATTAACTCATAACAATATCGTCTTCTCCAAAAATTGTCCAAGAATTCCATTCTCGGCTTTCCCTCCACTCATCCCTCCAGTGTTGTTGTTGTTTATTCCTCAAGTCATTTAAACGATCTCCATTAGGTCTCAATGTCTCAGCTTTTCTAACAATCCCATCTGTAATACAGTTAACACCATTCCTAACATACTCTATTATATCTACAGTATCTCTGCTATCTCTCCTCCATGATATCATTATATAATATTCCATCACATTTGAAATTGCAATGAATATTATTAATAATTTACATGTAATTAAAGTTTTTATTTTGAAATGTATATATTCGGAAGAAACGCCTGTAGTAGAGTTCTTTAACCCGAAAACTTGCCAATGTAAATAAATTAGAAAATAAACTTTTTGCGGAGTATTTGATTAATGTATTATAGAAAATGTATAGTGTACATTATATCAATTTGAAATTTTCAATAAAAAATAACTTCAATGATATCTCTACTGTGAATCTGTGATTAACAATGGCGAATTTTCCAAATGAATTCACATATTAAATGAATCACATCGCTCTATTGAACTGTTCTGTTTAAGTGTTCGGCATTTCCCTTATAGATAGTATTTTAGATCGATATAAGATTTGTAAATATAGAATATGTAAAAAAGTTGAATGTTCATTCAAACAGAGAGGGGTATACCTTCACTATTATTTCAAAATATTCAAATATATTTGAAATCTCTTACTATATATAAACGCTTTATTTTGAAATATATATCGTATGAACACCTTTTTGTAATATAACAATATCTATGTATTTTTTGGTCAAATATCTTATTTTTCAAAATCACAAATATTAAAAAAAAATTAATATAGAATTAAGAAAAATGACTAAAATAGCAAATATTCAAAATGTCCCTTCTTTCTTAGAAAATTTCTAATTAGACTAATAATCTCATCATGAAATATTTTTATTAATATTATCTATTTTCCCCATCAGACGACTATTCTTCTCTTTTAATCAGGATTCTATTAAAAGAAGCAGAAGAACAATGTAAGAGCACAATCCTTTCCCTCTCAAGAAACTTTTTCTCCCTTGACTAGAGAAGAATTGATACTACCCAATCAATATCAGCTAATTATACTGGGCACAAGATTATTCCGCCATTTTACGAGTCGTTGTAATCCTAAGCAGAAGATTCTTTTAGAGAGCGGGCGCTTATTAAATTGGCGGGAAATCTGGAATAAAATGAATACGCTACTAGTTCCTTTTTTTGTCTATCGATACAAGTTACTCTGTGATCTTTTTTTTTCCATAGAATATTACGATTCTTTTTTTAATACATCAAAAAAATCAAACGATACTTATTATTATTTCATTTCCAATTATTTATTTTTCTTTTCTGACTTTTTTTTTAATGTTAGAAGAAAATATCGAAAAAAGAAGAAAATAGGGTTTTTGACTTGTTTTTTTAAGGATTCTTATTTTACGAAAATAATTAATCAAAGATCGTTTAAATAGGACTAGTGAAAGAAGTTCGTCTGATTTACCTGAGCAATTAAAAAAAGAGAACATTTTCATGTTTAAACATAATATGGTGATAGTATCGTTTGATATTTTAACTGGCGATTCTTAACTAATATCCAAATCAACTTTATCATCATCAACAACAATTAAAACCTTTTATTAAGACATTTTTTCTTACATAGACTGTTGTCCCTGTTATTTAATTAAAGTAAATTAGAAGGATGAATCCGTAACCAATTTAACTTTACATATTATTTATTATTAATAGCAATTATACAAAACAAATCTTGGTATATATGTCTACATGAAAACAATAAAAACAATAAAACATTATATACATACAAGTTCCTTTTCAAACTCAGTCTCATCTATAGCCATTGTTACTCTGTAATATTCCAACAGTCCCGTAGTCGAAGAAAGAAATAAAATATAAATAATGGAACAGAAATCAACTAAATGTTTAATTTAACCTGTTCCTTGATATTTGACCACAACCCATTTTCTTAATAAATCAAATAATTTTGTGACGAAGAAATATAATTTATATTTATTGTTTAATTTAATTATTCAATGAAAATATTTGGAAACAGATTTATTATTTTATATTTGAAAATCATCATTTAGTTACCTAGCTTGCTGTAGATAGTTTGGTTAATAAATATCGACTAGTCGTAGTGACGTCATCAATAAATACTTTTACATCTTTCACATCATACAAATACTTGATTTCTACGCTACAATATATATTGTAGAAATTAATTATACATAATAACAAAACAAATTCTATAAATTAGTTGAAATTGAACAATTATGTAATAATTATAATAATTACATATAAACTATAATTACATATGTTTGTACATATGTAAATATGTTTTTCTCAGCAAAGCATCAATTGTAAACACTGAAAATCAATTAAATTAAAACGAATAAATCCCTAAATTAACATTTCCTATAATAATTATTTCTCTAGCAGATTGTATTTGAAGATAATGACAAAGCGAGCTTCCTTGTTTATTGAAGATAAACTAGAAACAATAATGGCGACAAAGAAAAAATAATATTTGGGAAGTAAACTCGTCGGCCAATCAACGACCAGAAATATAAGGGCAGACGACCACTACGATGATGATGATAAATCAATTAGGAACGCAATCAGAATGCAATCCACTCTCTTAGCATACAAACTGTCGCCATTTTGGAAAACTTCCAAAAAATACTAAGTTTATATATAGATTATTTATAAGTTACTGGATTTTTAAAAAGTTTTTTGGTGGTGGTGGTGTTGTTATCAATATTTAGATTGAATTAAAAGTTTGAAAACAAACTTATTTCTTTTGAAATTACAAATAATTTCTCACAATGAGTTTCTTCCTATTAAAAAACGCTAGCTTTCAAGCTTACAAACCAATTTAAAAAATTTCAGTTATAAATATCCACGCTGCGCGCTCATGAAAACAAACTTATTTCCAGAAGCTTGATGTTTTCACCTTAGTTTCTTTTATTCTATAACAAAAATACATATATATATATATATGTCGTGATCGAATGGAAGGGTGCAACCGTTATGGATGCAAGCTTCGAAAAAAATTTGTTCCACACTAATGAGCGCGCGTACGCGGCGTGCCGTAGCATTCACCCGCGCACGCTGGCTCCCACGTTTATTTTGTACAGTGCATTCATAGATGGATGAATTTGCATTTACATTTTAACACAAGCTTTACATATTTACAGTTTAACATACTGATTTTGGCTAAAAGAAACTATAGCTCTTGGGTATTAGGCAAATTATGACATATATATACACATGCAGATTTATTAAGACAAAACCGGACTTATACAGATTCACCACAGGAAGGAAACATAGATGGAGTTACTATACTCAAGGAAGCACAGAACCCAACAACAGCCTCCAGGTCCGACTCATGTTCAGTGGTTATTCTTTCATATATATATATATATATATATAGCTTGCTCCGTGATATTTGATCCGTGGTTACAGTCTACTCCACGCTGACGAGCGCCAACAGCGCGAAACGCGTTCGTGGATGGCTTTTCTTGATTTATCAAGAAATTGGGTTGGCCAAATATCACGGAGCAAGCTAAATATAAACGTTTAGTTTATTTTTGCTCCACTAGATGGCGCTCTGCCATCTAAAAAAGCACATATGCTCGTGGTCAGGAGATGCCTTCTTTATTTTTAATATATATATAACGATATTATATTCATATAGCAGAATTTATATAATAGTCATTGTCTGCTATTGGTGCTTTTTTCATCGCTATATGAATACATCGATTTACCATAGATTAAACTGGCGAAACTACTGGGAGGGTTAATCACCGATGAGCCAGGCCATTTTCAATTTTATTTTTATAGATAGGGTAATAGTAAGTGAATTTAACAGAAAGAAAAGAAGAAATATTGCGCAACTGTTTCTATTCCTGAGAAATGTTACATTTATAGATTAATTTTTAAATTACAAAAAAAAAGCATATTTCAATTTCTGATTAACTATCTATAAAATAAAAGAAACATTATTTGTTGATAAAAATCAGGTTGTTAAATTTTATTATTAATCATGTTACAATATGTGTGGTCAAATATTAATTAGCTAAAGTTAATGGTTAAGACTATTTTTTTCTCTTCTCTTTCTTTATTAATTTAACCATCAAAAACTAATAAAGCGTAGTTAATGATATAAGGTTAAAACAAAAGTTAATTAATAAAAAAATAGTGTAAAAAAAATTGATGGGCTGCTGTAATCCCTAACCTGCCAACTACTGCTTTTAAAAAATCATAAATTTCTTGTTTTTTATAGACGTTGAAGGAAATCTTGTTAAGCTGTTTTTATTTAATACAAGATAACAACAATAAGAAATGAAAGATTTAATGAACTGATATTTTTTTTTTATGTAAATCAAACTTCTACTGTCCTTTGTCCTAACTGCGAAGATCTTATATTGAGAGAAGAGGTAAAAATTTCATAAACACATTTAAAGAACGTTAAACATTTGTTTCATATTGAATCATATTAATATACACCAATAAGACCATCTATACGAGGTGTGTTCAGAAAGTATCGCGAATTTTGAATTTTCGCGGGTTACGTATATTCGAATTTCGATCTTTTTGTGGCTTTATGTTGGTACTCATGTCTCTCACTTATGCCGACAAGCTCGGCCATTTTGAATGTTCACTTAATTGTTGACAGCTTCTTTGCTTGCAGGTGTTTTGGATCGTCTTCGATTTTTACCTATTAAAAAAAATGGATCAAAGAACCTGTATCAAATTTTGTGTAAAAAACAAAATTAAGTGCGCGGATGCATTCCGAATGTTGACTGTGGCATACGGAGAAGCTACCTTGGACCGAAGCAACGTTTATCGGTGGTACAAAATGTTCTCAGAAGGCCGAGAAGATGTGAACGACGAAGAGCGTACCGGACGCCCGAGCACTTCAACAACAGACGAAAAAATTAATGAAGTGGAAAAATGATATTGGCCAATCGTCGAATCACCGTTAGAGAAGTTGCTGAGGACCTAAACATATCGATTGGCTCGTGCCATTCGATTTTTATCAATGATTTGGGCATGAGACGGGTCGCCGCGAAATTCGTACCAAAATTGCTCAATTGCGACCAAAAACAGCATCGCATGAACATTGCTAATGAGATGTTGGACTCTGTCCGCGACGACCCAAATTTGCTCCAGAGGGTCATAACTGGTGACGAAGCGTGGGTTTATGGTTATGACGTGGAAACCAAAGCTCAATCATCTCAATGGAAGCTGCCGCACGAACCAAGACCGAAAAAAAGCGCGCCAAGTTCGGTCGAATGTGAAGGTTTTGCTGACAGTTTTCTTCGATTGCAGGGGCGTGGTGCATCATGAGTTCTTGCCACAGGGTAGAACGGTCAATAAGGAATATTACCTGCAAGTTATGCGCAATATGCGCGAAGCAATCCGCCAGAAACTCCCGGATTTGTGGATGAACAAAAATTGGCTTTTGCACCACGATAACGCCCCTGCTCACACATCGTTGCTTGTGCGCGACTTTTTGGCCAAAAACAACACACTAATGATGCCGCAGCCACCGTATTCGCCAGATCTGGCCCCCTGTGACTTTTTCTTGTTCCCTAAACTGAAGAGGCTCATGAAAGGACGACGTTACGCTACGCTTGACGAGATAAAGATGGCATCGAAGGAGGAGCTGAAAAAGATTTTTAAAAATGATTTTTTGAAGTGCTTCGAAGATTGGAAAAACCGTTGGCACAAGTGTATAATATCTCATGGGGATTACTTTGAAGGGGACAAAATAGGTATTCATGAATAAATAAATAATTTTTGAAAAAACACAAAAGTCGCGATACTTTTTGAACACACCTCGTATATGGGAAATAAAGCATTTAATATTAAATGTTTCTTTTAAACATAAAAAAAAAAACGTATACTGTCATTACTGCGATGAAAAAAAATATTAGGAGGGCTTTTCTCATCAGTGGTGAACCCTCCCAGTGGTTTCGCCAATATAATCCACCAAACCGCTTCTTAGAGCTCTAATACTGTATTGGATCATTCTGCTTTTATATGTTACACTGAAGGGTGGAATCTTAGAAATGGTATTCAAGCAAACTATGGACATATAGGTGAAACCAACAGCCGTTTGATGAATTGATTTTATTTTAAACATTTTTTTATAAATTATTTACATCCTTTTCTCTCGTATGTAAATTAAATGTGTATTTTAAAATCAATAATTAATTATGTTGCGTTGCCTCTGTGTGGGTTTCTCATTACCAGGCCACTACATTCTCTTAGAATTTATTAGAACACCAACTTCTACAATATGGACTGACTGACTGCCTGCTAACAACTTGTAACGCTATTTATACATTAAGTCAGAATCGAGTATGCAAAGAGGATATTTGCCATTCTGCAAATACCCTAAGTATGCAAATACACAACAGATTATTTACACACACATGCTATAAGCGTCTGTATTCAAATATGTAAATTAATTGTAAGCGAATGTTTATTTAAACAATAAATTTATGTCTATAGAGTTTCATTGAATACCTTGAACAAAGATTCTCTTTTTACTGTTGGTTATATATAGACAAAAGAGTCTAATACAATATTAGAGTGGTATGATAGATTAAACTGGCGAAACCGCTGGGAGGTTCACCACTGATGAGCTAAGCCCTCCCAATATTTATTAATTGCACTAAAAGAGAATTCGTTTATTTTTTCAAAAAGAAACATTCGCTCATAAATAAATTCAAAATTTTGACTTCTTTGATTATAAAGATCTTATTTGTTCATGGAATTCAAATTTGTACTTTTTGATACTGTCATAGAATACACTCATGGACAAAACTTAAGAAAGTTTCAGCTTATATATCAGGAATCAGACTGTAACTCTGAAAGATATTACAGTGAACTTTATTGAAGACACACGAGATAACACACGAGATAACCAATATATACTCATGGAGACACAACTTAAGGAGGTATACCTTTTAGCATGTATATCGGGATTCAGAAAATAACTCTGAAAGATATTACAGTGACCTTTATTGAAGACACACAAGATAGCCAAGTGTGTATACACTCATGGACAAAACTTAAAGAAGTTGTACCTTTTTCCATATATATCGGGATTCAGACAATAACTCTGAAAGATATTACAGTGGCCTTTATTGAAGACACACGAGATAACCAATATACACTCATGGACAAAACTTAAGGAAGTTGTACCTTTTACCATGTATATCGGGATTGAGACAATAACTCTGAAAGATATTACAGTGACCTTTATTGAAGACACACGAGATAACTTAGTATGAACTGATTTGCCTCTGTCTCCTTCAAAAAAAAAAAAAAAGCAGATAACTTGAAGTATCAACGACTTTCCATCTCCTTTTATCCATGAGTGTCTATTTTATGCAGGTTGCACACTCTTGCGAAATTTTTAGCCTGATGAAACTGCGTAAAAGCTTGTTCACCCTTTTTGAATAAAAATTAAACAATTTCCAGATCTTTTTAAATTGTTTATCAAGTATAAAATATTTGCAAGAATTATCAATTATATATAGTACAAATATATTTGGTATAAAAATATAAAAACACACAAAAAATTTGTAACAAATAAATTTACTGGAAATGTGTTTCTTTTACTGCCTGAAGCCCTTTAGAGATAATATTTGATGATATTATTAAAAAGAATGACATTTTCAGTAAATTTAATTGTTACAAATTTTATTGATAGATGGAAATTGAATTCATAAATATACAGTATTTATATATGAAATGTATTCATGTCATTAAACTTTAATACAAACATAAATGTAAATTTTTTTTTTTTTAAATAAAGACATTTGATTTAAAATAAACGTACAAACGTTTGCCCAATAAATAAAATGTGTAAAATATATACGGGCTTTTAAAATTTTATTATATATAATGCTAAAATGACTTTTTATTAAATTTACTATATAAATATTATCCCTTTGTTTTGAAAACCTTTTTACTTATTACGTAAATTCACTTTTCAAAAATGTAATTAGAAGTCAGACGATAGGTTGGTTGTTCGCTCAAATTTTCGTTGTTATTTATTTATTTTTTGCAGCCGATCTTTTTATTATCGATTTTAAAAATTGAATTAAATGTGTAATATATATTTACAATATCATTATATATTTATAAAATATTATTAAAATAAATCTTCTTAATATAAATTTATTAATAAAAAGCGTGTTATTTATATAATACAATTTTTAAAAAAGAAATATTAAATATAAATTTTAAAATATTTTTAAAAAGCTTTACATTTTTTGCGTATATTATATTTTATTCATATATATTCACAAAATACATTTATCTATTACTATTTAGACTATATTTAAAGAATCAAATTATCTTTTAAATGCGAAGTTATTTCAATTTGATTTGAATCACTTATTTGTAGTAAATAAAGTACCATGAAGTTAGAGAATTACAATTATAGGTATCCTTTGATTATTTGACCTCTATTTTCAGGGTTCGAAAATCATACTCTTTGGATAGTAGTCCGTAAAACCATTTCTCTTCCACTCTCGTGGTATTTTCCATCATTGGGCGGCCGCCGGACCTGTAGTCCTGGATCTTCGAACCTCAAGGGCCACGTCATCACCATCTCCTCAGCGGCAAATCATACCATCTACGTATTCTTCGTAGATCGTTAAATACGTGGTATCGCTGGGGACCCATTGGCGATCTTCCATCAAACTCTGCAGCGAAGACCCCCTCCTTGTCTGGAGGAGAACTCTCTAAAGGTGGGGAAACCTTCCTTTCTGAAGACATTTGTACATAATTATATATATATTACCCTACACTTTATATGCCCTTTTACTCTTTTATTTTTCCATCATTGTAAAATTTGATTAAAAGAATCAATAAAATTGTTTAAATTGTGAATTGTCAAACTCTGCAGCGGTGACGCCATGTAACATAGTTGTATATTTTAATCATTTTTGTTATAATCATCATCCTCATTGTAAATTTATCATTATCACATAAATAGTGGAGCGGACTGTGTACTTTACATGTATTGACAAGAGGTCAATAAAACTATGACATTTGTCTTCCATTCTCGGGGTATAGTTGTACAAGAATCACTGATATACCATTCATAGTGATAGCAAAGCGGGGGTTGACGTCAGCCATTTAAAATATTTAAAAAGCGATAGAGAGATATACAGAGAGGCTTAGTCAAAAAAATCTCTTTAATTTTTTAAACGGAGTAGTTTTTTTTTATAAAGAGGGAATGAATGAACTGAGGGTGACGCTGCTGTGGAGGGTGACAAAGAACAAAGGTCCCCGTTTCAATCAATTTACCTCCTCCCCCGCACCCAACTTCTGGAGTTTCCAATTTCCTGTCTCGTCTGTTGTTTACATGTGGTACTTCCCACAACTGACGACGGCCTTGTTGGTCTCACCGCAGAATTCCTTTTTTGTTCTTTTTTGGGGCATGGTTCTCCTGGATTCATAGTTTTCATTTATGACCATAGTTGTTCCAATGGAATATTTCTCACTAAATGTTGTTGTCTCGGGTGGTATTTTGTCTTTAGTTCCTGGAGCAATGTCCATAGTCCATAAATTGAATTGGGGGAAAACGCTTAGGAGGGGGTTCACCACTGATGAGCAAAGCTTTCCCAATTATTTTAATCGCATTTAGGACAATAGAATGCTGGTTTTATTATTTCGAAAAACATTCGTGCTCTTTAATGGTTACATTTCTCAAACCTTAATAATGATAACAATTTTGAATAATATATCAAAATAATCAATATAGTATGAAAATAATAGTTAAAATCATTTTCCGATGCCTATATATATAGCAATATGCAAATTAGTTTGGTATTACGCTAATTTGCATAATGTTCGCGCACAAATAGTCTACATTTTGAAATTTATTTCTTTATCCATTTATATACATAACATATTTCTAAATTTGAATCTAAATCAAATTTGACGGAAGAAGAGTAACAAATATCCATTTAATAATTATTCATATAAGAAAATGATATAGAAATATAATAAATAAAACTAAAAATTCAAAGATATTAAGAAAAGCTATATTAAATTACATTTTACACAATTATCAGTGAGCGAATAATCTGTGCCAAGACAGTGTGACCAGAGGGAAAAAGCTGTAATGCCCCTATAAATAAGGAAAAAAGTTCTAAACAACCTGCCTCTCTGTGATCTAGAATAAAAGAGTCTGCGAACTTGTTTGGAACGGCTCGGCCACTCTGGATTTCCTAGAATTTACTTCGAGGAAATAAACTTAGCTCCTTGCATTTGTATATAGCTTCTTTTATAACACAGCTAACTTTTTATATAGTGTTCTACAGGATTATATAGCTTCTTTTATAACACAGCTAACTTTTTATATAGTGTTCTACAGGATTATATAGCTTCTTTTATAACATAGCTAGCCTTTTATATCGTGTTCTACAGGATTATATAACTTCTTTTATAACATAGCTAACCTTTTATATCGTGTTCTACAGGATTATATAGCTTCTTTTATAACACAGCTAACCTTTTATATCGTGTTCTACAGGATTATATAGCTTCTTTTAAAACACATCGAACTTTTTATATCGTGTTCTACAGGATTATATAGCTTCTTTTATAACACAGCTAGCCTTTTATATCGTGTTCTACAGGATTATATAGCTTCTTTTATAACATAGCTAACTTTTTATATCGTGTTCTACAGGATTATATAGCTTCTTTTATAACACAGCTAGCCTTTTATATCGTGTTCCACATGATTATATAGCTTCTTTTATAACTTAGCTAGTCTTTTATATCGTGTTCTACAGGATTATATAGCTTCTTTTATAACACAGCTAACTTTTTATATCGTGTTCTACAGGATTATATAGCTTCTTTTATAACACAGCCAACTTTTTATATAGTGTTCTACAGGATTATATAGCTTCTTTTATAACACAGCTAGCCTTTTATATCGTGTTCTACAGGATTATATAGCTTCTTTTATAACACAGCTAACTTTTTATATCGTGTTCTACAGGATTATATAGCTTCTTTTATAACACAGCTAGCCTTTTATATCGTGTTCTACAGGATTATATAGCTTCTTTTATAACACAGCTAACTATTTATATCGTGTTCTACAGGATTATATAGCTTCTTTTATAACACAGCCAACTTTTTATATAGTGTCCTACAGGATTATATAGCTTCTTTTATAACACAGCTAGCCTTTTATATCGTGTTCTACAGGATTATATAGCTTCTTTTATAACACAGCTAACTTTTTATATCGTGTTCTACAGGATTATATAGCTTCTTTTATAACACAGCTAACTTTTTATATCGTGTTCTACAGGATTATCTAGCTTCTTTTATAACACAGCTAACTTTTTATATCGTGTTCTACAGGATTATATAGCTTCTTTTATAACACAGCTAACTTTTATATCGTGTTCTACAGGATTATATAACTTCTTTTATAACACAGCTAACTTTTATATCGTGTTCTACAGGATTATATAACTTCTTTTATAACACAGCTAAACTTTTATATAGTGTTATACAGGATTATATAGCTTCTTTTATAACACAGCTAGCCTTTTATATAGTGCTCTACTGTATTATATAGCTTCTTTTACAACACAGCTAACTTTTTATATCGCGTTCTACAGGATTATATAGCTTCTTTTATAACACAGCTAGCCTTTTATATCGTGTTCTACAGGATTATATAGCTTCTTTTATAACACAGCTAGCCTTTTACATCGTGTTCTACAGGATTATATAGCTTCTTTTATAACACAGCTAGCCTTTTATATCGTGTTCTACAGGATTATATAGCTTCTTTTATAACACAGCTAGCCTTTTACATCGTGTTCTACAGGATTATATAGCTTCTTTTATAACACAGCTAACTTTTTATATCGTGTTCTACAGGAATATATAGCTTCTTTTATAACATAGATAACTTTTTATAACGTGTTCTACAGGATCATATAGCTACTTTTTTAACATAGCTAGCCTTTTATATCGTGTTCTACAGGATTATATAGCTTCTTTTATAACACAGCTAGCCTTTTATATAGTGTTATACAGGATTATATAGCTTCTTTTATAACACAGCTAGCCTTTTATATAGTGCTCTACTGTATTATATAGCTTCTTTTATAACACAGCTAACTTTTTATATCGTGTTCTACAGGAATATATAACTTATTTTATAACATAGATAACTTTTTATAACGTGTTCTACAGGATCATATAGCTTCTTTTATAACATAGCTAACTTTTTTATATCGTGTTCTACAGGATTATATAGCTTCTTTTATAACTGTTAGAAATGTGAAATTTATAGAGTCGGTGTTTCATCCCAAGTTGACCTTCGGCACATGTACACTGAGGCGGCGCCACCATATACCATGTGTGACGTCACTACCTACCCCCACTTCCTGCCTGCCTGCTGCTAGCTGTTTACAACTGTCATTCTATCCCTCTTTTGATTTTCTCTAAATTTGTATAACCAATAAATCAATTGGCACTCTGCTTTAACGAGTCATTCTTTAATATTTCCAATAGGTTATGGGTCCTGACTACGCCCCAAATTTGAAGAAGCAAACCTAAAGTGAAACTACTAAGCCTAACTCGTTCTAAATATGACGCACCTTGAGAATCAAGTCCGCCAGTTCAAAGGCGAAAACTTCTCCCTTTGGAAATTTCAGTTCCGACTACTATTAGAGCAAAATCAACTTTTGGATATCGTGGACGGCAAAGAAATCAAACCAGAGGTAAGTGACGCTACCTCTGCTATACAGGATGCATGGCACGCCAAAGATATCAAAGCCCGAATGCTTATATCACAGGCACTTGAATTAAGATTTCTAGAACCTTTGATGTCCTGTAAAACTGCCGCTCAAATGTGGACAAGGCTCATGTCCATCCACGAACAGAGATCAGAGATCGCAATTGGCATGTTGTGGCAACAATTTTTTGACGCCCGAATGTCGTCATCAGAGGATGTCAGCAGCTATATCGCCAAGATTGAAAATCTTAGTGCAAGAATTCAGGATGCAGGAGGAACGATTACAGATGACCAGAAAGTGGCTAAGATAATAAACTCTCTTCCTTCGAGCATGCGGTATTTCATCCCAGCATGGGAGTCTCAAGCGCCGATTACGCAGACTCTAGAGAACTTATCAGCACGTCTTCTGATTGAAGAATGTAGAAACCAGCAGGTCGATTCCTCGCAAGGTACAGCATTCTACCAACAGACTAAACCAAGAATCAAAGAAGATAACATAAAGAAGACTGATTCAGGAAAGATATCAGAACTAAAGAAAAAGACTGAATGCCATTATTGTCACAAGATTGGTCATTGGTCACGGGAATGTCGGAAACGGATTGCCGACCAGCAGAAGAAAAACGAGAAGCGAAAGGACCAAGCAGGAGATTGTGATCATAAAGGTTTCAACGCTGATACCATCCTAAAGTGGAATGATTGCAACATATGGTGGGGAGATAGCGGAGCTAGCTGCAGCATGACCTTCCGACGTGAATGGTTCAAGTCCTTCACTCCGATCCACAACGATCATAGAATATACCTTGGAGACAACACTTCCGTCCTTGCAGAAGGTACAGGTGACATTGAAATCCTTGCCATGGTGAATGGAGAATGGATTACAACATCAATCAGGAATGTGCTCTACTCTTCGAAGCTCAAGAAAAATTTGTTCAGCCTGGGAGCGTGCACTGAAAAGGGATACCGAGTAGACATCGACAAGGATGAGCTGCGCATCTACTCAAGAAAAGATCTGAAAGCAGTTGGACAACGCCAAGATGGGCTCTACAAGATGATGTTCCGAGTTACTTCATCTTCACAAGGATTTTCTGCAAAGATCAACAACCTCCAACTGTGGCACGAAAGACTAGCACACATCTCACTCACCACTATTCGAGAAATGGCCAAGAAAGGATTGATCAACGGTTTGCAACCCGAGGACATAAAAGAAGACGATTTCTTCTGTCAAGGCTGCCAAGAAGGAAAAGCTCACAGAAAGCCTCGACATTTGTCTGAAACAAAGGAGTACAATCCTGGTGAGTTCATTCTAAGTGATATCTGCGGCCCTATGCCAACACAATCAATAGGAGGATCACTTTATTTCATTTTATTCAAAGATTATTCCAGTGGCTTTCGCCATATAGATTTCATTAGACACAAATCCGATATTTTACACAAATTTGAAAACTTTGCTAGATTCAGTTATAATCAAACAGGCAAAATTAAAATGATTAGAACCGATAATGCACTAGAATATACCAGTAAAGATTTCACAAATACTTGCAGAAAGTTCGGAATAGTGCATGAATTGTCAGCTCCATATGTTCACGAACAGATAGGGCGCGTAGAACGAGACAATAGAACTATTGTCGAAGCAGCTCGATCGATGCTGTGCGCACGAATTCTTTCCGAAGAACTTTGGGCAGAAGCTTGCAATACTGCAACCTTCATTCTAAACCGAACATTCACTAAACAAGCTCCCAATACCACACCCTATGAACTCTTTTTCGGAAGAAAAGTTAGTTTATATAATCTAAAGATTTTCGGCTGTGAAGCATGGTTGCATACACCTAAAGAACGTAGAAGGAAATGGGATAAGAAATCACAAAAGATGATTTTCTTAGGGTACGATAAAAACATGCACTAACTTTCGACTCTGGAACCCTTCTACTAGAAAGATTTCTATCTCTAAAGATGTTACTTTTAACGAGACAAAACTCCAACATTACGAACTAGAGGGAGAAAGCCTCATCCCAATAGACATTGACCTTGATCCGCCGGCACCAACGACCGAGGATGAATCACCTACAGCGCTACGGTTTCCCACACCGCCGGGATTCCACCCGATGATAACTCGATCTAAAAAGAAAGCAGATTCTTGTAACTACCATTTTGTCGATGAGCCTTCAACCTATAAAGATGCTATGGAAAGTCCAAATGCCGAAAAATGGTTGGATGCAATGAAAGAAGAAATAAAAGCGTTAGAATCTAATAACACATGGTCACTCGAAACCCTACCAGACGGATATAAGCCAATAGGAAGTAAATGGGTTTATAAGCTAAAATCCCATCCCAATTCTACGGCACCTAAATTTAAGGCTAGACTTGTAGCTAAGGGTTACACACAAAGGACGAACGTAGACTATTTCGACACTTCAGTCCTGTTGTCAGATATGATTCACTTCGAGTGTTACTAGCAAACGCGGCATCAGAAAGAATGTTCTTAAAACAATTTGACGTAAAGACTGCATTTTTATATGGTGACCTAGACGAAGTCATATACTTAGAACAACCAGAAGGTTTCTCTCAAGGACACAATTTTGTTTGTAAACTACAAAAGAGTCTATATGGACTGAAACAATCGTCCAGAAATTGGAATAGGAAGTTTAAATCCTTCTTAGAGAAACACAATTTTTTTCAATCTAATGCAGATCAATGTGTTTTCACCGGAACTATTAACGACACTCAAATGATCCTTGCTCTTTACGTCGATGATGGACTTCTCATGTCTCGGAACAAGGACGATATCGATTCTATCGTCCGGGAACTATCTCACGAGTTCAATATAACGTCTAGAGATGCAGATTATTTCGTAGGACTTCAGATTGAACAATCAGAGGATAGATCGAAGATCTATATCCACCAATCTTCATACATAAACAAGATATTAGATAGAAATAATAGATTTGGACCCGAGTACAGTCCTAACTAAAGCTGATTGCCCAGACTTAGATAAAAATGTAAATTCACCAAAATTTCCTTACAGAGAAGCCGTAGGCTCACTAATGTTTGCCTCTTCTGTTTCTAGACCGGACATAGCTTTTGCAACATCACAGTTAAGTAAATACCTTGACAACCAAGGACAGACACACTGGACAGCAATTAAAAATGTATTTCGCTACTTGAAAGCAACACCACAATTAGGAATATTGTACGCGAGCCATCAAGAGTTAACAGGTTACTCAGATAGCGATTATGCTAGGGACATTGATTCAAGGAAAAGTACTACAGGTTACATCTTCATGTTAAATCATGGTGCTGTTTCATGGTCAAGCCAAAAGCAATCGACAGTTGCCCTCTCGACAACAGAAAGTGAATATATTGCTGCCTGTGCTGCTACTAAAGAAATGGTCTGGCTACGCAGACTTCTTAAGGATATCGGGATTAAGATGGACAGACCCACAGTACTCAACATAGATAATCAAGCAGCCATAAAGCTAGTGCAGAATCCCGAGTTCCATAAGAGAACGAAGCACATTGATGTACGATATCACTACATTCGTACTAAACAGGAAGATGGTGAGCTGATCACAAGATATGTCAGCACTCTTCAGCAGACGGCTGACCTCCTGACGAAACCTTTGGGACCGAAACACTTCAGGCGGCTCCTAGAAAACTTGAACGTTATATATTTCAAGAGGAAGTGTTAGAAATGTGAAATTTATAGAGTCGGTGTTTCATCCCAAGTTGACCTTCGGCACATGTACACTGAGGCGGCGCCACCATATAACATGTGTGACGTCACTACTTACCCCTACTTCCTGCCTGCCTGCTGCTAGCTGTTTAAAACTGTCATTCTATCCCTCTTTTGATTTTCTCTAAATTTGTATAACCAATAAATCAATAGGCACTCTGCTTTAACGAGTCATTCGTTAATATTTCCAATAATAACACAGCTAGCCTTTTATATAGTGCTCTACTGTATTATATAGCTTCTTTTATAACACAGCTAACTTTTTATATCGCGTTCTACAGGATTATATAGCTTCTTTTATAACATAGCTAACTTTTTATATCGTGTTCTACAGGATTATATAGCTTCTTTTATAACACAGCTAGCCTTTTATATCGTGTTCTACAGGATTATATAGCTTCTTTTATAACACAGCTAGCCTTTTACATCGTGTTCTACAGGATTATATAGCTTCTTTTATAAGACAGCTAACTTTTTATATCGTGTTCTACAGGAATATATAGCTTCTTTTATAACACAGCTAACTTTTTATATCGTGTTCTACAGGAATATATAGCTTCTTTTATAACATAGATAACTTTTTATAACGTGTTCTACAGGATCATATAGCTTCTTTTATAACATAGCTAACTTTTTAATATCGTGTTCTACAGGATTATATAGATTGTTTTTAAACACAGCTAACTTTTATATTGTGTTCAACAGGATTATATAGCTTCTTTCACAACACAGCTAGCCTTTTATATAGTGTTCTACAGGATTATATAGCTTCTTTTATAACACAGCTAACTTTTTATATCGTGTTCTACAGGATTATATAGCTTCTTTTAAAACACAGCTAGCCTTTTATATCGTGTTCTACAGGATTATATAGCTTCTTTTATAACACAGCTAACCTTTTATATCGTGTTCTACAGGATTATATAGCTTCTTTTATAACACAGCTAGCCTTTTATATCGTGTTCTACAGGATTATATAGCGTCTTTTATAACATAGATAACTTTTTATAACGTGTTCTACAGGATTATATAGCTTCTTTTATAACACGGCTAGCTTTTTATATCGTGTTCTACAGGATTATATAGCTTCTTTTATAACACAGCTAACCTTTTATATCGTGTTCTACAGGATTATATAGCTTCTTTTATAACACAGCTAACTTTTATATAGTGTTCTACAGGAATATATAGCTTCTTTTATAACATAGCTAACCTTTTATATCGTTTTCTACAGGATTATATAGCTTCTTTTATAACACAGCTAACCTTTTATATCGTGTTCTACAGGATTATACAGCTTCTTTTATAACACAGCTAACCTTTTATATCGTGTTCTACAGGATTATATATCTTCTTTTATAACACAGCTAACCTTTTATATCGTGTTCTACAGGATTATACAGCTTCTTTTATAACACAGCTAACCTTTTATATCGTGTTCTACAGGATTATATATCTTCTTTTATAACACAGCTAACCTTTTATATCGTGTTCTACAGGATTATATAGCTTCTTTTATAACACAGCTAGCCTTTTATATCGTGTTCCACAGGATTAAATAGCTTCTTTTATAACACAGCTAACTTTTATATCGTGTTCTACAGGATTATATAGCTTCTTTTATAACACAGCTAGCCTTTTATATCGTGTTCTACAGGATTATATAGCTTCTTTTATAACACAGCTAGCCTTTTATATCGTGTTCTACAGGATTATATAGCTTCTTTTATAACACAGCTTACTTTTTATATCGTGTTCTACAGGATTATATAGATTGTTTTTAAACATAGATAACTTTTATATAGTTTTATAAATTATGTGTAATCTATATGGTGCATCCGTGCTGGGTTAAGGGCTACGCTATGGTAAGTAATACACTAACAGAACAAACAGCTAGGTTTGTGCACATTTAACTTATATCCTTCCTAGAATAACTTGCAAAAAAGGGTCGCCCGCAATAAAAGAAGACAAACCTTACATAATACAGGGTGATCCAAAAGTCCCGCACAACTTTAAAAATTAATAACTCCGCGAATATTTGCGCTAGAGCAATGAGGTAAACACCATTGTGTTCAGGATGCAATGGGATTTTTTTATGGCAAATAATGAAAAATTCGAAATTGATTTTAGTTACAACTTTATTCGCTAGATGGCGCTCTACCAGAATCAGCTATTCAGCGGCCAAATTGTTTGATAAATTGAAAAATATAACTGAACGACACGTATTTTTCCTTTTTGAATACCAGGAAAGAACCCAAATATTATCAAATGATAAATTAATAAAACACCATTTCGCCAAAAGTTAGAAGAAATGGTTAACGATTTTTAAATACAATCTGAGATATGTAAAATAGGTATATGCAAATTAAAACATGTAGCAAAAAAATTGATATTTTAGATGCGGTTTGCTGGAATCCTCTCAGATATTTATATTTCGAAAATAATAAATTTCTAATTTTTTTAATTCAACTCTCTCTCAGTATCGATTATATTTATTTTAATTCATTTGAAAAATATTTATCTATCTCTGATGATTTATTTTACTCTGGAATGCCGTTGTTGGTTTTGTCGTGTCCAATAAAGAGCCTCAGATGTCTCCATGCATCTCTCTATCACAACAGCAGCAGCATTGTCCACTATCTTGGGTGTGTAAAGCAGCTGCTCTGGGTCTATGTCAATTTTCTGCAAGGCTGCGGGCATGAGAATATGTGGGTAGGTGTTAATTCCACACCAGGACAGTTGTTGCATGTTCTATAGGTTCTTGTGCCATCTGGATGTATTGTCATCCTCTATAATGTTTTGTTCTAAATCTTGTTATAGTTTTGTCATTTTTCTCTCGGAGTTTATTTCACATTTTGATCTTTTCTTATTTTTTGTTTAATTATCTTGTATTTTGCAAAAGCATTAGCGTCAAATAATGACATTTGTTCTTTCCTTTGGCTCAGCTTTCTGGCTTCCTTTGCAAATTCAACTGCCATTTCATTACCCCCGATCCCAACACGGGCAGGAATCCATTGTAGAATGCAGTTATTCTCCAATGATATCAGTTGAGTAAGTAACGAATGCATTTTCTGTGTGATTATAGTATTGCCCTTCTGAATTGCTTCTAGATCGGATATGAAGTCGTTGTAAGCTATATTATAATTCCTTCTGCTTGATAGAGGGATGGTTGGTTAAGGCGTACATCAAGAGCTTTCCAGATAGCTGTCAGTTCACAAGTGAAGTTTGACGAAATCTTTTTTGCTCCTTCTTTGATTTTGATGTATGTTCCATCTTGCAGTATTATGTTAATTCCAGCCCCTCCATTACTTATGGTAAGGTCTGATGATCCATCTGTATATGCTGTTAAATAATTTATCTGATCGCATAAACCAATTGTGTCAAATCCTTTCTTTTTAAGAATGTTTTTGTTCTCTTTTTTTTTTATTGCAGGGTTCATTCAGGTTAAGATTGATGATTACATTTGATGGCAATGGGGTAGGAAATATTGGTTATTCTCGAATTTGAAATTCATTATGTTTCATATTTATGCTCTTTCTAATATTGTTGTCGTACTGAAGTGTTGAAGATCTTTTGAGCTTTTCTTTTTGTGTCCAGTGTAAATAGGTTCTATGGGATATGTGTTCGGTTTCTTTAGTTTTTAAGCTATTGGTGAATTTTATTATTTTTAATTGTCTTCTGCTTTTAAGTAGGTCTAGACCACATTCTCTCTGAATTTTCTAATTGTTGGTATTTGAAACAGAACCAGTGATTAATTTGGCCGCTTTTGCTTGAACACTGCTAGTTTTCTTTTTAGTGATGAACTTGAGGGAGCCCAGACGGGTGTTGCATATTCCATTATTGGCCTTATTAAGGTGATATATGTTGTTCTGAGAATTTTGGGTTTTGCTCCCCAATTTGTTCCACATAGCCTTCTCAGAATTTTAAGGTTTCTGGTAGCTCTATTTGAGGTGCTAATGATGTGTTCTGTAAATCGCAATTCCTCATCAAGTATCACACCTAGGTAATTTGGAGAACAAATTTTATCAATTATATAATTGTTTATGCTTATTTTGGAGTTAAATTCATGCCCTTTTTCCTGTCAGTGAAGGAGACCTATAGGTTTGTGTTTATTGTTTTTTTTTTTGTCATTTTGAGTTTCATTGCCCACTTCTCATTGATGTGTTCAGTATTTTTCTGATATTTCTATACTGCTACTTGTGTGCCATATGGCTATATAATCTGCATGACAGACAACTTTTGTGTCTTCAGTGAGGTAAGGATGGATGTTGTTAAGGTTGTGTCGTAATTAGATGTACAACAACTCAAACTTGACCATGACTCTTTTTTAGCTCTTATTCTTTTCGTTGGCCAAAAAAAATGTCCAATTTATATACATGTGATGATTTAAGACCATGGAATTGTTGTAAATAGTCTAGATATCTACTACCACATGTTCCACCCCATGACTGTATATAACTTCTTATGTACTGCACATAGAAAGCCTCAACTAACATCAATCTGTACCGCGTAAGAATCTAATAAAGTATCGCAACTGTACAGATAGAAGGAATGGAGACTAACAGGAGAAGATTAAGGTTAAAACTAATCAGGCTTAGGTGAGAGTAGAATTCAAACCTAAGAAGTAGGCCTAGAAGAGAGCCCGACTATTAATAAAGTCACAGTTAACCTTCTGACCCCGGAAACCATAAAAGCTAAGTTTAACGCCCAGTACTTCCTGGCCAAGACCGGATATATCTTCCGACAAAAGACATATTCCTACCAATTAGGAGACAAGACCTAAGTAGGTCAACCAATAGCCAGTGGCCACGTGGCATGGTCCCGCCAATTGGGAAAGAATCACCTAAATAGGTCAACCAATTAGAAAGAAGAAAGGTCTTGGTGTTAAATCGAGAACCTAGGTTAGGCAGTATACGCTCGGCTCTCAACAAGGTAACACTTGCTCTAAAGATCTCCCTCTCTCCTCATCCCATTCCTTCTTGACGTCAGACGCTTTTAGTGGAATCTCTGTTTGTTTATTTCACCTTTGGCCCAGCTGTGTCGCCTTCCACCACGACTGCACGGTAGAGTTGACATCGAGGTTCGTCTAGCATCAGGTAACACTGGTCCCAGAGGTCCCAAGATATCACAGACTCCCCCGTCCCGAAGAGTCGACAGGATCTTCGGGACGGGGGAGTCTGTGATATCTTGGGACCTCTGGGACCAGTGTTACCTGATGCTAGACGAACCTCGATGTCAACTCTACCGTGCAGTCGTGGTGGAAGGCGACACAGCTGGGCCAAAGGTGAAATAAACAAACAGAGATTCCACTAAAAGCGTCTGACGTCAAGAAGGAATGGGATGAGGAGAGAGGGAGATCTTTAGAGCAAGTGTTACCTTGTTGAGAGCCGAGCGTATACTGCCTAACCTAGGTTCTCGATTTAACACCAAGACCTTTCTTCTTTCTAATTGGTTGACCTATTTAGGTGATTCTTTCCCAATTGGCGGGACCATGCCACGTGGCCACTGGCTATTGGTTGACCTACTTAGGTCTTGTCTCCTAATTGGTAGGAATATGTCTTTTGTCGGAAGATATATCCGGTCTTGGCCAGGAAGTACTGGGCGTTAAACTTAGCTTTTATGGTTTCCGGGGTCAGAAGGTTAACTGTGACTTTATTAATAGTCGGGCTCTCTTCTAGGCCTACTTCTTAGGTTTGACTTCTACTCTCACCTAAGCCTGATTAGTTTTAACCTTAATCTTCTCCTGTTAGTCTCCATTCCTTCTATCTGTACAGTTGCGATACTTTATTAGATTCTTACGCGGTACAGATTGATGTTAGTTGAGGCTTTCTATGTGCAGTACATAAGAAGTTATATACAGTCATGGGGTGGAACATGTGGTAGTAGATATCTAGACTATTTACAACAATTCCATGGTCTTAAATCATCACATACACATATATTCTTACATAATGAGACTTTAAAGAATGCAAATAATCTTCATCTATTTACATACACAGCACATCTTCCCCCTTAATAATACTCCAGTCGGTCTGGGGGTTTCCTGGCTCTCTGAGGTCTAGGACTGCGGAAGGGCACTTGCACAGCAACAGGCCCTGGTCTAGGAGTGCAAGAGGGTACGTGCACAGAAGCAGTCTCCTCCTTGTTTCCTGATGTAACCTCTGGAACCTCCTCTTCACTTTATTTCTGACTTCCACCTACAGGCTTCTCTCCTGTTGTTCGAGGAAGTATCAAATTTATTGTCTTCACTTGATTCTTTCTCACAGGTCGCAATTGATTGATATGCCTCTTATACACGACGCCCTCGCAACTTATAAGGTAGTGACGGTAGCTCAATAATTTCAAAATGGTACCTTTTTACTGTTTAGGTCCAGTTGCATAGTTGCGGAAATAAACCTCGCAAACTGTAGTAAACTGCTCCTGCCTTCTTACGGCCTCATGAAATACCTCTCGCGGATTTCCCATCTTGGTATTAAATTCGAAAATCTTGATCTTAAACTTCTCTTCATTAGCAGTTCCGCGGGGGAATTCCTTTATTACAGTTTGGGGGAATGCTCTATGAGCAAATAGGAATCTTTGTAGATTCGTCTCTAAATCATCCTTCCCATTATTCTTTCTCAAAAGGTTTTTAAACTCTCTTACATATCTCTCAGCTAAACCATTTGTACTAGGATTATACGGACTGGTCTTAGTGTACCGCATACCATTCATTTTGGTAAATTGCTCGAATTCACCGGAGACAAACTGTCTTCCGTTATCTGTAACCAAAAATTAGGGCAATCCAAATCTGGCAAAAATTTCTCTAAGATGATTTATAATCGTTTTGCTGGTAATATCTTTGATGATAAAAATTTCTATCCACTTTGAGTATGCGTCCACGAGAACCAAAAACATTCTTCTCATGAACGGACCCGCTAGATCAAGATGAAGTCGATGCCACGGTTTTTCGGGTCAAGTCCATTCCGAGATGGTAGCCGGGGGCATGCTTGCCGATTCTTGGCATACTCTACATTCTCTAGGTAATTCCTCGATGTTACTGTCTATGCCTGGCCACCAGAAAATACCGTCTGGCAATCATCTTCATTTTAACAATCCCCATGTGTATTTCATGCAAGTCATTTAAAATTAAAGATCTTAATTTTTGGGGAATTACCACTCTTTCACGCCATTGAAGACAACCAAACTCCAAACTTAATTCCTCATTGATCTTATAATCAGGAGCTAGTGGATTTTCTCTCGGTACCCTTGTGAATTTCCACACAGTTGCCTTCTCTAACATTCCTTAATACTATAGACAGTATTTTATCTTGGGGCGTCTCATATGCCACCTCCATAAAAGAGAACGGTACCTCATTCAACCTCCTGAGAAGAAGTACCTGGTCTTCATCAAGAGACTCCCTGACACTCGATTCTAAAGGAAGACGTGACAATGCGTCAACATTGGAATTATCACTAGTTTTTCGAAATTCCACAGTATAATTAAATGCAGCTAATTTTAAGGACCATATTTTAATTCTGGATGATGCACATATGGGAATTGGTTTATGAGGTGAAAATATATGAATTAAGGGTCGAATGTCTGTGACCAATTCAAATTTTCGTCCCAGTAAATATTGTCTGAATTTCTCATCGCCAAAAGTTATGCTCAACGCTTTCTTTTCTAGTTGAGAGAAACGTTTTTCCGCTTCTGTTCTAGAAGCAAAAGCTATAGTGCATTCTTCCTTTCTATCATTTCTATGACTCAGAATTACGCCTAGTCCATAGTCCATTAATAATGATTTACATTTTTTAAAGAACATTCGATATTCTTTCGTCCAATTCCATCTACATTTATATTCAAAAGTTGATAGAATAGCGCTAAAATGTTTGCTATATTCTTTATGAATCTACTTATATATTTGCCTTATTCTGTCTGTTTGTCTGTTTGTCTGAAGCTCACGGATAGAATGCGCGCTCATTGGCTGCAAGGGAACACGTGTCCTCCCTGCCCCCCTATAGACAACCCTGTTATTCAAAAACCATACATCCAATCGCCATGAAATTCTGGGATATTATTAGGTATATCCCCGGAAAGGTTTTCGAAAAATAATTTCTTGAATATCTTGAATATCCTTAGAGTTATTTGCAGAATTGTAGATATAACTCGCAAGCAGCGCCGCCAGACGGTGATAGGCTTAAGCTTGCTGCTCCACCTCTGTTGACCTTGGGTCGTCGTGTGAGTCACAGCATGATGCAACAAAAAACACTCTCTCTGGGGATTGCGGCGTCAACAACCTGTAAGTTTGTGCCTCTCTCATAAACCTGTCTATACAGACCACCCTGTCTATAGCGACCACTCTAGACAACCCTGTTATCAGCTGTGTGATACATCCACCTGTCTATACAGACCACCCTGTTAATAGCGACCACCCAAGTCAACGTTTTTAGAATATATTCGCACTCGGGTAAACCCCGGGCGTTGCCCGGGCCATTCGTCTAGTCTATAATAATAAATTAAGAGTCCTATGAAAGATCTTAATTGCGAAACATTCTTTAGGTTCACGCGTCTCTGTCACTGCTTTAATTTTATTTTCTAAGGGATGCAGTCCATATTTATTCATTTTAAACCCTAAATATTCCACCGATTTCTTTTTAAATTTACATTTATATCTGTTTAACTTTAAACCTTTTTCTAGCAATCATCTAAACACTAGATCTAACTTTTGTTCATATGATCTTCAAAGTCTTTTCCTTCAACCAAAATATCCTCTATGTAGCAGGCCACACCTGGCAAATCAGAAAATAGGCCTTCCATAATCCTCTGGAATTTATTTGGTGCTACCGCTACGTCATATGGTAGTCTTATATAAGAAAACAACCTCTTTGTTGTGTTTATATCAACAACAGCTTTGGCTTCTTCCGCTAACATTACTTGTAAGTAAGCCTGTGATAGGTCTAGAGTCGAAAGTACGGTGCTTGTAGATAATTTTGAAAATATCCCATCGATCGATGGAATGGGATACCTATCTAATTCTATTGCTTTATTAGCTGTACATCTAAAATCACCACATATACTTACACTACCATCCTTTTTTAATACTGGTACTATTGGAGCGGTCCAATATGCATGAACTATAGGTTATAAAATGCAAGAATTCACTAAACGATCAATTTCATTCAGATGTAGTTGTTATACTTGCATAGACGCCGTTTTCCTCAGCTTTTTACTGGCTCTGTTGATCGCGCATCCTCGTCGCCACTTTTGTTGTGTCGTAATTAGACGTACAAGAGCTCAAACTTGACCATGGCCAACAACAAATGTCCAATTTATATATGGTGCCGCTCAAACAAGTTAAAAATAAATCCAGAAAAAACAAACTTGATTCACTTCCACAATTTCCATAGGTTCCAGCTGGAATTTCAAAAAACCGTCATAAAGCCTTCAAATGAAATCAAAATTTTGGGAATGAAATTATCTAATCACAGGTTCAAAACAAAAATAAATTTTACCCCGCACATCAATGAGATTTTGCATAAGGCGCAGCGCATGAAAAATCTGCTTTTTTCCCTCAGCGGCAAAATATGGGGTATAAATTCTAATAAAAGGTTAATTCTGTATAAGACGCTAATTAGACCTATTCTAACATATGGAGCTGAAATTTGGTTTTACCAAATAAATAACCGCTCTAAACAGAAATTAAATTCGATGCAATACCAAATTGTTCTTTGGGCTACTAGATCGTTTAAAACATCTTCCTCAAATTGTGTCCACTGTCTGGCAGAGATCCCATTCCTGACTGATTTTATCGAATCAAGATTGATTAAATATGAATTGGACCAACTAAGCGAGGAAGACCAACGAACGTTCAGTCCACATTCTCCTTCAATTATAAAAGGATTTTTGAGAACAAGAATGGAAGATATGTTTTCTAATACAAATGATCACTTTCGTCTCTTTTTCCCTCTGGGCATTCCAAAATATTTCCGCCCTGACTTTTACAATGTGCAATTCGTTACTGGTCATGGAAATTTCGGAGATTTTCTGTTTCGAATAGGAGCTATAGACGATCCGGGATGTTTATGTGGAAAGAGAAAGCAGGATTCCAGTCATCTGCTCCTTGAGTGCCCAATTTTCCAGAACTACAGAAACCGGGAAAACATCGAATACAAGGATCTTTTTATGTTTGTAAATAGTAAGGACTCGTATTTTAAATTTAGAAAATTCTGTAAATATATCTATGATTTTCTCTCTTGGTTAAAAAAACCTTAATTATTACATAATTGTATATATGTATTTTTTTGGTTTGTTTATTTTGTTGGTTGTGATGTAAAATCAAGAATGATTTAATGTCCTCTTTTTTATCTTTTAAATCTTGTAATTATTATTATTTTTTTTTTTTGATGTAATATAGTATCTGAGTTTAGTGTTGTTATTGACGCAAGCATCCCTTGTGGGGATATCGCGTCTGGTTTGATGGATAAATAAATATATACATATATTTTTACACAATGAGGCTTTAAATAATACAAATAATATTCATCTATTTACATAAACAACCGTTAATATATAGCGAGAAGAGTAGAGGACTGAGCACAGATCCCTGAGGTACACCAGCGCATGTTCTTCGGTCCTTGGAAAATGTTCCATTGACCAGAAACTTTATCCTTCTTCCCCTTAAGAAGTCTGCAATACAAATAAAGGTTTTTCCTCTTACTCCGATGTTGTGCAGCCTTTCAAATAATTTCTACACTCGATCAAAAGCTGAGGTCATATCCAGGAATACGGCCGTTGTCTTCTTTGGCGGTTTTTCCTAGAAATCTATTATTGATTGACAGAAGTAGAACAGTTTATCAGTTGTACAGTGTCTGGATCTTTAGGCAGTTTGGTAGAAGTTTATTTTATTATTGTTAGTGAGCCAGACTATGAGCCTAGAGTGAATAATTCATTCTGTTATTTTACAAAGTATGCTGGTAAGAGCAATTGGCCGATAGTTCTTGAATTCCTTGGCATCTTTGTTTGGCTTCAGTATTGGCACTATAATTGATATCTTCCAATTCTTTGGTAGTTTACCAGTTTGCCATGAAATGTTCAGTATTCGTAGGAGTTGATTTTTGGCTTTGTCTCCAAAGTGTTTAATCATTTGACCAAAGATTAGAGCATCCCCAGGTGACATCTTGGATTTAACTTTCCTATTGATGAGTTTAGCTCATTCAGTGTGAAGTCTCTCGAGTAAATATCTTGTTGATGGTAATTTCTTGCTTGTTTAACTAACCTGTTTACATTATTTTTTAGAGTCCTGCCTTCATTCGTATAGCTGAGTCTGGAAGTGCTTGAAAGATATTCAGCAATTATTTCAGCCATCTGTTTGTTCGTTCTCGCTATTCATATCGGTTAGAGTATTGGAAGATTAGTGTTGGTTTTGATTGTTTTATAACACTAATTAAATTCCAGTGATGGCTTTCCTTTTTTGGATCCATTTTTTTCGCAGAATTCTGCCCATTTTTATCTCTCTCTTGTTTGAATATCCAAATTTCTTGTTCTATATTTTGTGCCTAATTTCAATGAGTTCCTTTATGGTTTCTTCTGTTTTATTTGTTTTAAGAAGTTGATTGATATTGTCTCTCTCTGCACTCATTGCCTCGATATTGTGGTCCTTCCAGTAAAGTTTTCACTGGTCTTTACGTCTACCTCTAGGTATCGATACTTTTGCAGCTTTGGATATGTTCGAAGAGAATTTTTCCAATTTTTTTGTCAATCGTTTTGTGATTTAATTCTTCGTTGCACAGTTCTTCAAGCTTTTCTGTGATTTTTTCCAGTGTTCTTTTATTCTGTTGGAAATTCTCAATTTTGAATTTTATGGTTGTTAAAATTGTGTGTGTGTGTGGTCTGTGGTCAATGATTGCACTTTTCAGAATTTTCCATTGTGTTGTGGGTGCGATGTAATTTATCGCTGTGATGTCTATTGCGGATTCTGTGCCCGTGAACTTGGATAGATAGGTGTTCTTTTCGTTATTTAACGGTGTAAGGTCGAGGTTGGTTAGTATGTCCTCAACCTGCTGACCTTTGTTATCCTGGAAAGGTGATCCCCAAGTTGGTCTTTCGGCGTTAAAATCACCAAGTATGATTGCGATATCCGAAGACGCTTCACTTAATGTCTCTATCAGGCCTGTATTGATGCTAGTATTATCGTGGTCATAAACATTTATGATTGTAATTGTTTTATCTGTAAGATAGATTTCTATTGCCTGAGCTTCTGTCGTGCTTTCTCTAGGCTTACTCTGATTATAGGCGATTTCCTTAAATTTGATTTCTAGAGTTTTAATCAAAACAGCAAGTCCTCCTCCGAATTTTCCCGGTCTGTCCTTTCGTAGTGTTTTATAATCTTTGATATTGAATCTCAGATTCTGATTCTATTTTGTCTCCTGAGGACAAGTAATATGTACATTGTTGTCACAGAGAAGACAAGTCAGCTCTTTATTTTCCTCTGGGTACCATTTATATTGAGTTGTAGTAGATTGAATTGTGTCCTCGTAGTAGATTTCTCATCATGAGCTCGAGCTGCAGCTCCTGACGCGGCGGTTACCCCGGACGCGGTAGCATTACTGGAGATATCAGTTTTGCTCTTCATTTGAAAATGGGTGCCGTTGCAACGTTAGTCATCTTGGAAACGAACCAGAATTTGGTCAAATATTCCAAGGGTCCAGGAGGGACCGCAAGGAGGTGTGGTCGGACTTCTCTCTCCTTCCCCTTGGAATGCCGTCACTATACAAGATAAAGCACTCTTGGTGAATTCTTTTAATTGTGATTCAGAATCTGCCACTGAAGCTTTACGAGCGTTTCGTTCCTTTAAAGGTATTCGAAGCGATAAAGGACCAATGAGTTGCTACTCTCTAAAGCGATTGATTAAAAGTTTTGAGGAAACTGGATCTCTGGAAACAAAACCTCGGAGTGGAAGACCATCGACATGCAAGTCAGTGGCTGTTACGGTTTTGCAGAATGCTGAAGCTATTGAAACGTTACCCACGTATGGAGAAGTAAGTGCTAGACAAGTTTCTCGACAAACGGGGATTTCGTATGGAACAGTTTGGAGAGAACACACATTTAGAATTTTTCTATAAAAATACCCTAACAAAATTCAAAGCTTTCACGAGTTGAAAGTCAGCGATTTTGAGAAGCGTCAAGAATTCGCTGCATGGGTTTTCCGGCAAATTGATATTGATGAAAACTGGCTGTCAAATGTTCTAAGAACAGATGATGCTAACTTTTATCTAAAGGGAGAATTTAACATTCAAAACTGCCTCATTTTAGCAACAGAAAACCCTAGGATTTTTACAGAAATACCACTTCATCAGCACAGAGTTACAGTTTTGTGTGGGTTCACTTCTTCTTTTATTTTCGGTTCAATTTTCTTTGAAAAAATCAATGGAAGAACTTTTAAAACCGTTTTTGTAACTGGTGAACGTTATGTTCAACTTTTGAGAGAAAAGGGTATTCCCATATTGTAGGACAGACAAGCACTAAGCGAAATAACATTCATGCAAGATAGAGGACCTCCTCATATCTCCCGCGGTGCCAAACAATTGCTGAAGGATACGTTCGGTGAAATTCGTTGACAAGTCGCCACTTTATATACCAGTGGCCCCCAATATCACCAGACTTGACGCCTTACAATTTTGGTTATGGGGGTATATTAAGTCGCGTTTTTATCGATGCCGGCCTACCACATTGGCCATGTTGAAGGCTTCTATCAGATGGCACGTTTTATAAATTTCAACTATTTAATTGTGACCATTCTGTCATCTATCGTCTGCAGGCGGTGTTTGAGAATGAAGGGCGCCACATTGAGCAAGGATTGTGACCTAATACAAGAGAGAAGGCAGTTACCTCATGTGTTATATTTTGCAGCTCTTTGTTTTGGGTTATGGGAATAATAAATGCTGTCCTCACATCTTGACTCTTTTTTTTTCTGTGAACAGTACTTTTTTTGTTTGTCATTTGCCCACATCTTATATTATGTCGTGCAAGCCAAAGTGCTATAACTTCTCGAATAACACTGGTATACACAATTTTAACCCTTATGTTTAGTTTATCGCTTTTCGCTCATTAGAAGAAATAGCATAAGGAATATTCTCTGTATCCCCCCCAACTTTAGAAATTTTGCGCAAAAGATAATACAAAATGATTTTGCTACCACGTTTTTCAACGCAAAAGGTCGATTTAAAAATGATTTTTTTTTAGGGGATACATTTTCAAAATTATGTACAGTATAATAAACAATGATAACATTTGACAAACCCATAGGATATTTGGAATAAAGTACGACAAATATATTTTGCCACTCCCCTCTATATTTTATCTTTGGATCATGACAAATATCCAGTTAAATAGTCAAGTGTCGCCAATTAGTCAAGAAACTATACATTCCTTAAATTATTTCATAATTTTTGGTACTATATTAACATTTCAAAAATCGTGTATTGATATCAGTAGGTATTTTCAAACACTCAATCTATTTCACAAAACTCCATCTGAAATATAAATATTTTTTGCTACATGTTTTAATTTGCATATACCTATTTTACATATCTCAGATTGTATTTAAAAATCGTTAACCATTTCTTCTAACTTTTGGCGAAATGGTGTTTTATTAATTTATCATTTGATATTATTTGGGTTCTTTCCTGGTATTCAAAAAGGAAAAATACGTGTCGTTCAGTTATATTTTTCAATTTATCAAACAATTTGGCCGCTGAATAGCTGATTCTGGTAGAGCGCCATCTAGCGAATAAAGTTGTAACTAAAATCAATTTAGAAATTTTCATTATTGGCCATAAAAAATCCCATTGCATCCTGAACACAATGGTGTTTACCGCATTGCTCTAGCGCAAATATTCGCGGAGTTATTAATTTTTAAAGTTGTGCGGGACTTTTGGATCACCCTGTATATTGAACAAACTTATACATTAGGGATTACTCCACTAGGAATCGCTGAAGATTTCCAACTGTGCCAAGATTTTAAATCTCCATTCTATCAAGAGTTAAACACAGATTCATTTCAACAAACACCTAGATGGCCATGGTTACGTACAAGTAAACTTGGCAAGCATTCTGTAAAAGGAAATGATTTGCCATTACTGCCAATATTTAGGCCAAACCATAGAACACCTCTTCACCTGCTTGGCTTTCAAATATCAAAGATCTCAGACAACCACTTTCCTAGGTATTCCCTATATCAACCTGAAATCTCTAAAAAATCTACAGGAAATAAATCTTCTAATTATAACCTAATATCTTGGACAACCACCGCCATTGTAAATAAAATTAAAAAGACTTAAGTCTCGCTAGCATCCCGCGTATTTAGAGACATCTTGTAACGACTTTAGATAACCTGGGGTAATTATTTACAAGGCATTCTTTGTAAAATTCAAAATTTAATTTTATAGATTTTATATATCTAGGTGAAGATAATAAAAATATATTTTCTTATATATTTATTTTATATATGAGATATATATTATATCATTTATTATATATCACATTTGAAAAGCAAAAATATAGATGAATAATAATATATTATAAATATCTTTTAGACATTTTTGAATTTTATTTTAAGAATTATATATATTATTAAAATATATTTGTTTTTAATTTTATATTTATTTTCCCATGTGTTATTTCAAGATTTATTTTTTTCACCTAAATAAAAAATATTCCAAACCAAAAAATCCATACAAATTGAATTGTGATTTTTTTTATTGACCTAACCTAAGCATTTTTATATAAATATTTAATGTGTTTCCAGAATTATTTATAATAAATGGATAAATATGAAAATAAATGTTTGCCATGTTAATAAAATAGAGAAACACATTTCGATAAATAATATTTATAAATATTTTACTATATTATCTTTCCGTGAGCTACGTAAATGTATTGGGTTTTGTAAATTGATATGGAAAAAATTCAAATATAAAAATATCTATATCAATAAAAAAAAAAATGTTTTTTCTTTCATATATTTATACATTTTTTAAAATTCAAAATAATTCATAATCTTAGTAAAAATATACTAAAATATTCTTTTCAGCTTTATGATACATTGCTCAAAATGCTCATTTTTATTACCTACCTTATTTTAGAAAAGCAGTTCGTCTGAGAATTTTTATGTATATTCAGCTCGAAATGGATATTACACAACTTTTTTACGACCTTACTTTTAAATTTTGCAAATCACAAAAATAGTCGGTCTCAGAGGCACCTCTCCAAGCGCATATTTCTTTACAGACGAATATAGAGCCAAGGCGCGAAATTACTCACCCTAAAATAATTTTATTAGCATAAGATACCAATAAAGTTTATATATTGCTGATCTTTTTGTTGCAGACGCTTCATAAAAATAATGGCGGTATGAAATTTTAACAATATTAGGTGAATGTTTTTTTGTAAAATTTATATTTCTAAATTATTTTGTATATTTCATATAAATATTGAATTATAAAATTTATTTATATATAATAACGGTATTAAAAATTTATTATGTGAAAATGATGGAATTCAGATTTATTTAATATTTTTCAAAAGTATAACTATATATTGTATATATTTAGGCATTTTAAAATTATCAATTCGCGTATATAGTGGGGATTTTAATTATAATTATTAAATATTATATTCATTATTTATTTATATTTTACTAATAATTTTGTAAAATTATATTTATTAGTTACTATTGTTTGCTTTTTCTGCTTTTGTAGCTTATATTAGTAGTTTATTAAAGATAGTGTTTATAACTGATTAACCACGACCCTCTAAATATTTTTATATGTAATTCAATGAATGTAGAAATGCCTCTAATATATATATTAATATATAATATAAGTAGAATTAAATATAATTTATATATATGAAAGATAGTCGTAAATTAATGATGATTAAAAACAAATTATAAAATATTATTATTTGGGTATCAAAAATGTATTATACTTTCAATTCGACATTATACTCTCAAATCAACATCGAACTTTTCTATTACTTTCCTTAAACATATTATAAAACCTTTTTAATATAATATAATATATAAATGGCTCAAAAATGTTTTAAAATTAAAATAATTCATTTTTTTTAGAGTTTATTTACGTGAATATTTTATTTCACGAGGGAAACAATTTAATTACAATATTAAATGATGTTTGGTAAAGACTTTATGTTTTAAAATTCAATACATGATTTTTTCTTCAGGCCTCATACAGGTTAACATTTACAAAATACATATAAATTTTTATTTTCGTAGTATATTAGCATAGCAAATTTTTATTTATTCGTCTGTCTATACACACATATGGATATATACGCAGAACAATTGCCAAATTTCTTCTTTTTCAAAACAATACGTGTGGATATTTTAAGCTAATTAAACGCATATTTAAATTATTATTAAGTAATTATTTTTAATTTACCCTCGAGATTCTTTTAAATTGGCTCATTTTAAAAAAAATAGGATTATTTTCTTCCATATTTTCTGATAAGAAAAAAATATTTTTGACCATTTTCAATTCTAATTAGGATTATGAGCACTTTTTAATGCGATTTTTTCCACCTAAATATTTAAAAATGCCTTTTATGGAAACTAATATTATTTAAAAACCTTTTATAAAATTGATAATTTAAGCTCTTTAAAAAAGGAAAATTTTCTTAAATCTTCGAAAGATTTTACCAAGCTAGGTTATCTTTGTATTGCACATTTTTTATTAAATTTATAACTAAGGTGAGAAGATATTTCCAAATTTATTCGTTTGGTTCAATTTAAATAAAATTTCTTCCTCGGTCAAATTTAATTATTTCCACTATCTATGAAATAATTTTTAAATTCAACAAAATGGTGAATGTGTAAAACATTTTATAATATAAAAGATTTAAAAATTTATATTTTTAAAGAAAATTTGTAAGATAAAAATCTATTTACTTTTGTTACATCTCTCCTTATCAAATTAAGCGATATTAAAGTTTGGTATTAAAATTCTGGATGCGTTACCAATCTAAATCACTGTTGTATTGGGTATTAATTCCTTAAATACGCCGTTAGATAGACTATCCTCTTGTAAATTTCATTTGGAATTGAAGCAATTTATGAATAGTTTGTTAAAAAGTATTCAATCCAAGATTCAAACCTAGGTTAGGTTTATAAAATGTGATAATTCAAAACCAGCTTTGAAAATCACTTATATTATACGTCTTAGTGTATTTAATATGTAGTAAAATGAACTCGTTAATAATTTCCAACTGCCTTTATTGTGATAAAAGCTATTATTTTAATTGGAAAAATACAATCGCAAATAGTTCCTATTTGGAAATATAGATGGCATGCTTTTGCCTTATAATTAATGATTAAGATTTTTTTTTTTGCTTATCCCTAGTACACATGGTAAAGGCCATGATAATCATGGTGGGTAGAAGTATGCGACTGCTTTTACTGTAAGAACACCACATGTCTACACTTGTGAAAATGCAGTTCGATTTTGCACTTATAAATGTGCCGGAGCCCCCTTTGTTTACTAGCACTCGCTGGTGGGGTTGGACTTTTTCAAGAATCGGGGGCCATTGAAGCGTTTTTTTTTAATCAGAAAAAAAAGTACCCAATACGGGATTCGATCCCGGGTTGTCGCGGTCGAAAACCAACGTTTTAGACCATCCTTCCACCGACCCCCAGGTTAGTATGTAAATAGGTCTGACTAGCCGAATGACCCGGGCAACGCCCGTGTTTTACCCAATTGAATGTTTTTATTCAAATACTATTTGTTACAATTATAAATTGGCGCCTTAAATAAATGCATACATTAGTTAATAACTATATCCTATGTGCTTTATCTGTCTATGTACTGTTGGCTTCCGTAGGCGTCTCTTACTGGGAAAAAGAAAGAGAGGATTCCATTTAGTTATTAACTAATATATGCATTTATTTAAGGAGCGACCCGCTCCAACACAATAGTTACAAAAACCAAAAAGCGAGTGGGGGTGAGGGGGGGGGGCAAAGGTGGCGTGATCGTAGCCAACCAATAGGAGAGCGCCATTCCAAAAAAAAAAAAAAAAGCAAACGGTGACAGAGATGAAGAATTAAGAACGCATGACGCTCGTAACTGTATATAGAATGTCATATCAGACAATTCAAAAAAAAAAAACCTTTAATATGTTCTCATTTTAGAGAAAGAATTCCATCCAGGGAAGATACACTCTTATATGATATCAGACGTTATTTTGATCTGCTGAATTGAAAATAATGAGAAATGGCCATTTAATCTAGAGAATTTCATGAAGGAAACCCGGCTATTCACACTGCCCTTGCAGAAACATCGTTTGTTTTTTCTAACGGCGTAATTTATTTTTTTCAGAGAATTGTTTCCAATTCTTTTCAGGTGATGAACAAATGTGACATTTTGACTGGTGGACTTAGATTATGACATACAGCGGTGATTATTTTGTAACTCAAACAAGTTACTGTCAAATCTTCTGTAGGGACACTAACTATATGTTTGATTTGCATAGATGTAATTGCATATTTTATAAATGTATATTCATCTTTAAATTATATCTCAGTGATAATTATTATTTGAAGCAGATTATTGGAATAATATAAATATATTGCATATTGCAGTAAGGTCTGTAGAAATAACATTTGATAATATATTTACATAATAGGGAAACTACCAAAATATATTTTACAGAATTTAAATATAGTTCCATTATATACAGTGAAGGTTGGGAATATACTGTTGCCATATTTACATATTTACAAAGGGAATCCATTTCTTCCCACTCCCTATACAGTTTGTAAATACATAAGGGATGTGTTGAAATTCCAGGTTTTCTCAGAGATGATCAATTCCATTTTAGATATAGTTTAATACTATGCAAGATTCTGTGCTTCACTTCCATCAATAATTGACAATATGACCCAGAATAAGTATATTGCTACGGCGTTTTATGGTTTCCACAAGTCCATATCTCAGAAGAAGGCCAAGTGACACTCACTCCTCACTTTCTTACTGCTACTCTTTTTGTGTTGTGTTTCTTGCTTCCCTCTTTCTCTTTCTTGTTTTTTTTCCCTTTTTATCTTTTTCTTCTGTCTATATCGTTGTTTCCTTTGTCTCACTGATTTGTTCTTATTCATACCTCTAGTGAATCCTGTATAGGGTCAGTGACCCTAAATAAAGGCTTTTTGTTGTTGTTGTTGTTGTTGTTGTGTACTATGCAAGATGTATTAGCCTGCCATCTGTTATCAAAAATTCGAACTATTTGTGACCTGTATGATTCTCTTTATATAAAGCCATTTTATACTGCCCTCATTGCAATGATAAATTAATGGAAGGGCCTGGCTCATCAGTGGTGAACCCTCATTAGGGCAGTAGAAAATATTGTTTTATTTTAAAATAATATACATCAAAATAGTTCAGATTTCTGTTAATACTATGTGTTTTGGTCTACTGCTTTTCAGGAATAGATTTCAAATGATAAACCTCCGATTTTCCATTTATGATTATATGCAAATAAAATATGAGGTTATGTATTTAATCTGATAGATGGCAGTAACCATCAGTAACGTTCGGTTATACGATTCATCATCATCATCATTTGTATCTCTGTGCTTCCTTAACATGGTCATATCTCACAACCAAGGATTTCATCACTTTTTTTTTTCAAATTTTACAAATTTTATTATTATCTTTAATATATATAATCAAACATAAAGCAAACTTTTATCGTTTTATTTTTTTCAAAAGTTATAAAATGTATTATATTTATATATTTATTTGCCACATCTATCGTTAAAATTTGGTACAAATAAATTTACTGACAATGTGTTTCTTTTCAATACAATCATCAAATGTTACCTCTACAGACCTTACTGCAATAATATGAGTTATTGAAGTAAATTGCAGTAAGGTCTATAGATATGATATTTGATGATATTATTTAAAAGAAACACATTGTCAGTAAATTTATTTGTACCAAATTTTAAAAATGTATCATATATATTTTAATATTAAATAAATAAAAAAATTCAAAACGAATTAAAGTAAATAAAACTAATTTTCAATCAATAAAAAACAACCCCAAGTATTTTTTTATTCGAAAAAAAAAAAGCAAAAACAAAATAGGCAATCGCCAAAATCCCTATCCTCAAGGGAAAAGCTGTTATTATAGTTTAGATTGTTTTAATTATGGTCAATTTTAAACATTTCTTTTTTTTCTTTCCCCACTCACTGAATATTCTGTGAACGCCTATAATTAATATGTCAACATTTGGTGCCGTTTCTTTCACCCTGAGGTGTTAAAAAACATAATTGGGCATTCTTCCTAAAGGGGGTTGAACTTTTTATTTATTCTGCTTTGAAAATACGCTGTGTATTTTTAATACGAAATGTGTACATTTGACTTAAAGGGTGCATTTAAAACATACTCAATCTAATTATTTAAACTTGTTAGGTTATAATTAAAGTATTTTGTTTTAATTGTGGACTACTTTATCTAAAGAATAAAATATTTATTGCTATTAATTTGCATATTCTGTTTCGTAACTAGTTAACGAATTATTTTCATACTTACTTTATTTACCATCAAATTTTACGGAAGGTTTTATTTAAAAACTAGACGGGTGACCCGGGCTTCGCCCCGGGATTGACCCGTGTGCATATCTACCCGAGTGATATATATTTAGATAAGTTTTTTTTATAATTGTTTGTTATTAGCATTATCTATTTGTTTGCATCAGCATAATTTAATCGTTGATAGAGGGCGCTGTTCGTGAGCTAAGTAGAATAATTTGAATATATAGTTTTAATAATTGATTTATATATTTTTTAAAATAGCTTGTCGTCTTCCCCGTATTTTTTACCTATGTATGGGAATTTTGGTTTGAATTAGTGAACAACTGCGAATTTGTATACAGGACATACAAACAAACAAACATACAAACATTGATTTATATATACAGGGTGATCCAAAAGTCCCGCACAACTTTAAAAATTAATAACTCCGCGAATATTTGCGTTAGAGCAATGCGGCAAACACCATTGTGTTCAGGATGCAATGGGATTTTTTATGGCAAATAATGAAAAATTCGAAATTGATTTTAGTTAAAATTTTATTTGCTAGATGGCGCTCTTCCAGAATCAGATATTCAGCGGCCAAATTGTTTGATAAATTGAAAAATATAACTGATCGACACGTATTTTTTCTTTTTGAATACCAGGAAAGAACCCTAATAATATAAAATGATAAATTAATAAAACACCATTTCGCCAAAAGTTAGAAGAAATGGTTAACGATTTTTAAATACAATCTGAGATATGTAAAATAGGTATATGCAAATTTAAACATGTAGCAAAAAATATATATATATTTTAGATGCGGTTTGCTGGAATCCTCTCAGCTTTTTAAATTTCGAAAATAATAATTTCTATTTTTTTTTTAAATTCAACTTTCTCTCGGTATCGATTATATTTATTTTAATTCATTTGAAAAATATTTATCTATCTCTGATGATTTATTTTACTCTGGAATGCCGTTGTTGTTTTTGTCGTGTCCAATAAAGAGCCTCAGATATCTCCATGCATCTCTATCACAGCAGCATTGTGCACTATCTTGGGTGTGTAAAGCAGCTGCTCTGGGTCTATGTCAATTTTCTGCAAGGCTGCGGGCATGAGAATATGTGGGTAGGTGTTAGTCCACACCAGGACAGTTGCATGTTCTATAGGTACTTGTGCCATCTGGATATATTGTCATCCTTTATAATGTTTTGTTCTAAATCTTGTTATAGTTTTGTCATTTTTCTCTCGGAGTTTATTTCACATTTTGATATTTTCTTATTTTTTGTTTAATTATCTTGTATTTTGCAAAAGCATTAGCGTCAAATAATGACATTTGTTCTTTCCTTTGGCTCAACCTTCTGGCTTCTTTTGCAAATTCAACTGTTATTTCATTACCCCCGATCCAAACACTGGAAGGAATCCATTGTAGAATGCAGTTATTCTCCAATGATATCAGTTGAGTAAGTAACGAGTGTATTTTCTGTTTGATTTTAGTATTACCCTTCTGAATTGCTTCTAGATCGGATATGAAGTCGTTGTACGGTATATTATAATTCCTTCTGCTTGATGCAGGGATGGTTGGTTCAGGCATACATCAAGAGCTTTCCAGACAGCTCTCAGTTCACAAGTGAAGTTTGACGAAATCTTTCTTGCTCCTTCTTTGATTTTGATGTATGTTCCATCTTGCAGTATTATGTTAATTCCAGCCCCTCCATTACTTTTGGTAAGGTCTGATGATCCATCTGTATATGTGGTTAAATAATTTATCTGATCGCATAAACCAATTGTGTCAAGTCTTTTCTTTTTAAGTATGTTTTTGTTCTCTTTTTTATTGCAGGGTTCATTCAGGTTAAGATTGATGATTACATTTGATGGCAATGGGGTAAGAAATATTGGTTATTCTCGAATTTGAAATTCATTATGTTTCATTTTTATGCTCTTTCTAATATTGTTGTACTGAAGTGTTGAAGATCTTTTGAGCCTTTCTTTTTGTGTCCAGTTTAAATAGGTTCTATGGGATATGTGTTCGGTTTCTTTAGTTTTTAAGCTATTGGTGAATTTTATTGTTTATAATTGTCTTCTGCTTTCAAGTAGTTCTAGACCACATTCTCTCTGAATTTTCTAATTGTTGGTATTTGAAGCAGAACCAGTGATTAATTTGGCCGCTTTTGCTTGAACACTGTCTAGTCTTCTTTTTAGTGATGAACTTGAGGGAGCCCAAACAGGTGTTGCATATTCCATTATTGGACTTATTAAGGTGATATATGTTGTTCTGAGAATTTTGGATTTTGCTCCCCAATTTGTTCCACACGTTCTCAGAATGTTTAGGTTTCTGGTAGCTCTATTTGAGGTGCTAATTATGTGTTCTGTAAATCGCAATTCCTCATCAAGTATCACACCTAGGTAATTTGCAGATCAAATTTTATCAATTATATGGTTGTTTATGCTTATTTTGGAGTTGAATTCATGCCTTTTTTCCTGTCAGTGAAGGAGACCTATAGGTTTGTGTTTATTGGGTTTATTGCCATTTTGAGTTTCATTGCCAATTTTTCCAGTCCTCTCATTGATGTGTTCAGTATTTTTCTGATATTTCTGTACTGCTACTTGTGTGCCATATGGCTATATAATCTGCATAACAGGCAACTTTTCTGTCTTCAGTGAGGTAAGGATGGATGTTGTTAAGGTTGTGTCGTAATTAGATATACAACAACTCAAACTTGACCATGACTCTTTTTTTCAGCTCTTATTCTTTTCGTTTGGCCAAAAACAAATGTCCAATTTATATACACATATATTTATACATAATGAGGCTTTAAATAATACGAAAAATATTCTTCTATTTACATAAACAACAGTTAATATATAGCGAGATGAGTAGAGGACTGAGCACAGATCCCTGAGGTACACCAGCCCATGTTCTTTGGTCCTTGGAAAATGTTCCATTGACCCGAACCTTCATCCTTCTTCCCCTTAAGATGTCTGTAATCCAGATTATGTTTTTTCCTCTTACTCCGATGTTGTACACACACACACAGCCTTTCAAATAATTTCTACACTTGATATAAAGCTGAGGTCATATCCAGGAATACGGCCGTTGTCTACTTTGGCGGTTTTTCCTGGAAAGAATCTATTATTGATTGGCAGAAGTAGAACAGTTGATCAGTTGTACAGTGTCTGGATCTTTAGGCAGTTTGGTAGAGTTTATTTTATTATTGTTAGTGAGCCAGACTATGAGCCTAGAGTGGATAATTCATTCTGTTATTTTACAAAGTATGCTGGTGAGATCAATTGGCCGATAGTTCTTGTATTCCTTGGCATCTTTGTTTGGTTTCAGTATTGGCACTATAATTGATATCTTCCAATTCTTTGGTAGTTTACCAGTTTGCCATGAAATGTTCAGTATTTGTAGGAGTTGATTTTTAGCTTTGTCTTCAAAGTGTTTAATCATTTGACCAAAGATTAGATCATCTCCTGGTGACCTCTTGGATTTAACTTTCCTATTGATGAGTTTAGCTCATTCAGTGTGAAGTCTCTAGAGTAAATATCATGTTGATGATAATTTCTTGCTTGTTTAACTAACCTGTTTACATTATTTTTTAGAGTCCTGCCTTCATTCGTATAGCTGAGTCTGGAAGTGCTTGAAAGATATTCAGCAATTATTTCAGCCATCTGTTTGTTCGTTCTCGCTATTCATATAGGTTAGAGTATTGGAGGATTAGTGTTGGTTTTGATTGTTTTATAACACTAATTATATTCCAGTGATGGCTTTCCTTTTTGGATCCATTTTTTTCGCAGAATTCTGCCCATTTTTCTCTCTCTCTCTTGTTTGAATATCCAGATTTCTTGTTCTATTTTGTGACTAATTTCAATGAGTTCCTTTATGATTTCTTCTGTTTTATTTGTTTTAAGAAGTTCATTGATATTTTCTTTCTCTGCAATCATTGCCTTGATATTGTGGTCCTTCCAGTAAGGTATTCACAGGTCTTTACGTCTACCTCTAGGTATCGATGCTTTTGCAGCTTTGGATATGTTCGAAGATAATTTTTCCATTTTTTTTTGTTAATTGTTCTGTGATTTAATTCTTCGTTGCACAGTTCTTCAAGATTTTCTGTGAATTTTTTTCCAGTGTTCTTTCATTCTGTTGGAAATTCTCAATTTTGAATTTTAGGGTTGTTAAAATTGGTCTGTGGTCACTGATTGCACTTTTCAGAATTTTCCATTGTGTTGTGGGTGCGATGTTGTAATTTATCGCTGTGATGTCTATTGCGGATTCTGTGCCTGTGGACTTGGATAGATAGGTGCTCTTTTCGTTATTTAACGGTGTAAGGTCGAGGTCGGTTAGCATGTCCTCAACCTGCTGACCTTTGTTATCCTGGACAGGTGATCCCCAAGTTGGCCTTTCGGCGTTAAAATCACTAAGTATGATTGCGATATCCGAAGACGCTTCACTTAATGTCTCTATCAGGCCTGTATTGATGCTAGTATTATCGTGGTGATAAACATTTATGATTGGAATTGTTTTATTTGTAAGATAGATTTCTATTGCCTGAGTTTCTGTCGTGATTTCTCTAGGCTTACTCTGATTATAGGCGATTTCCTTAAATTTGATTTTTAGAGTTTTAATCAAAACGGCAAGTCCTCCCCGAATTTTCTCGGTCTGTCCTTTCGTAGAGTTGTATAATCTTTGATATTGAATCTCAGATTCTGATTCAATTTTGTCTCCTGAGGACAAGAAATATGTACATTGTTGTCACAGAGAAGACAAGTCAGCTCTTTATTTTTTTCTGGGTACCATTTATATTGAGTTGTAGTAGATTGAATTGTGTCCTCGTAGTAGATTTCTCATCATGAGCTCGAGCTGCAGCTCCTGACGCGGCAGTTACCCCGGACGCGGTAGCATTACTGGAGATATCAGTTTTGCTCTTCATTTGAAAATGGGTGCCGTTGCAACGTTAGTCATCTTGGAAACGAACTAGAATTTAGTCAAATATTCCAAGGGTCCAGGGGGGACCGCAAGGAGGTGTAGTCGGACTTCTCCCCTTCCCCCTGGAATGCCGTCACTACAGGATAAAGCACTCTTGGTGAATATTTTTAATTGTGATTCTGAATCTGCCACTGAAGCTTTACGAGCGTTTCGTTCCTTTAAAGATATTCGAAGCGGTAAAGGACCCATGAGTTGCTACTCTCTAAAGCGATTGATAAAAGGTTTTGAGGAATCTGGATCTCTGGAAGCAAAACCTCGGAGTGGAAGACCATCGACATGCAAGTCAGTGGCTGTTACGGTTTTGCAGAATGCTGAAGCTATTAAAACGTTATCCACGTATGGAGAAGTAAGTGCTAGACAAGTTTCTCGACAAACGGGGATTTCGTATGGAACAGTTTGGAGAGAACACACATTTAGAATTTTTCTATAAAAATACCCTAACAAAATTCAAAGTTTTCACGAGTTGAAAGTCTGCGATTTTGAGAAGCGTCAAGAATTCGCTGCATGGGTTTTCCGGCAAATTGATATTGATGAAAACTGGCTGTCAAATGTTCTAAGAATAGATGATGCTCACTTTTATCTAAAGGGAGAAATCAACATTCAAATCTGCCTCATTTTGGCAACAGAATTTATCGATGCCGGCCTACCACATTGGCCATGTTGAAGGCTTCTATCAGATGGCACGTTTTTTAAATTTCAACTATTTAATTGTGACCGTTCTGTCATCTATCGTCTGCAGGCGGTGTTTGGGAATGAAGGGCGCCACATTGAGCAAGGATTGTGACCTAATACAAGAGAGAAGGCAGCTAGCTCATGTGTTATATTTTGCAGCTCTTTGTTTTGGGTTATGGGAATAATAAATTCTGTCCTCACATCTTGACTCTTTTTTTTCTGTGAACAGTAATTTTTTTGTTTGTCATTTGCCCACATCTTATATTATGTCGTGCAGGACATGTGTTATAACTTCTCGAATAAAACTGGTATACACAATTTTATTCCTTATGTTTAGTTTATCGTTTTTCGCTCATTAGAAGAAAGAGCATAAGGAATATTCTCTGTATCCACCCCCCAAATCTAGAAACTTTGCGCAAAAATTAATACAAAATGATTTTACTACCACGTTTTTCAACGCAAAAGGTCGATTTAAAAATGATTTTTTTGAGGGGATACATTTTCAAAATTATGTACAGTATAATAAACAATGATAACATTTGACAAACCCATAGGATATTTGGAATGAAGTACGACAAATATATTTTGTCACTCCCCTCTATATTTCATTTGTTGGATCATGACAAATATCCAAGTGTCGCCAATTAGTCAAGAAACTACACATTCCTTATAACAAGAAATCCTATTAGTAGTGCCATCATAATTTTTGGCACTATATTAACATTTTAGAAATCGTGTATTGATATCAGTAGTTATTTTCAAACATTCAATCTATTTAAAAAAACTCCATCTAAAATATAAATATTTTTTGCTACATGTTTTAATTTGCATATACCTATTTTACATATCTCAGATTGTATTTAAAAATCGTCAACCAATTCTTCAAAAATTTGGCTAAAAGATGTTTTATTAATTTATCATTTGATATTATTAGGGTTCTTTCCTGGTATTCAAAAAGGAAAAATACGTGTCGTTCAGTTATATTTTTCAATTTATCAAACAATTTGGCCGCTGAATCTCTGATTCTGGTAGAGCGCCATCTAGCGAATAAAATTGCAACTAAAATCAATTTCGAATTTTTCATTATTCGCCATAATAAATCCCATTGTATCCTGAACCCAATGGTGTTTACCGCATTGCTCTAGCGCAAATATTCGCGGAGTTATTAATTTTTAAAGTTGTGCGGGACTTTTGGATCACCCTGTATATATATAGATGTTTAAACTGGTGAAGTCGCAGGGGCAGATGTTCAGGCTATAATAAAATTTGCGGGAGAATGATATTCATGTATCAAAAGGGAACTTCTCCCTTTAAATATGCATTAGAACAATACATTCTGTTAATAAACATAGTAAAAAATACTTTTTTTCAAGAAGGAGTTTCTTATTTCACCTCTCAAACTAGTTAGCATTTTTCTATTGTTGTCTAATGGAATGGGGTGTAAGGGTGCAGCTTTCGATCATGGCACCATGATCCAGGTACACTTTGGTGAAAGTCTGACTTTGCCTGTAGTTTGAAGCTGTTTCTAACATGGAAGCAGACTCCTTTACTGCCGACTCTAACATGAGTACAGACACAGCTCCTCCGTATCCCTGGAGTGGGACCCTTGCTGAGGTCTATCAACCGGGTCAGTTGAACTCAGGATTTTTAAAGAGGTCTTTCTCCTCTTCTAACAATACTGCTGTTGGTCCGTGACTGCTTATTGGTCAAAGTTATTCTGTTTGTTTCACAGCTGGCATTCATATCTGAAGGTCATTCCCCTATCCGCCACCTGAGGACTGTAGCAGTCAGCTCTGCCGTGAGAAGATCTTGAAGCTATTTTAGACACGTATGATTATTTTAAAATTTAAACAATTTTTCTTTCCCCTTCTGCTGTAATGATAAATTGATGGGAGGGCCTGACTCATCAGTGGTGAACCCACCCAGCGGTTTCGCCAGTTTAATCTACCAAAATAGCTGTAATATTTGATTATATTCAATTTTACACTTTTGAAACGTTACTGAAGCTGATCACTTGGAAAATTTATTCTAAATGAATTTTATGGACATAAGCTTTGACATAATCTGAGGACAGTAGAAATACATATAATTATAAATTTAAAAATAAAATAGGCTTATACTGACCTCTCACATGAGAACTTTAGATGGCAGAGCGCCGCCATCTAGTGGAACAGAAATCAACTGAATCTAATCTGCTTCTTGATATTTGCTCAACCAATTTTTTGAACAAATCAAGAAAAGCCAACCACGAACGCGTTTCGGGCTGTTGGCCCTCGTCAGCGTGGCGCAGGCTGTACTTCTATGACCAAAAAGCTCATGTGAGCGGTCAGGATTATGTTGGATATGTAAATTTTTTTTTTTTTAATATCAACATCTGGCCTTTTTTTTCTATTTACAAAATATTATTTTTTACATAATTATAAATATATAATATGCTTCGAGCAATTACTCTTCCACGCTTAAAACAGATGGCGCTCACTCTAATGTATCATATTATAATTGTTATCATGAAGGAAAAATAATGAAAATGCTATTTCCTGATCGTTTAACTAATAGTTGATGATGGCCTGCGCCATTTATCAGAATAAATATTAAATAATAGTTGATAGTTTGAAAAATGATTTCAGAATATTGGCTAAATGCTTTCGAATTGTTGTCATTGTTAACAATAAAATAAATGACGTAAAATTCTTCACTTACCTACAGTAGTTTAACTAAGTCCAATTTATCCCCTGTCTCACAATTGGTTAATTCTCCAGCCCCCTATTTACATACGCAAATTAGTATGCATATTAAAATAATAGGATTAGGGTTAAATACCCAACTTTGGAGCCAGCCTCTCCTAGATTCTTGCCCTAAACATTGGGTTCTCCCCCATCGGGTCTTTCTGCAAATAAACGCTAATAATTAATGCTATTTGATAATGGACGCCATCTATCATTGATTTTAAATTAGATAATATATTTACTGCAAATATTTTCCGATTATCATTACCGCGTTCAACATCTGAGTATATCAAAATTCAAAACTATTTTAAAGGCGTAAGATTCTTTTTGATATTAAACATTTTCAACTGCCCTTACTGCAATGGAAAAATTAATGAGAGGGCCTGGCTCATCAGTAGTGAACCCTCTCAGCGGTTTCGCCAGTTTAATCTACCATACTGCTGTTATATTGCATTTTTCGACAATTGTTTCGCCTTCTACAAGCTTTGGTCAAGCTTTTTAAGGCATCACTCATGTTTAGGTGTCTCCAAGCGCCCGCCGCGGGGAAGGGCCAAGGAGAAGGCTGGAGAGGCGACGGCGAGGCCGTGGGCACCCCGGGGGAGAAGAGGGCGAGTGCGCGCCGTTTTGAGGGAACCAAGGCAGCACCAAGCACACCTTGGCAACCACCAAGGCACCCAAGGTTTCAAAAATAGGGGATCATCAGAGATCAAAGGTCTGGCTTTTACCTTTCGACCTCCCGAAGGAAGTGATATATTGCATTTTTGGAACTTCCTTTTATAGTGATACTGTTGATAGACTCTTTGAATGGGTATTTTAGAAGAACTATGGACATAAGCTTTGAGGACAGTAGAATTACATACATTTATAAATATATAATATGCTTCGAGCAATCGCTCTTCCGCAAATATCAAATTGTGTCTTTTATTAGAACATTTATAATATGATGCACTAGCGCGCCATCTGTTATCAAAATTCAAAACTATTTTAAAGGCGTAAGATTCTTTTTGGTATTAAACAATTTCTACTACCCTTACTGCAATGGAAAAATTAATGGGAAAAAATATCTGAGTATATTTTGGAGATAAATTAAACTTTGTAAATGGGGTCTTTCTAAGATGGATTTTTTTAAACATAGACTAAAAGAAAGTTTATCCTCTGTTTTGAGAATAAAAAATCAATAAAAATCATCAATATATCAGTGTTATAAACCGTCGATCTTCGACAGTCATGACCTGGAATCGAATCCCGTATTGGACATTTTTTTCTGAAAAAAGAAATTGCTCCAATGGCCACCGATTCTTGCCAAAATCCTACCCATCAGTGAATATATAAAACAAAACGAAACTTTGGCACACTAATTAATAGGTGGACGCTTATCAGTTTGCCAAAGTTGGTGTTGTGGCTTTGTCACCGACCCGATGCCGCTAGTTGCGGCGACGGTCAATAGATGGCGTCAGATTCTGACGTTTATTTTGACGGGAGAGGCGACCATTGCTTCCATGGATTAATTTCCTCCCGGCAAATTTCCCATCTATTAATAAGTGTAAAAGTTTAATTTCTTCCTACATATTTAGACATGTGGTGTACTTACAGTAAAAATAGTCGCTTTCTACCCACTATGATTATCATGGCATACTTGGGATAAGTACCATTATTTTCAACTGTATAAACCAATCATCTTTTATCCAAATTCTAACATCATTCAAAATCTCTTCTTCTTTCTTTATTATCCCTAGTACACCTGGTAGAGGCCATGATAATCATGGTGTGTAGTAGTTGGTAACTGCTTTTACTATAAGTGTATCACATGTCTACACATGTGAAAAGCAGTTCGACTTTTGCGCTTAAAACTGGGCCAGAGTCCTGTTTGGTTGCTTGCACTTGCTGGTTGGACTGAAAGAATTAGGGGCCATTGAAGCAATTTTTTTTTTCAATTAGAATAAAAGTTAAACGAAAAAACATGGTGAAGGAAGACGAGTTTCTTTTATTGATGCACTAGACGAATGGCCCGGGCAACGCCCGGGTTTTACCCGAGTGCGAATATATTTTAAAAACGTTGTTTTGGGTGGTCGCTATAGACAGGGTGGTCTGTATAGACAGGTGTATGTATCACACAGCCGATAACAGGGTTGTCTAGAGTGGCCGCTATAGACAGGGTGGTCTGTATAGACAGGTGTATGTATCACACAGCCGATAACAGGGTTGTCTAGAGTGGCCGCTATAGACAGGGTGGTCTGTATAGACAGGTGTATGTATCACACAGCCGATAACAGGGTTGTCTAGAGTGGCCGCTATAGACAGGGTGGTCTGTATAGACAGGTGTATGTATCACACAGCCGATAACAGGGTTGTCTAGAGTGGCCGCTATAGACAGGGTGGTCTGTATAGACAGGTGTATGTATCACACTGCTGATAACAGGGTTGCCTAAGGTGACCGCTATAGACAGGGTGGTCTGTATAGACAGGTGAATGTAACACACTAATGATAACAGGGTTGCCTAAGGTGACCGCTATAGACAGGGTGGTCTGTATAGACAGGTGGATGTATCACACAGCTGATAACAGGGTTGTCTAGAGTGGCCGCTATAGACAGGTGTATGTATCACACAGCTGATAACAGGGTTTTCTAGAATGGCCGCTATATACAGGGTGGTCTGTATAGACAGGTGGATGTAACACACTGCTGATTACAGGGTTGCCTAAAGTGTCCGCTATAGACAGGGTGGTCTGTATAGACAGGTGAATGTAACACACTAATGATAACAGGGTTGCCTAAGGTGACCGCTATAGGCAGGGTGGTCTGTATAGACAGGTGGATGTATCACACAGCTGATAATAGGGTTGTCTAGAGTGGCCGCTATAGACAGGTGTATGTATCAAACAGCTGATAACAGGGTTTTCTAGAATGGCCGCTATATACAGGGTGGTCTGTATAGACAGGTGAATGTAACACACTGCTGATTACAGGGTTGCCTAAAGTGTCCGCTATAGACAGGGTGGTCTGTATAGACAGGTGGATGTAACACACTGCTGATAACAGGGTTGTCTAGAATGGCCGCTATAGACAGGTGTATGTATCACACAGCTGATAACAGGGTTGTCTAGGGGGGGCAGGGAGGACACGTGTTCGCCGGCGGCAGCCAATGGGCGCGCATTCTATCCGTGAGCTTCAGAATAAGGCAATTATATAAGTAGATAGGTGCAAGCTTTCGGGTAAAAACCCTTCAACAGGTGAGTAATGAAGCTTTTAAATTTTACCCGAAAGCTTGCACCTATGCATCAATAAAATAAACTCGTCTTCCTTCACCATGTTTTTTTCGTTTAATTTCAAAAATTAGGAATAATTCTTTATTTATATTTAAATTCGTTATTACCCCATATCTAAGAATAAAAGTTACCAATGCGGGATTCGATCCCAAGTCTTAGCGGTTGAAAACCAACAGTTTAGATCACTCGTCAACTGACTCCCTAAAAAACCCTTCATTTATCCTGAAGTTAAAACAGACGAACTCTCCTATCTACAACAACAATCATTCTTGAAATAAAAGACACTTCGGCCATTAAATATTTTTATTGCCTTTTTATTTGAAGAAATATGAATTTCAGCCAGGCAGACTCTATCTTTAGAGACAATAAAAAGATTTACTGGCCGAAGTGTCTTTTATTTGAAGAAATATGAAAGCCGGCCAGGCATCCTCTATCTCTAGAGACAATAAAAAGATGTACTGGCCGAAGTTTCTTGTATTTAAAGAAATATGAATGCCGGCCAGGCAGCCTCTATCTTTAGAGACAATAAAAAGATGTACTGGCCGAAGTTTCTTGTATTTAAAGAAATATGAATGCCGGCCAGGCAGCCTCTATCTTTAGAGACAATAAAAAGATGTACTGGCCGAAGTTTCTTGTATTTAAAGAAATATGAATGCCGGCCAGGCAGCCTCCATCTTTAGAGACAATAAAAAGATGTACTGGCCGAAGTTTCTTGTTATATAACCACAATATAGAGCTGGAACCCATTGACTCCGCCTGCTGTCACTTGGTGACCTTCAAGGGACAGTGACGAAGTGACCACAAGTGACAAATCACATCACTTCACGAACCCATCAAACCTGCTCATTATTAACGTCGTGTGCATTTGATTATCCGCTTTGTTTGTATCGTCTGCTCATTTCTCATTGCCCTGATGGATATTTAATCTTCTTTAATCTAATTTATTGAGGTCATTTGTCTAACTCTTTGTTTCTTTTAAAGGTCGAATTATTTAGAATCTTTTGGCATTCGTTCATTTGATAACAGCGATGGTTTTCTGGTATCTACACTTACACGTAAACAAAACTTAAGGAAATTTCATATTTTGATGTCGTCGGTCGTTTTTCCTTTTTGACAAATAACATAGTTTTATTGACATCCCGTAAATACAAATATCCAAAAATGTACAGTCCGCACTATTCAAGTAGATATGAAAAATTTAATTAAAAAAAAAGAAAGAAAATTAAAAAATACAATAAAATATATATAAAATGAAAGGATTTAAAAGCACGAATGTTTCTTTTATACATAATACAAACTTCTACTGCCCTTACTGCAATGAATAAATATATTGGGAGGGCTTGGCTCATCAGTGGTGAACCCTCCCAGCGGTTTCGCCAATTTAATCCACCAGACCGCTTCTCAGAGCTCTAATACTGTATTGGACGATTCTGCTTATATACGCAGCACTAAAGGATGGAATTTCAGAAATGGTTTTCAAGAAAACTATGGACATAAGCTTATAGGACAGTAGAATTACATTCAAATTATATTAAAATATATGCTATGTACAATGAATATGTACATGATACCACCGCTGCAGAGTTTGATGGAAGATTGCCAACGGTTCTCCAGCGATACCACACAGAAGAGAAGAGAGATAGAGACAGAGGCAATTTTGTTCACACTTGGTTATCTCGTTCTGTCACTTATACCAGCTGGAGTGGTCGGTGGACGAGTTTATAAACGGTATGAACGAGAGTTAATGATAAACAAGAGTGATGTATTGAGAATATAGTTAAAATTAATTATAACAGACTAGACGAAAGGCCCGGGCAACGCCCGGGGTTTACCCGAGTGCGAATATATTTTAAAAACGTTGTCTTGGGTGGTCGCTATTGACAGGGTGGTCTGTTTAGACAGGTGGATGTAGCACACTGCTGATATCAGGGTTGTCTAGAGTGGCCGCTATAGACAGGTGTATGTATCGCACAGCTGATAACAGGGTTGTCTAGAGGGGGGCAGGGAGGCCACGTGTTCGCTGGCAGCCAATGGGCGCGCATTCTATCCGTGAGCTTCAGACATACAGACAAACAGACAGAATAAGGCAAATATATAAGTAGATGGCACACTAATGCGTCATATTGAATATGTAACTGTATTAAACTGGCGAAACCGCTGGGAGGGTTCATCACTGATGAGCCAGGTCCTCTCATTATTTTATTAATGCAGTAAAGGCAGTAGGAATTTGATTTATTTTTGAAAGACACATATGCATCAAAATTAGTTCGAATTTTTTATAACAGATCGCGCGCTATTGCATGATAATGAATATGTAGTGTCCAAAGTCTCTAGAAGCTGTTTAACATACAGTACCGGAATATACTCACCAAATATTGGACATGACAAACCAGAGTGATAGGATCGAACCCCGGGGGAGTTGGTCATTAAGTCTGGGGGGAGAGATACTGACCCCCAGATATCGAATTCCAAGACAATCAGGTTAGACTCGTGTGGCATTCATTCCCTGCCCAATCGAATTTATCCGAAGGTTCTAATGATGTCATGATATCGCTCACACTAAATTGAGATTCTGACTTAACCTTTGTTAGGTTCTCTGACCTGATAGACAATGCTTCTTGTTATAATTGAAGGATTTTATTGATTTTTCAAATATTTATTTTATATCCTCAATCACAACAGCAGCATCAGGATCCATGCTAGAGTCGGCAGGAGGATTTCCATCCTCGATTTTAGGAGCGACCTCATCTGAAGCTAATTCGGACTGCTCAGTATGTACATTAATGAATAAAACTTAAGGAACTGGAGAGTCTTTGATTTTGCCGGTCTTTTGTTTCTTTTTGAAGAGGTCATAGGCAATTTTGTTCACACTTGGTTATCTTATGTGTCTTCAATAAAGATCACTGTGTATAAAATATCTTTCAGTGGTATTGTCTGAGAGATAGAGAAGTATGACGTCACTGGAGACCTGATCAAGAACAGAGAAACTGAAGAATTGGACTGATGGACTGGATGGGAAGTTATGAAGAAATAAAGAACTCAAGATAGAGAAGTATGACGTCACTGGAAACCTGGACAAGAACTGAGAAACTGAAGAATTGGACTGATGGACTGGATGGGAAGTTATGAAGAAATAAAGAACTAAAGATAGAGAAGTATGACGTCACACTGGCGACCTGGCCAAGAACAGAGAAACTGAAGAATTGAACTGATGGACTGGATGGGAAGTTATGAAGAAATAAAGAACTCAAGATAGAGAAGTATGACGTCAATGGAGACCAGGACAAGAACAGAGAAACTGAATAATTGGACTGATGGACTGGATGGGAAGTTATGAAGAAATAAAGAACTCAAGATAGAGAAGTATGACGTCACACTGGAGACCTGGACAAGAACAGAGAAACTGAAGAATTGGACTGATGGACTGGATGGGAAGTTATGAAGAAATAAAGAACTCAAGATAGAGAAGTATGACGTCACACTGGAGACCTGGACAAGAACAGAGAAACTGAAGAATTGGACTGATGGACTGGATGGGAAGTTATGAAGAAATAAAGAACTCAAGATAGAGAAGTATGACGTCAATGGAGACCAGGACAAGAACAGAGAAACTGAATAATTGGACTGATGGACTGGATGTGAAGTTATGAAGAAATAAAGAACTCAAGATAGAGAAGTATGACGTCACACTGGAGACCTGGACAAGAACAGAGAAACTGAAGAATTGGACTGATGGACTGGATGGGAAGTTATGAAGAAATAAATAACTCAAGATAGAGAAGTATGACGTCACTGGAGACCTGGACAAGAACAGAGAAACTGAAGAATTGGACTGATGGACTGGATGGGAAGTTATGAAGAAATAAAGAACTCAAGATAGAGAAGTATGACGTCACACTGGAGACCTGGACAAGAACAGAGAAACTGAAGAATTGGACTGATGGACTGGATGGGAAGTTATGAAGAAATAAAGAACTCAAGATAGAGAAGTATGACGTCAATGGAGACCAGGACAAGAACAGAGAAACTGAATAATTGGACTGATGGACTGGATGTGAAGTTATGAAGAAATAAAGAACTCAAGATAGAGAAGTATGACGTCACACTGGAGACCTGGACAAGAACAGAGAAACTGAAGAATTGGACTGATGGACTGGATGGGAAGCTATGAAGAAATAAAGAACTCAAGATAGAGAAGTATGACGTAAATAAAACTAGAACCTGCTCACAGAAACATCAAGAAGAAGCTATCTCGACATTCAACAAGAAGACAACACATATTGACAAGTTGGTAAAAGGTGAAAAGTTATCATCGACATATCCCAAATATAACCAGACGTAGAAAAAGCCATGTTCTAATTACTGAATCATTAGTTAAAAAGCTAAAAAATACCACAAGCTCGTTTTACATGATCATTCATCACGGGGCGACAAAAACCGCTCAGATAACGTTCCTAACCAATTAATTTAAGATGCCAATAAAACTCTGGGTACGAGACTATCAATATTTACTCTCGTCTGCTTTCTTATAAAGAATCTTAACATTTTAATATTTGAATGTTAGAAAAATGTTTTGAAAAGGAGATTTTGGACCGTTGACTTTAAGTTATTTCTTAAGTAGAAAGTTATTTCTTCCTGGGAGAAATCAAAAATGAAATAGGAATCAGAATTTTCGATAAATAATATTCGATAGGTTTTTTTGTTAATTAATTCTACATTCAAAACATTTCCTAAATTATGAATATTCGACGAATTATATATTTTGAAGATATTCCTTCAAATCGTACAATATTTTACAGAAACGCAATGATGTATAGAAATGCATATATTTCTTCGAATTCTCCGACATATGTCAATATTTTTCTTTTCTTTCCTTCAATGCCTTCCTCTATTGAGGGTTGGCCACACGGTCTCTCCATATCTCCCTCCTTCAATGCCTTCCTCTACTGAGGGTTGGCCACACGGTCTCTCCATATCTCCCTCCTTCAATGCCTTCCTCTACTGAGGGTTGGCCACACGGTCTCTCCATATCTCCCTCCTTCAATGCCTTCCTCTACTGAGGGTGGGCCACATGGTCTCTCCATATCTCCCTCCTTCAATGCCTTCCTCTACTGAGGGTGGGCCACATGGTCTCTCCATATCTCTCTCCTTCAATGTCTTCCTCTACTGAGAGTGGGCCACATGGTCTCTCCATATCTCCCTCCTTCAATGCCTCCCTCTACTGAGGGTGGGCCACAAGGTCTCTCCATATCTTCCTCCGCCATTCTCTTCATCTCCTCGTGTCGTCCATTCTCCAAATGTTACTCTAGGGTTGGTACTGTGACAGGGCCCCAAGAACCTGCCACAGTCTTTTGTCCACCCGGGTATTATTTTCCTTTATAAAACATCAACAAACATTCTTATAAAGTACATTGCTAGATATTAAGAACAGAGCAATATAACAATAGAGCAGTTTATTAGACTAAACAAGTTATGCCTTGAAAAAGGTTTGGCGTTAAGCCAAATGAAATATTGACAAATAAATATTTTTATTCAATCCAATATATATGTCCTTGAATTATCTAATGATTTAAAGTATGAATTTCTCTTTTCTAGAACAGTACTGGTTCTGCCGCTGTCTGTCATCCAGGAAGCCTTCGCCGTCATCCCCCCTGACCTACAGGGCTACTGGGTCTTCTGGCATGGCCTAGACGATGACACCCTGGCCATCCTGGCGTCTGCCAAGACTATAAGTACTTCCTCGGTGTGAAACTGAGGATTGTTCAAGAAGACCTTGTCTAGAGGAGGACTCTCTCAAGGTGGGGAAGTCTTCCTTGCTGAAGAAAGCTGTAAACATACACAAATGTATATATTTCCCTACATTTTATCTACCATTTATTTACTCCTTTATTAAAACACACACATACATACAGCTTTATTAAGACCACCGGTCTTATACAGATTCACTAGGGGATGAAAGGAAGCATAGATGGAGCTCCTTTATTATCTTTATTTGATCTTGATTTTTATTCCTGTAACAATTGTTTAGAAGAATCAATAAATTGTTTAGATGTTTAAATGGGCTATTTCACAGAATAGAAACCATTGTTAAATTTTTCATTATTCATTGACACACATTGATCAGTTTCCATGACCTTGTATAGATATACAATGGAGTATAAAATATTATTCATTGAGATGTATTTCACTTCATAAAATTTATTTCCAGAAAATACGCGTAACACTATATGTTTAGAATTTATATTAGCAATATATTTTCTAAATATATATATTTTATTAGATCATTTCCAATATATTTCTATATTCAAAATTCGAAACTATTTTAAAGAGGCGAAATATTATTTTTGAAATTAAACATTTCTACTGTCCTCAAAGCTTATGTCCATAGTTCTTCTAAAATACCCATTCCAAGAGTCTACTAACAGTATCACTATAAAAAGAAGTTCCAAAAATGCAATATAACAGCGTTATAATAGATTAAACTGGCGAAACCGCTGGGAGGGTTCACCACAGATGAGCCAGGCCCTCCCTTTAATTTTTCCATTGCAGTAAGGGCAGTAGAAATTGTATAATTTCAAAAGGAATCTTAGGCCTTTAAAAGAGTTTCGAATTTTGATAACAGATGACGCGCTAGTGCATCATATTTCTATATTACCACATGGAAAATTAGGAAAGACAAACTTCAGGATGACACAGCAATTTATTTAAGGCAAGAACAAACTATAATTGATAGAAATATAAGAAAATAAACGAGGTAAGTTTACAGAGTAGCATAATATAAGCAACAAAATTGATACTCTGAAAATAATGAATACTTTGTTACAATATTATATGTAAAATTACCATGATTAGTTAGTATATTAGGAAAAAAACATATTTTCGTCAATGTTTGCCTTGTCTAAAAGACAGAATGTTTGTCTTAAGTGACCAGCAATAAATCATAAGAGACATTCCTATGTTACAGACGACTTCAACCAACCTATTATCCTGATTGGCTACTGGAGAAATGTTGCCGGTCGTAAGTCAAGACATTCAATTCCATTAACTCTTTCTTCGAAATCAGTGTTGCCAAACCGAAAGTAATATAATAAATTTACTCAGTGATTAATATTAAATTTATTATAGCGTTTTCTCTAATATTTTTCTTGTTAATTATGTTGAAATATCTTTTGATATTTATTTAAACATTTTTAAAATTATTTTTTATAGTTTTATTTTGTTTTAAAGCTGGAAAATTGTAATTTTCCTTGAATTTATTCTCTCTCTCAGAGAAAAATATTAATAGAAATTTATGAACAGTTATTATACATATGTTTATCTTCGAATTCTATTTCCATATTTACATATAAATTCTCCTAGTGTTCCTAACACATATAACTGGTGTAATGGTACAATCCTAATCACCACCATAACGTAAAGGAAGAATGAACCAAAATTCTTTGCTTTAATGCATTTTTAACGTAAAAGGTGCCTATTTTCTTTTTTTTTTCATTTTATCCATTTCATAATGGTATCGATTCGTTTAAAATAGAATTTTTGTTTATTTATTCCAAAAACAACACGCTGTCTAAATATTTGAGCGTATATATTTACACATATACTCATGGACAAAACTTAAGGAAGTTGTACCTTTTACCATGTATATCGGGATACGGACAATAACTCTGAAAGATATTACAATGACCTTTATTGAAGACATACGATATAACCAAGCGTAAACAACCTCTGTCTCCTTAAAAAAACAAAAAACAGACGACCGGCGATATACAAGATTTACCACTTCCTTACGTTGTTTTCCATGAGTATATATTGTGTGGCGTAGAAATAATTTATTATTTAATTTAATTATTCAATGAAAATATTCAACAGATTATATGAATATATATTACTCTGTTTATGTAAAATAATGATCGAAATATTTATTTGCTTGCTTGCTCAAGATTCTCTAGCTGTAGATAGTTTGGTTGAGTTGTTAATAATTGTCGACTAGTCGCCGTGACGTCATCAATAAATACTTTCACATCTCCAGATATACAAAGACTTGATTTCTACGCTACAATATCATAAACAGAAGATTTCTCGAGTGAGAAAGATCAATATGTAATTAATGTAATTGCATAAAAGGTTTTCAAAGCTAAATAAAAGCCTAACAAGAAACTCAAAGTGAATGTTCTTCTGTGAAAATTTTACAGTAAAAAAACAAATTCCATAACTAATTTATTTACCTATTATATTTTTAATATTTAATGAATTAATTATGTAGAATTACATATAAATATTTGCATCGAGCTCTTCCACAAACAATAAGGGCAAAGCCAGTTTGGAATAAATTAATTATAGGGCAATATAACTCTTCATAATTTATGCCTTTGTTCTTATTTTTGTGCAAGCTCATTGCTCGACGCAAATATTTATATGTAATTCTACTGTCCTAAAAGGTTATGTCCATAGTTTAGTTGAATACCATTTCTAAGATTCCACCCTTCAGTGCTGCGTATATAAGCAGAATGGAGCTCTAAATTAGAGCTCTACGAAGCGGTCTGGTGGATTAAATTGGCGAAACCGCTGAGAGGATTCAACACTGATGAATGGGGGGATCGGTGGAAGGCTGGTTAAACCATTTGGTTTTCGACCACTACGACCAGGGTTTGATTCCCGCATTGGACACTTTTTTCTGTTTTAAAAAAATGCTCCAATGGCCCCCGATTCTTGCAAAAGTCCAACCCCACAAGCGAGTGCAAGTAACCAAACGGGGCTCTGGCACATTTGTAAGTACAAAGTCGAACTTCTTTTCACATGTATAGACATGTGGTGCGCTTACAGTAAAAGCAGTCACTAACTATCTACCATGATTATTATGGCCTGTACCATGTGTACTAGGGATAGGCAAAAAAAAAAAAAAACACTGATGAGCCAAACTCTAGCAATATATTTTTCATCGCAGTAAGGACAGTAGAAGTTTGTTTTATGTTTAAAAGAAACATTCATGCATTAATGTTTTATTTTCTTGTATATGGATAATTACCGATTATAACTGTTTCTTTATCCGCCTCTATCATAAGTTGGCCTGGTATTACAGTATGTTATATACATATTGTTTGCGCCTAGTTATGTAAATAACTTGCTAGGCTGCATTGTTCTATGGTCATGTAAATTTTTATTTAGTTCTTTTAATTATTCTATAAACCGTTCACTATAAACCATCTTTCAACCCCGACTATATCCGTTTTTCCTCCTACTGCCCTCTCAGCCATAAAATCAATACTGTAAAGACCCTTACCAAACGTATCCATAGCCACTGCTCACTTCAGACCTTCAAAACAGAAGAGACCCATAATATTTTAAGAAATCTAAAAACCTGCCAATATCCTTTATCATTTATTTTAAGACATTTCCATAGCCCGTCTGAAATGCGAAATCCCCCAGTTTACAAATCTATTTGCAGTATTCCCTACTCACCTGTATCCATATCAATAGCCCGTCATCTGAAAAAATTCGGCGTTAAAACCTTCTTCTGCAACTCACCAAGTTTAAGTTCACTACTAAGAAACCCTATAACAAAAAGCAATAGCCTTAATTATCCTTGCAATATTAAGAATGCCATATACTCTATAGAATGCAACGAATGCAAAACCAAATACGTAGGTGAAACAGGTAGAAATTTAAATGTAAGAATATCTGAACATCAACGAAATATCGAAAACCAGGACAATAGATCTCTAGTATACCATCATGTAAGAGAAACAGGTCATTCCTTCGCACTATCCAAACCAATAACCCATTATTCCAACATCCCCAATAAACAACAGAGACTCATCATAGAATCCATTATATCAAGAAAACACAATAGTATTAACAGAAGAGTTGATATTCCAGAAGTTTATAATATACTATTCCCTGAGCTCACCCCAAGTCATCCAAATACAAGAATCATCTCAGAATAGCAGCAGTGGTAACCAGGCAGACATCTCCTGATAATGATAACTACAGCCTGGCTATGTATTCCTTGCTTCCTTGGTTTTTTCTGGTGGCCTATATTTTATTCGTTTGTTTGTCCTCTTATTAGAGATATATATATATATTTTAAATATTTTGTCTCAATTATATAATAGTTAATATGTAAAAGTAATATTTATATCTTCATAAAAATATGTAAAATAGTATCATTACATTTAACTCGTGTTCTATTGGCGTGTCATTATACCATGTTTTCTCCTGTAGAAGGGCGTCCGTGCCCGAAAGTTAGAGAACAATAAAATGTTTTTTGAAGAAGACACTCTTCCCTGGAGGAATGATTGATTTTGCTCTTTTAATTATGTAAATAAAATAAGTTAGTCAGCTAAAAGGAGTGAGGCGTCCTTCCTCTATTCAAACAGCTTTCTACATCGCAATCTTGCGAAGGGAAAACATTCTCAGTAGTCAATCCGCCGGTCTGGTCTCGTAAAGTACAGTCATCAACAAGCTCTGCCACATATCGTCATCTCCTGAGACCAGACTAGAGGCTGAAGGGCTAAAGGAAGTCCTGGCTCACATTGTCAGGAATCAAGCTCCAACACATATGCTGGAGCTTATTTAATCGCAGTCATTTTGTTATCTATTATTCTTGCATGAATATAAACTGCAGCGCCTTACACCTCAGGTATAAGTTAGCCTGGTATTGCCTATGTTATGTATACTGTATAGTGTATTCAATCACTGTCACAAGTTTATCTTATAATCTACACTATATTAACTTTAGCTATCTCCACCTCAGGTATAAGTTGGCCTGGTATTGCAGTATGTTATATATATTGTATAGTGTATTCAATCACTGTCACAAGTTTATCTGATAATCTACACTATATTAACTTTATCTATCTCCACCTCGGGTATAGGTTGGACTGGTATTGCAGTATGTTATATATATTGTATAGTGTATTCAATCACTGTCACAAGTTTATCTTATAATCTAGACCATATTAACTTTATCTATCTCCACCTCGGGTATAGGTTGGACTGGTATTGCAGTATGTTATATATATTGTATAGTGTATTCAATCACTGTCACAAGTTTATCTTATAATCTAGACCATATTAACTTTATCTATCTCCACCTCGGGTATAGGTTGGACTGGTATTGCAGTATGTTATGTATACTGTATAGTGTATTCAATCACTGTCACAAGTTTATCTTATAATCTAGACCATATTAACTTTATCTATCTCCACCTGGGGTATAGGTTGGCCTGGTGTTGCAGTATGTTATATATATTGTATAGTGTATTCAATCACTGTCACAAGTTTATCTGATAATCTAGATTATATTAACTTTAGCTATCTCCACCTCAGGTATAGGTTGGCCTGGTATTGCAGTATGTTATATATATTGTATAGTGTATTCAATCACTGTCACAAGTTTATCTGATAATCTAGATTATATTAACTTTAGCTATCTCCACCTCAGGTATAGGTTGGCCTGGTATTGCAGTATGTTATATATAATGTATAGTGTATTTAATCACTGTCACAAGTTTATCTGATAATCTACACTATATTAAATTTAGCTATCTCCACCTGGGGTATAGGTTGGCCTGGTATTGCAGTATGTTATATATATTGTATAGTGTATTCAATCACTGTCACAAGTTTATCTTATAATCTAGACCATATTAACTTTATCTATCTCCACCTCGGGTATAGGTTGGCCTGGTGTTGCAGTACGCTTGCTATATGCAAATAAAAGGTCTATGCAAAAGAATATTCCAGACGCGGGGAACAAAAAGTGAGGGAGAGATTTAAGTGGTAAGCCAGGCGCTCCTGATGCAATTCCAAATGGAAGCCACCTGATCCCTCGGATCTGGGAAATATATTTGGAGTTTATATAAATAAATATATATGGCGGGGATCGAAGTTCTATTCCAGAACCAATAAAACTTCTTAGCTTTTTTTATTTATTGAACGCCTAGCTGTCTCTCTGCTCTATACCTTTTATTTTATCTATAATATATAATAAGAGGTTAAATTAGTTTTTTTATGTGGTTTAAAGGTTTATTTTGGAAACTCGTTTCAAATCCCTCCAATCCTTTAATCTTCTGTCCAGTATTGTGTGTTCTCAGTGTTCGTTTTGGAGAAGCAATCCCTCTTGGTTCGTGGCAAGGTTACAACGTAGTATAACTGGTAAACTTGGGATAAGTAAGAAGACACGACCAGCTTACCTCGGGATAAGTAAGAAGATACGACCAGCTTACCTCGGGATAAGTAAGAAGACACGGCCAGGTTACCTCGGGATAAGTAAGAAGACACGGCCAGGTTACCCCGGGATAAGTAAGAAGACACGGCCAGGTTACCCCGGGATAAGTAAGAAGACACGGCCAGGTTACCTCGGGATAAGTAAGAAGACACGGCCAGGTTACCTAGGGATAAGTAAGAAGACACGGCCAGGTTACCTCGGGATAAGTAAGAAGACACGGCCTAGTTACTTCGGGATAAGTAAGAAAACACGGCCAGGTTACCTCGGGTTAAGTAAAAAGACACGGTCTGATTACCTCGGGATAAGTAAGAAGACACGACCAGGTTACCTCGGGATAAGTAAGAAGACACGGCCTGGTTACCTCGGGATAAGTAAGAAGACACGGCCAGGTTACCTCGGGATAAGTAAGAAGACACGGCCAGGTTACCTAGGGATAAGTAAGAAGACACGGCCAGGTTACCTCGGGATAAGTAAGAAGACACGGCCTAGTTACTTCGGGATAAGTAAGAAAACACGGCCAGGTTACCTCGGGTTAAGTAAAAAGACACGGTCTGATTACCTCGGGATAAGTAAGAAGACACGACCAGGTTACCTCGGGATAAGTAAGAAGACACGGCCTGGTTACCTCGGGATAAGTAAGAAGACACGGCCTGGTTACCTCGGGATAAGTAAGAAGACACGGCCAGGTTACCTCGGGATACGTAAGAAGAAACGGCCAGGTTACCTCGGGATAAGTAAGAAGACACGGCCTGGTTACCTCGGGATAAGTAAGGAGACACGGCCAGGTTACCTCGGGATAAGTAAGAAGACACGGCCAGGTCACCTCGGGATAAGTAAGAAGACACGGCCTAGTTACTCGGGATAAGTAAAAACACACGGCCAGGTTACTTCGGGATAAGTAAGAAGACACGGCCTAGTTACTCGGGATAAGTAAGAAGACACGGCCTAGTTACTCGGGATAAGTAAAAACACACGGCCAGGTCACCTCGGGATAAGTAAGAAGACACGGCCTAGTTACTCGGGATAAGTAAAAACACACGGCCAGGTTACCTCGGGATAAGTAAGAAGACACGGCCTAGTTACTCGGGATAAGTAAAAACACACGGCCAGGTTACTTCGGGATAAGTAAGAAGACACGGCCAGGTTACTTCGGGATAAGTAAGAAGACACGGCCTAGTTACTCGGGATAAGTAAGAAGATACGGCAAGGTTACCTCGGGATAAGTAAAAACACACGGCCAGGTTACCTCGGGATACGTAAGAAGAAACGGCCAGGTTACCTCGGGATAAGTAAGAAGACACGGCTAGATTACTTCGGGATAAGTAAGAAGACACGGGCAGATTACCTCGGGATACGTAAGAAGAAACGGCCAGGTTACCTCGGGATAAGTAAGAAGACACGGCTAGATTACTTCGGGATAAGTAAAAACACACGGCCAGGTTACCTCGGGATACGTAAGAAGAAACGGCCAGGTTACCTCGGGATAAGTAAGAAGACACGGCTAGATTACTTCGGGATAAGTAAGAAGACACGGGCAGATTACCTCGGGATAAGTAGGAAGACACGGCCAAGTTACCTCGGGATAAGTAAGAAGACACGGCCAGGTTACCTCTGGATAAGTAGGAAGACACGTTACCTCGGAATAAGTAAGAAGACACATTACCTCGGAATAACTAAAAACTTAAACTAAAAATAAGAAACTGCCAGATTACCTCGAGATAAGTAAAAAGACACGGCCAGGTTACCTCGGGAAAGGAACATGAAACACAACATCTTTTATAACAATAGATTATCTTAAGATAAGTAAAAACAAAATAAATCCAAATAATTATATTATTTGCCAAACTTATAAATTACAACAATAATTATTCAATATATCCAGTGGTTTCTTATAATTTCCAGCAAATGCTATCGACAGCAAAAGTTCAAATTCTCCAAGAACAATACAGATATGTGGTGTTGGGGCAACCATTAGTCTCGGCTGCTAATTGTATTTTTTAAAAGCGCGGCGTAGCTCCTTTGTCCGGGAGCCCTCAACCATTAGTGGAGAACATCGATGAAGGAATTTTAAATTGTGTCATCTGTGTTTGTTCAGAGGGATCTTGGTGACAATGTTATTACAAGGTGCTGTGAATTGTCACAGCTGGAGAGATTACAATTTTGTCCTGCAGACTGTATTGTCGGTTTCTCTACCACACAGTCTGTATATCAGGGATTCAATGTTTGTAACTTTACACGTATAGCTTTCTTTTTCCTCTTTTTATTATCTATTATTATCTTGAAAATAGAGGTTGCTTGGCCGGCATTCATACTTGTAATTTTTCGACCTTTCGACAGAAATCTTTTGTCGAAATTAAAGTTACATTTGTTAGGTTTATTAATTCAAGTAATTTTACTCTGTGTAAATAAATTATATAAATATATGAATAAATATAAATTGATGATGATAATATTAGCTAGCATATGTTAATTAACAATTTGGCAACGTAGTTAGTGCCTTCTTGATCCTTTCTTGTTTTTTGTATTTCTTCTTAATTCTTAAATTTTACTTTTGTACTTTCTATGCATAAAGATAATATTAAAAAAATATATTCAAGTAACATTTTCTCTTTTTTACCCCCAAAAACACCAACAACATGTTTACATTTTTCCTGGACAAATTTTTTTATCGAAAGGTCGAAAATATAAAAACTCTTTTGACCGAAGTGTCTTCTATTATTCTTTCTTTCCTCCATAAGCAAAAACTGTATAGAAGTTCTTTAACAAAATTTTCAAATTTTTTCCTTGATATTTTCGACTTTATCCTTTTCCCTCAATATAGAATGAGTCATAACACCAGTTTTGTCAAATTCTAACAAAATCCCAACAACCTGTATACCATGGTTTCAGGCTATATGACCCTCATCAGTACAGGGACGGCTTCGATTTTATAAAATCCTATGAGAAGAGTTATCAAATTGGTCAAATTTACCAAACAGGTGTTTAAGCTGGTAAAGTGTCAAAGACCGATTTCCAGACCAGAATACAACATAAAGTTGCGGGTGGATGATATTCATATACCAAGAGAGGTACCTCTCCCTTTAATTAGGAATCAGAACGATGGACTTGCTCATCACCACACACCCCTTACTGATAATGTTAAAGAATGACCCACAACACACACACACACCCCAGTTATGACAAATTAAGACAAAAGGCCAATCTGTATACTAGGGTTTCGATCTATGGCCTTTATCAGTACAGACACAATCAATTCGACACATTACATAACCCATTTCGTAGGGTGTTATGAAATGGATTTTTGTCTACTGGTGTTTGAGTTTATTATTCATCACACATCACCAGTAAATGTTTTTATCTGTGGTGATAAACATAATACATTTTTATAATGTATAATAAAAAGGGAAAATTTATCTTTAGTTACACCAATATCATCCTCCCGCTACTCTATGTTATATATATGTTGTATATATGTAAATTTTTAAGATTTAAACAGAGAGGTATGTAAATATATATGTTATGCAAATCTATAAGTAGGTATGCACGGGCGGACACCACGGGTGGGTGACGCCACGTTGATAAACAACGTGCCTTGATTGGCTGCCAGAGACACGCCCTCTTCACCTACTGATTATTAGGCAGCAGGTATCTTCTGCATAGATTTGTACCAAGTTGTACCACAATGGTACATTTGTGATACATATAGCACAATGGTACCTATAGGATGGTGGTACAATAACGGGTAAATGTAACGCCATCATAAATTGCATACATTGGTATATTTACATAAGATAGGTACAAGAATACAACAACAAAGCCTTTATAAGGACACACGTCCCATACAAGATTCTCCCAGATACAGAAGTAAACATAACAGTTAACTACAGAAGTGGAGATTAACATCGACCTTTCTTCAAGTTGGATCCATCTTCTGTGTTACACCTTTTGACTGTGCTGTTCTCCAGTATTTGTGAAAAGACAATACATTGGTCTTGCTTTTCACTAATTTTTCCAATAAAACATGTGGCGTATTGTTTTCATGAGGTAGAAGGATATATAAATGGTTTTAGAATATATGGAAAATGTACACGCACTATTGTACATACACCTAGGTACATTCAGAGAAGGAAGAGTTGGTGAAATATCAATGAACAACGGTGTACCAATAATGGCGAAGTAATAAATTCAGCATGGAGCACAACAGCAGGAAAATTTAATGTCATCAAAACTTGTCGGTACATACATTATAGTAGATAGAGCGTGTTACAGTTGTAAATACAGTTACGACAGCCTGTACTGTAAGTACACCACAGGTCTACACGTGTAGACAGCGGGTTACGACAGCCTGTACTGTAAGTACACCACAGGTCTACACGTGTGGACAGCGGGTTACGACAGCCTGTACTGTAAGTACACCACAGGTCTACACGTGTAGACAGCGGGTTACGACAGCCTGTACTGTAAGTACACCATAGGTCTACACGTGTAGACAGAGGGTTACGACAGCCCGTACTGTAAGTACACCACAGGTCTACACGTGTAGACAGCGGGTTACGACAGCCTGTACTGTAAGTACACCACAGGTCTACACGTGTAGACAACGGGTTACGACAGCCTGTACTGTAAGTACACCACAGGTCTACACGTGTAGACAGCGGGTTACGACAGCCTGTACTGTAAGTACACCACAGGTCTACACGTGTAGACAGCGGGTTACGACAGCCTGTACTGTAAGTACACCACAGGTCTACACTTGTAGACAGCGGGTTACGACAGCCTGTACTGTAAGTACACCACAGGTCTACACGTGTAGACAGCGGGTTACGACAGCCTGTACTGTAAGTACACCACAGGTCAACACGTGTAGACAGCGGGTTACGACAGCCTGTACTGTAAGTACACCACAGGTCAACACGTGTAGACACCGGGTTACGACAGCCTGTACTGTAAGTACACCACAGATCTACACGTGTAGACAGCGGGTTATACGACAGCCTGTACTGTAAGTACACCACAGATCTACACGTGTAGACAGCGGGTTATACGACAGCCTGTACTGTAAGTACACCACAGATCTACACGTGTAGACAGCGGGTTACGACAGCCTGTACTGTAAGTACACCACAGGTCAACACGTGTAGACAGCGGGTTACGACAGCCTGTACTGTAAGTACACCACAGGTCAACACGTGTAGACAGCGGGTTACGACAGCCTGTACTGTAAGTACACCACAGGTCAACACGTGTAGACAGCGGGTTACGACAGCCTGTACTGTAAGTACACCACACGTCTACACGTGTAGACAGCGGGTTACGACAGCCTGTACTGTAAGTACACCACAGGTCTACACGTGTAGACAGCGGGTTACGACAGCCTGTACTGTAAGTACACCGCAGGTCTACACGTGTAGACAGCGGGTTACGACAGTCTGTACTGTAAGTACACCACAGGTCTACACGTGTAGACAGCGGGTTACGACAGCCTGTACTGTAAGTACACCACAGGTCTACATGTGTAGACAGCGGGTTACGACAGCCTGTACTGTACGTACACCACAGGTCTACACGTGTAGACAGCGGGTTACGACAGCCTGTACTGTAAGTACACCGCAGGTCTACACGTGTAGACAGCGGGTTACGACAGTCTGTACTGTAAGTACACCACAGGTCTACATGTGTAGACAGCGGGTTACGACAGCCTGTACTGTACGTACACCACAGGTCTACACGTGTAGACAGCGGGTTACGACAGCCTGTACTGTAAGTACACCGCAGGTCTACACGTGTAGACAGCGGGTTACGACAGTCTGTACTGTAAGTACACCACAGGTCTACATGTGTAGACAGCGGGTTACGACAGCCTGTACTGTAAGTACACCACAGGTCTACACGTGTAGACAGCGGGTTATACTAACTGGTGTTATACATCACTTTAAACATAGAATCAATGTGACTATAACACAGGAGAGTATTGTAAGCCAAGAACACAGCCAAGTAAAAGATCCCAGATAATGAAGAGGATCAATGGACATAGCTGACGGGGCTGGTTGGATGGTGATTGTTGATTCTGCCTAACTATTCCTTTTTACATACTGGTACCCATTATTTACATTGTTTAACAATTAATCTTCATTGTTCAACCACTATTAAGGTGGGTTTAAAAATATATATTTTCTCATTTTTGTATATACAAACATGTTATTGGGAAATATTCTGGAATACAAAAAGCATTTATTTGATATTTATTCCGATATGTGGCGCCAGCCATCAGCATATTCAATATGCAAAATCAAAAATTTATTTTATAAAATTGATTTCATCATCTTTTTCTTTTTATTTGATACGTTCATTACTTTGTTTCATTTTAAAAAATAAATAATTTTAATCTGATATGGTGAGGGATTGTTGAATAGAGATTTCAAGTTTAGTATCTTTTGAGTTACGTTCTATTTCATTCATTGACTGTGTAATAAGTTATAATGTTTTAATAAAAGATAAATTTGCATATAGAAAGCGGGAAGTGATGAGTACACAGTAAAGTAAATGGATTTTTCCCAAATATTTAATGATATATATGAAAAGAAACACATTGTTCCAGAAATTATTGTTACAAATGTTATTGATAAATGACAATTAAATTTATTATAAAATAAATGAAGCTTCCAGGATTAAGTTTCTTGTCCAACTTTTTATTTTCAAGTTGTCGGACTTGTCAGTTTTTCAACAGGATTATCACTTTAACAACTCAATAATAAATACTATTTTATAAATACACATTATTATATACATATTTTAAATACTTATTATATATTGAGAGAAAAATATATTACATTATTTCTGTTTAAAAATCATTTTAAAAATTAATTTTATATATAAAAAAAAATTATATTATTATAAAAATAGGGACAATTTTCGACAACAGATGGCAGTCGGGGATCCAATTGGCTGGCGACCACTTCCTCACCTGTCCAACTTCCGGTGTCTAGGCCTAATTACTGGGCTTCCATTTCCGGTCAGCTACCTGATCACTCATCGTCTGCACAGAATGTATTTTATTGGTCGGCTGTTTCTTGCATGTCCCTACTGCCATTATGACAATAACACCAGAGGACGGCAAACATTTGAGTGGGAAGAACCAAAAAATTAAAATTTACAAAATTTCAAAGTTTTTAAAGAGCCATAAAATCTTTTAGGGTTAAGTTCCTTGTTCATTTTTTTTATTTTCAAGCTTTCGGACTTGTTAGTCCTTCAACAGGAGTATCACGATAATAAATTGATGATAAATACTATTTTTATATACAAATTATTATTTACATATTTTAAATATTAATGATATTTAAAGGGGGAGAAAATATATATTACATTCTTTGTGTGTTATAAACAAATTTTGAAAATATACGTGCATGGGTGGAGGCTACGTGGAATAAAAATCAAAATTTGAACAAGAAATTTAACCCTGGAAGCTTTATTTACTTTCTAATATTATAAATAAGCAAAGAACGTTCATTTAAAATCTTGCCAACAATAAATAATAATCGCATAAATAAAGCTCTTAGTAAAATAAAGTTTGCGGTGAGTACAAGTGGCTGTGAAATAGAATCGGTGCAGAGCCCTCGTTATTCGATACAGAAAGATTTTTAAATGTTTTTTTTTTTAATATAAAATTAATAATATTTGCATATTGTTATAAAATAAAAGGATTTAAAAGCGCGAATGTTTCTTTTATACATAAAACGAACTTCTACTGTCCTTACTGCGATGAAAAAATATATTGGGAGGGCTTGGCTCATCAGTGGTGAACCCTCCCAGCGGTTTCGCCAATTTAATCCACCAGACCGCTTCTCAGAGCTCTAATACTGTATTGGATCATTCTGCTTTTATATGCTACACTGAAGGATGGAATCTTAGAAATGGTTTTCAAGTAAACTATGGACATAAGCTTATAGGACAGTAGAATTACATTCAAATATTTGCTTCGAGCAATGCTCTTCAGCAAACTATAAAGACAATAAATCTATATAAATCCTTTTATTTTATATGTATAGATGGCGCGTTATTGCTTTGTGTTAATTTATTCCTTATGGCCTTGTCTTTATAGTTTGCTGAAGAGCATTGCTCGAAGCAAATATTTGAATATAATTCTACTGTCCTATAAGCTTATGTCCATAGCTTACTTGAAAACCATTCCTAAGATTCTATCCTTCAGTGTAGCATATAAAAGCAGAATGATCCAATACAGTATTAGAGCTCTGAGAAGCGGTCTGGTGGATTAAATTGGCGAAACCGCTGGGAGGGTTCACCACTGATGAGCCAAGCCCTCCCAACATATTTTTTCATCGCAGTAAGGACAGTAGAAGTTCGTTTTATGTATAAAAGAAACATTCGCGCTTTTAAATCCTTTTATTTTATATGTATAGATGGCGCGTTATTGCTTTGTGTTAATTTGCATATTGTAACGGCAGCTGGCATGCCTCTATAGTAAATTATCAGTGAACACATTATTATTACGGATGGTACTCTGTGCAGTTGCCTTTTGAATTATTGTAATATATATCACATGTAAAACTTATGTCTGATATATTATGTCTGATGTTAGCCTAAAAGAAATAAATATTTTTCTTTTAAACTTCCAAGTACTTCTTGCTGATTATAACGTCAACCAACAAACACGAGGACGTTACACATATGGAACTATATAAAGAGCCGTAGTTTCAAATCCAAAAAGTCACAAGTGACTCGCGAGTCGCAGTTTGCAGCCGACCCCTGCACTAGACAATTAAAAATAATTTATTGACACTTAGTTAATAACCAAATAATAAACTCATGGACAAAACTTAAGGAAGTTGTACCTTTTAACAAGTATATCGGGATTCAGACAATAACGCTGAAAGATATTACAGTGACCTTTATTGAAGACACACGAGATAACCAAGTGTAAACAAAATTGTCTCTGTCTCCTTAAAAAAAAAAAAAAAAAAACAGACGACAGGCGATATGAAAGACTTTCCAATTCCTTTTGTCCATGAGTGTAAATAATTAAAATTCTAAATGAAGTAAAAATACACAAAGATGTTAAATGATTTATATATTATCCAACAAGGATCGATATTGAAGCATTTGCACCTATTACAGAAGAAACAAACAAAACAACAAATTAAAACTTAGATTTAAATATTCACAAATTTACATTTATCAAACGACAGAGTTCATAAAATTTATATAGACAAAGTGGCTGAGGTAAGAGAGTTTGATCATTTTTAATCAGGGAACAAACGATGTTTCACTTCTGTAAAGTCGGACAGTCATAGATAAGGTGAAGAGCAGTTTGTTCAGTTTCTCAGTAGGAACAATTTAGTGTTCGACCTCTTTTATGTAACTATTTCTGGAATTTTCAGTGTGAGGTGACAAATTGAGTATGAATAAAATTTGGATGGAACTGTGTAGGATGTCATTTGGAAAAAATAGTGCGATTTGTATAATTGGCATTATTTTTTTTTTATCCCTAGTACACCTGGTACAGGCCATGATAATCATGGTAGGTAGAAGTAGGCAACTGCTTTTACTGTAAGTGCACCACATATCTATACATGTGAAAAGCAGAATTAGCATTATAAATGGGTTGATACAAATGATTTATTATAATAGCTTTTTATCGCCCTTTATTGTTGTTAACATTTCCCTTGTTTCGTTTTTTTCTGTTATTATTTTAATGTTTTATATTTTAGATAGTCTTTTATGGAAGTTGTATACGAAAGATATATACAACTATGGAAGCAATGGTCGCCTCTCCCGTCAAAATTAACGTCAGAATCTGACGCCATCTATTGACCGTCGCCGCAACTAGCGGCATCGGGTCGGTGACAAAGCCACAACACCAACTTTGGCAAACTGATAAGCGTCCACCTAGAGACCATGGTTTCGGGCTAATGGCCCTAATTTTGACGGGAGAGGCGACCATTGCTTCCATGGATTAATTTACTCCCGGCAAATTTTCCATCTATGTTTTGCCAATAGATTTGGCCCAGCCACATTGCCAGCAAAACACCTCTTTGGTAGATTGTGAGGATTCCATTAGATCCCGTGTGGATCTCATGGAATAAAGTCCGCCCTAGACTGACGAGGGCCATTAGCCCGAAACCATGGTCTCTAGGTGGACGCTTTTCAGTTTGCCAAAGCTGGTGTTGTGGCTTTGTCACCGACCCGATGCCGCTAGTTGCGGCGACGGTCAATAGATGGCGTCAGATTCTGACGTTTATTTTGACGGGAGAGGCGACCATTGCTTCCATGGATTAATTTCCTCCCGGCAAATTTTCCATCTATATACAACTATTTTAAAGATTTGGATAAAAGAAGTAAACATTTTTAAAACGATATGTAAATATTATAAATTTTTAATCAACTTTTTTGAAAAATGTGCATATATATTCCATATATACATATGTACATCTAAAAAGGTCATGTGAACGTGGTCAAGCTATGCCATTTTTTATTTTAATTTATATATTCATAATGAATATATAAATATAGAAGGAATAGATAATTATATATATTTCAATATATATTTGTATAATGGAAAAATTACACTGAATATAAACTGAAACGATAAATCTTTATAAATCAAGTAAAAATTTAAAAAATATATATATAAATCCATTTGAAATATATAAATGTTATAAAACATTAAAACAACTTGAAAATATACATTATTATAATAATAAAAAGAGAGAAGGACACAGATAAACATATATATTTCAATATATAATTGCATATAAGGAAAAATTACACTGAAATAAAATGGCAGCAGATTATTTTGTCAAACATCCATCTTCTGCTAAGATTCCCTATCAATTTCTGGCTTTACCAAGAAAACCTACCCATCAATAAACTATTTTTTGATTTACAAAAAAATAATATTTTTCCTTTTTTAATTCCAAAATACCATTTGAGAAAATGTTTGGAAGAAATCCAAATTGTTCTGCACCCCCCATACACGCAATATATCCACCGAATATATAACTATTATTCCAAATTTTTCTACTACATATATATATTTCTATCCCCTATATATTTATCAAACTATTTTTATTTATATTAATAAATATATTTTAATCTCTTAGAATTTCTATATTATATTCCCTCAATAAGAATTTTAAAATAATATAAACAGTATTAATAGAAAAATTGACATACCTCCGTTATATCTACAGTTCAAATCGATTTAAAATTATTTTATTATACTTATTAGGAATCATATATTATTTTTAATTTTTATAAATGTACATATATAGTCTATTCTTATTAATATTTTTTGTGTGTATATATTTTAAATTTTATCCCCACAGAGTTGCAAATATTTATATATCGTCGCGTGAAGGCATCACGTGATGAACCAAAGCAGTTCAAAAACAAGAAAAGCCCTGACGAAGTTAGGCGTATAGCCTATTGAAATATTGGCATTTATATTAAATAAAATGTTTATTTTATTTTTGATCCAAAATATGCTATTCAATTAATATATATATATATATATATATATATATACATATTGGTTTACATACACAAAACACTTGAATAAATATTTATGCCTCATATGTAAATAATATATTTCGAGAATAAATTTATATTGAAAAAAATATTAATATTATTTTCTTTGACAGTTTATTTTTTTTAAAATCATTATATTTATACTTCTTTTATTATAACAACAAAAAAAAAACTTTATTAAGACTTTATTAAGTACACGCGTGGTACAGGCCATGATATTCATTGAGGGTTGTTAGCAATTGCTTTTCACTGTAAATATACCACATGTCTACACTTGTAGATAGCAGTTCGAGTTATGCAATTACAAATGTGCTGGAACACTTCATGGTTACTTGCCTCACTATTGGTTGGACCTATTCAAGAATCGAGGGCCTTTAAAGCACTTTTTTAAAAGAAAAATAGACCAAATACGGGATTCGTTCCCCGGGTTGGATATCCTACATTTCCACCATTAACCGTCTATTCTTTGATAATGCTTTGTCCATTCTGCTAAAATAACATTATAGCGTAGTTTGTTTTTTATTTTAGTTTAGACATTTTTAAAGTAACAGGTTTTGTTAGGTTTATTTGCATATATTAGATTGGATTTTCATTGTTATATACATTTGTTTATATTTATTTTAGGGGTTTTTTTTTGCTTATCTCTCCCTAGTACACGTGGTACAGGCCATGATATGATTTTTGGGGCTAGAAGACCATACCTGAAATGGTCAATTAGCCCGGAATTGAAGAAGCGAACAGGCCATGATAATCATGGTGGGGGAAGTAGGCGACTGATTATACTGTAAGTACACCACATGTCTATACATGTGAAAAGCAGTTCGACTTTGCACTTACAAATGTGACAGAGTCCCATTTGGTTACTTGCACTCGCTGGTGGGATTGGACCTTTGCAAGAATCGGAGACTATTGGAGCCTTTTTAATGCTAACCTAATTTTAGGATAGACGAGGATATCGTTGCAACCGGCAATAATAGAGGAGATTCTATATAAGGCTGGTGTCTTAATAAAAGCTGTGTGTGTGATTTTAAGGGCAGTAGAATGTTCGTTGGTCCTAAAGAATAAAGCTTTTTTTCTACCTCCATCTTTCGACAACTATTTTTATAACGCGACAATATAATCAAATGATGAAGATTGGCGCATTTTCATTTTCAAAAAAAGAAATGGTGCTTTTTGGGCTAAGGAATCATCTCATCAAATACGATATAAAACTATGTGAATACTTCTATATTTTTACTAGATATCAATACCTAGAATTAAAGCTTATAAACATACTGACCATATAGGTAGAATATATGCTTTAACATTTTTATGTATAAGATATATATTACGATGCATTAGCGCGCCATCTGTTATCAAATTACTAAACTATTTTAGATGCGTAATATTCTTTTTAAAATAAAACAATTTCTACTGTCCTTACTGCAATGAAAAAATTAAAGGGATGGCCTAGCTCATCAGTGGTGAACCCTCCCAGCGGTTTCGCCAGTTTAATTTGATAATAAAAAAAATCTAAAATACCCATTCGAAGAATCAAGCATCAGTATCACTATAAAAGGAAGTTCCAAAAATGCAATATAACAGCGGTATGGTAGATTGAACTGGCGAAACCGCTGGGAGGGTTCACCGCTGATGAGCCAGGCCCTCCCTTTAATTTTTCCATTGTAGTAAGGGCAGTAGTAATTGTTTAATTTCAAATGAATCTTACGCCTTTAAAATAGTTTTGAATTTTGATAAGATATATATGTTGAAATTAGTAAATAAAAATGGTAAAATAACTAAAAATTCAGAAAAATGAAGCATTCTAAAAATTGATTTTGATCCATCTCATATTGTACATATTACAAATGATTTTTTTTTCTTTTCTTTCTATGTTTAGTTTACCTTTAAAGTGTAAGTGTGCCTAGTAAGACATAACGCTCTTAAGTAGAAATAAAAAAAATCTCAAACCATTTTGATATAAAAATAAATAACTTTTTTGTTGTTTTAATAAAACCCCCAATATTAATATATATAATATATTTCACACATAAATGAGGCTAGACAAAAAAAAAATAATTAATAAGGTCAAATTTATTATTCATGTTTATAATGTGCGCTTCAAAAAATTCAATCAATATTCATAGAATAATTTAAAAAACGTCATTTTATCTGGCTACACTGATTAATCAAAACCAGACGATTATTCCATAAATAAACAAAACACTTATTAGAAATATTAACGAATTTTACTGAAAAACTATATATATATCACCATATTTATACTTATCAGAATTAAATTTAATGTATATTAATATATATGTAAAAATATATTGATTGATATATAATTGATTAAAATAATTTTGAAAAAGTAAATATACTAAATAAGAATTAATAGAATTCGTTGAAGCAATCTCAAGAAGAAAGTTTCAAGTAGCAGAGAATTACATTAAGACCTAGTAATCCAATTTTAGAGAGCATCCTTCAAGACTAGGGAACGCTTGGCACTTGTACAAAAAGAAAAAAAAAAGAATGTTTAGTTTGTGATCCTTTACGGCGCCGCCCCGTGGCGAATTATGGAAGCTTTTCCGTAATCGTCTGCGTTATATTATTCGTCACGTGTTTGCTACTGGTTTCCGGTTCGTCTGCAGGAATGACTTTGCAGAATGCCAAGAATAACTTACAGATGATAATGTATTTAAGTTCATTGTTCTTTCTTTGTTTGAACCCTGAGAACGTTTTTTTTTTTTTTAAGTTGTCATCGTTTTTTAACAATGAAATGCAAAATGGTAAATTGCTTTACATTCTTTTAACTCTATTAATAAAGAATATAGCATGGCTCATACTCCTCGATGTTGAGGAAATAGTAATTCTACTTACAAAAAAAAACCTTCTGTTTTAAAAATAACTTGAATACATTCATAGACACTTAAGGAAGTTGTGCCTTTTAGCATGTATATCAGGATTCAGACAATAATTCTGAAAGATATTTGATACACAGTGACCTTTATTGAAGACACACGAGATACCCAAAGTGTGAACAAAATTGCCACTGTCTGCTTAAAGAAAAAAATAAAAAACAGATAACTGGCGATATGAAAGACTTTCCACTTATATATGTTTTGTCTCCATGAGTGTATATTTATAAATTTTATAAATGAGAGTTATAACGCAAAACCCTTTGCTTTATTGTGAAATATTTTAGGATTTTATTTTTAGTCTTTTTTTCACATTTTCTGTTTTAACGAAGAAAAATATTGTCATATAGGGAAGACAAATATTAGGATGACTAGCCCATTTATTTTCATCAAAATAAAAGCCAAAAAAAGAATTTGCTCTGCGTAACAAAATATGAAATTTGATAATCTATCTTTATTAGTTGAGATATTCATTTCTTCCGATCGTTTGAACATATCGGCGATTTTATTATTCTGTTATAAGCGAAAATAGTTCCATTTTAAAACCTACTTAACCTAACCTAAACTAACTTAATTTATAAGAAATGTAATAATTTTAAAGCAAAAATGTTTCTTTTTTTTTTTTAATAAAATAAACCTATAATATCTTTTACTGCGATGAAAAAATATTGTGGGAGGGCTTGTCTCATCAGTGGTAAACCCTTCCAGCAGTTTCCCTAATTTAATCTACCAGACTGCTTCTGAAAGCTCTAATACTGTATTGAACGAATCTGCTTATATATGCAGCCCTGAAGGATGGAATATCAGAAATGATATTCAAGAAAACTATGAACGCAAGCTTTTAGGAAAATAGAATTGCATATTGATATTTGCATTGATTTATCGCTTTATAATTAGTTTGATTTAACTATCTAAAGAGATCACCTAACCTAACCTAACCTAGAGCGTATTAATACACTCAGCGGCGCGTTAAGCAGTGTTCTATAAAATAAGTATTTCACCGTAATTTGTTACATAGCTCCTTCCCTATATGAACCTCAGCTTACAATCCTTGTTGCTACTGGTATAAATGGTACATGATCTATTATGTGGGCAATAGTTACCCAGAAATTATTTGAAAAAGTAAAAATCAATATCAGGTAAAAAAGTTTCTTTTTAATTAATATTTGCAAGGTTTCGAGCAAATATACTGCTCTTCAACGGGCTGATATTCTCTATGTACAATCTCTAAATAATATATATACAGAATAAATCTCTAAACGGAAAAACGTACTGAAATTTTCCCAAGCCCTACCTCTGGTCAATTTAGATACTATCGCATATGTCAACTTCTCTCTTCAGCTCTGAATGATGAATTACTGATTGTTAGATACTTTAAGTTCTGCACAGAAGCTGGGCGCATGAGAAAGAATGCAGGGCAAAGGATACTGGAGGATGAACTATCTGTAAATAGGTAACTGAATGTGAGACAAACCTTATTTTGTTGTAAATGTTTCCTCTTCCCTCTCCTCCTGTTGACGTGTAAATACGGCGAATCCTGTATGGGGCGGAATGCCCTAAATAAAGGCTTTTGTTGTTGTTGTATATATACAGAATAATTGAAAACTGATGCACGCCCGCGAGAGCACATGCTAATAACAAAAGTTTTCAATTATTCTGTATATATATTATTTAGAGTTTGTACATAGAATATCAGACCGTTGAAGAGCAGTATATTTGCTCGACCTTCCCTATATGTTCACAACTTCACAACACAGTTTCCAAACCTTGTTGCTACTGGTATAAATGGTACATGATATATTATGATAAATTTCAACTAATTCTGACATGTATGCTTATTTTAAAAATAAAACAATTTTCTATTGCTCATACTGCAATAATATTTATCATTGCAGTAAAGACAGTAGAAAATTATTTTATATAAAAAAAATCGTTAAAAATATAGTTGGTATTTCTCATTAATAATATGTTTTTCGGTTTCCCTCAGCATTTTCAAAATGGCCCCTAGTAGATTTGCGTTGATTTTCTTTCGGCGTGAAGAATGGGTTTGTTGTCAGAGCATCTGTAAGGACCCTGGGTCTTCTAGAAGGTAATTCCTTGGTTTACACAAGTATTATATATGCCTAATATGTAATTACAGGAGCTCCATCTATGCTTCCTTTCTTCCTGAGGTGAATCTGTGTATGACCGGTGATCTTAATAAAGCTATGTGTGTGTGCATAATATGTAAATACAGGAACGCCATCTATGCTTCCTTTCTTCCTGGGGTGAATCTGTGTATGACCGGTGGTCTTAATAAAGCTTTGTGTGTGTGCCTAATATGTAAATACAGGAGCTTCATCTATGCTTCCTTTCTTCCTGTGGTGAATCTGTGTATGACCGGTGGTCTTAATAAAGCTTTGTGTGTGTGCCTAATATATGAATACAGGAGCTCCATCTATGCTTCCTTTCTTCCTGTGGTGAATCTGTATAAGACCGGTGGTCTTAATAAAACTTTGTGTGTGTGCCTAATATGTAATTACAGGAGCTCCATCTATGCTTCCTTTTTTCCTGAGGTGAATCTGTATAAGACCGGTGGTCTTAATAAAACTTTGTATGTGAATGTGCCTAATATGTAAATACAGGAGCTATGCTTCCTTTCTTCCTGAGGTGAATCTGTATAAGACCGGTGATTGTGTGTGTGCCTAATATGTAAATATTTATAGATAGAATTGAAGAACCACTCTGTGAAGTAAGAAGAGATAGACAACAGGAAGTTTGTTTACCTTTTTAGCATGATGAATGAATAAAGTATTTTAATCCTAAACTTGTTGTTATGTGAGTCATTAAAATGTAAAACAGAAAGGTCATATTCTGGATCAAGTCCCATCAAAATGGAGTCCTGAACATCCATGGACTCAAGGTCAGCTTAGAAATCTTCAGTTTGTCTTCCCTAATCTACTCGGTATCCCCACCAAACTGTCATGTGGATCAATGAAGAAAGACAAACCTACAGATAACAAACTGATTCTAATTTTGATAAAAAATAACTACACCTTCTTTATCTTAGTCACATAAAAACAGAGAAAGTTTCAATAAGAGAAAATTGCTGAGTAAAAAAATACAAAAAATAATACTACTAGAGTTATTCGTCTACAAAATTGATTCATGTCTTTTTTACATATTACTATTTTGCATATATGTTCATCAAATTTAATTACATATTTCCCCTCATTAATATTACTAATTACCAATATATTATTTATTCAAAAAATTGATCTGATTTCATTTTAAAATATTATGTTTATTAAAAATATATATTTATTTTCAACCTCACAAACAATTCTAAACATCAACTACAAATAACTTGAAATTTCAATCACAAAAGCATTGTCATCAATTTCTTTAATTATGTATTTTGTTCCAGAAGATTTTTTTGTGGGTATTGTTGTTGTAGAGGTAATTATAATTGGAAAATGTAAAGTTTAATTAAAAGAGAAAAATGGAGTTTGAAAATCCTATTAGAGAAACAATGGGATAATTTTCAAACCAAATTTCACGTCGAGCCATTAAAGATTATTAACTAATTTGGCGGGAAAACGTTAAAATAAATCTTTTGGAATATTATTTCTGGTTCGTTTGTTCATAAATTCACTCAAAAATCATTTAATAAATAAATAAATAAATACAAATACTAATTTAACCATATTTTAAATTATCGTATATATTTATTTAAAAAAAACCCTATTATATATTATGTTTGTGCTTCCTCATAAAACAGAGATATAGTTCTCTTTACGTGCAAATTTGTATGCAAATAAGTCAAATTGACTCGCCAGAGATGTACTCGAATGTGATATTTGAAAAACAAACAAAAAGGCATAATGCAGATTATAATTTTCCCCTTGATATTTTAAATAATAGGATCTTTTTTATTCATAAGATTTTATAATAGATTACACTGTTTCAGGGTAAACATTTATTAGAGAGTAAAAGGGTTATATGTATATATGTACAAAAAGTTGCACCTCTCCTTTAAAAATATATTTATCACCCCAGAACAAAAAAAAAAACACCAAACGGTAGTAATGAAGAATGAGTCACAGCGCCGGTTTTGGATAATTCAGACAAAAAGCCAACAACCTGTATACCATGGTATCAGGCTATGGCCCTCATCAGTATCTGAGAAAGAAGATGAAACTTTTAACATTTTTTAATTTTGTCTTTTTACATATTAGTTTTGACAATTTTGTCTTTTTACATATATAGTTGCATATATGACTTCATTTGAAGAGAGGTATATAAGAGTGAAAGAGTTCATGTACATTCACTAGTTTACAAATGATTTGCATAAGCATCCAATACATCTGAACGTTCTATTCAGAATCCAACAATGAGATTTTTCTATAAAGAGATATAAAATGTTAAATAACCCGTAACACTAGATCCATTCTTTGTCATTTAATTATTGTATACAGCACACACAAAAACCCGGGATCTGAGGGAAATGTAGAATGGAAGTCCAACAAACACTAAAATAACAAAATTTCAAAGGAATAAAAAAGGAAAATGAGTGTCTCCAGTTTCCCTTTTTTTTCTCTTTTCGAGTCAGGATGGGGCAAGTTGTGTTAGCACAAGATGAAGCAGCTCGGATCGAGGGGTTTCGAAATGGAAAAAAGAAAGGAAGAAAGCATTTGGAATTGGTTGCAAGACTTTAAGTGGAATTTAATGTGGAGGGGGGGTGGGGATTATTGATTGGGGGTTGAACTTACATGTTTTGTTGATATTTGTATAGCTGTGTATCTGTATAGAACATGATATATCATAGAACATGTTGTGTATGTATCTTGTCACATATTGACACTTTTTAAAACACATTATAATGCATTATAATAAATTATAAAGGACTGCGGCGTATGATTATAAAACAACACTTAAAGTTTCACCGCATAAGTTTCTTTTCTGTGAAAAATCAATATTTATTTCAAAGAGAAATATCTACTATTTCTGACTTTTTTGGATGACGTATGAAAGGGTGAAAATATGAAGAGTAATGGTCTATATATGCATAATGCATAATATATGCATGGCGTTGTGGCTTATAATGCATTAGCGCGCCATCTGTTATAAGAAATTCGAACTATTTTTGACGCCTATGATTCTTTTTAAAAATAAACTAGCCGAATGACCCGGGCAACGCCCGTGTTTTACCCGATTGAATGTTTTGATTCAAATACTATTTGTTACAATTATAAATTGGCGTCTTATATAAATGCATATGTTAGTTAATAACTATAGCCTATGTGCTTTATCTGTCTATGTACTGTTGGCTTCCGTAGGCGTCTCTTACTGGGAAAAAGAAAGAGAGGATTCCATTTGGTTATTAACTAATATATCCATTTATTTAAGAAGCGACCCGCTCCAACACAATGGTTACAAAAACGAAAAAGCGAGTGGGGGGGGGGGGGGGCAAAGGTGGCGTGATCGTAGCCGACCAATAGGTGGGCGCCATTCCAAAAAAAAAAAAAAGCAAACGGTGACAGAGATGACTGATGAAGACTGACGCTCGTAACTGTATATAGAATAAGGACAGTAGAAAATTGATTTATTTTTAAAGGAATCATAGTGTCAAAAATTGTTCAAAATTCTTTATTGACAATTTTAAAGATGATATATATAGTTTATATATATTAGTATGAAAAAATGAAAGAAAAGGCTTTTCTTAATTTATCAATAAATTGGGTTGGCCAAATATCAGGGAACAGGCTAAATCAATGATTAGTTGATTTCTGTTCCACCAGATGACGTTCTACCTTCTGTAAAGCACATGTGCTCCTGGTCAGGATATGCCTTTTTTATTTTTGATATATTAGTGTATATTAGATGATTGTAATAGAATCGCCGAATGTCACGGTACATTTGAATGAGGAAAGCGAAGACTAGAACGCGGCTGATTTCACACTCGTCTTTTCAGTGATACGCTAACCTATGCACGGTGTGGCCACTGGACCTAGACCTGGAGGCTGTTGGGTTCTGTGCTGCCTGGAGTATAGGAGCTCTATCTATGATTTTTTCCTGTGGTGAATCTGTATAAGACCGGTGGTCTTAATAAAGCTATATGTGTGTGTATATTAGTTTTTTTTTTTTAATTTGCTCAGTTGAATAAATACTATACATTCAGATATATCTGAAGTCACCCAGTGTCATGTGTGGTATGCCTATATTGGCGTATTGATATTATATACATCCACTGATGAGCCAGGCCCTCCCATTAATTTTTCCATTGCAGTAAGGGCAGTAGAAATTGTTTAATTTCAAAAATAATCTTACGCCTTTTAAATAGTTTCGAATTTTGATAACAGATGGCGCGCTAGTGCATCATATTATAAATGTTCTAATAAAAGAAACAATTTGATATTTGCGAAAGAGCGATTACTCGAAGCATATTATATATTTATAAATGTATGTAATTCTACTGTCCTCGAAGCTTATGTCCATAGTTCTTCTAAAATACCCATTCAAAGAGTCTAACAACAGTATCACTATACAAGGAAGTTCCAAAAATGCAATATAACAGCGTATGGTAGATCAAACTGGCGAAACCGCTAGGAGGGTTCACCACTGATGAGCCAGGCCCTCCCATTAATTTTCCATTGCAGTAAGGGCAGTATAAATTGTTTAATCTCAAAAAAAAAAAATATCACGCCTTTTAAATAGTTTCGAATACATCTATGAATGCTATACATTTATTATATCACCTAATGCCAATTGTTTAGTTTTTTCATATATATACTCATTGAGACATAACTTAAGGAAGTTGTACCTTTTTGCATATATATCGTGGTATAACCTCCTTACGTATATAAGTGTATTTCATAATTATTCCGATAGATGGCTCACAATATCTTTTTTTATGACGTTTACTTATATGATTATCAACAACAACAAAAAAAGCCTTTATTCAGGATCACTGACCCTATACAGGATTCACCAGAGGTATGCATAAGAACAAAGCAGTGAGACAAAGGAAATAGCGATATATACAGAAGAAAAAGAAAAAAAACAAGAAAGAGAAAGAGGGAAGCAAGAAAAACAACACAAAAAGAGTAGCAGTAAGAAAGTGAGGAGTGAGTGTCACTTGGCCTTCTTCTGAGATACGGACTTGTGGAAACCATAAAACGCCGTAGCAATATACTTATTCTGGGTCATATTGTCAATTATTGATGGAAGTGAAGCACAGAGTTGCCCTTATATGATTATCAGATATCTCTATACCATAATACATCAAGGATAATTTGCATAAAAGCAAGATGTGAAATAAGGAATCGTCAGAATGTTGATTGAAGGTATATCCTGATAATATCGAAAAAGAATAAAATCAATTTTTATTTCTCGAACTTTGTTTCAAAACTACAGTTTCCCTTGGGGTGAAATACTTGAATAAAGTTTGTCTTAGAGAATTTGTCGAGTGACCTCTCTCACTGAGACATGTCCAAACTTTGTTCCAAATCTCCTTTGAAGTCTTCTTAGCAAACTTTATGTAGAATAGCTGAGGGTATATTCTTTTATAATACACTTACTTTGGTAGTTATATCATAACTTGAATATCTTATTATATGTTTGAATATACAGCTTATTATATGTTTGAATTGAATATATTAATTCATAGAGAGATACCCCAGCTCTAACATCAGGAAGTATCTATAGATACATCTGGGTAGAGTATTCCTCCATAGTGCCATGAGATCGGGGTAGTTTCCTGACCCCAGCTCTAACATCAGGAAGTATCTATAGATACATCTGGGTAGAGTCCTCCTCCATAGTACCATGAGATCGGGGGTAGTTTCCTGACTCCAGCTCTAACATCAGGAATTATCTATAGATACATCTGGGTAGAGTCCTCCTCCATAGTACCATGAGATCGGGGTAGTTTCCTGACCCCAGCTCTAACATCAGGAAGTATCTATAGATACATCTGGGTAGAGTCCTCCTCCATAGTACCATGAGATCGGGGTAGTTTCCAGACCCCAGCTCTAACACCAGGAATTATCTATAGATACATCAGGGTGGAGTATTCCTCCATAGTACCATGAGATCGGGGTAGTTTCCAGACCCCAGCTCTAACATCAGGAAGTATCTATAGATATATCTGGGTAGAGTCCTCCTCCATAGTACCATGAGTTCGGGGTAGTTTCCTGACCCCAGCTCTAACATCATGAAGTATCTATAGATACATCTGGGTAGAGTCTTCCTCCATAGTACCATGAGATCGGGGTAGTTTCCTGACCCCAGCTCTAACATCATGAAGTATCTATAGATACATCTGGGTAGAGTCCTCCTCCATAGTACCATGAGTTCGGGGTAGTTTCCTGACCCCAGCTCTAACATCATGAAGTATCTATTGGGACATAGGACGAGCAGACACATAGGTTGAACGACCAGTAACGGCGCCAGAACGAGCAGACATATGGCTTGAACGAGCAAAGAGATCCTCAGGGCGAGCAGAAACATGGGTTGAACGAGCAAAGAGAGCTTCAGGACGAGCAGACACATGGGTTGAACGCGCAAAGAGAGCCTCAGGGCGAGCAGACACATGGGTTGAACGAGCAAAGAGAGCCTCAGGACGAGCAGACACATGGGTTGAACGAGCAAAGAGATCCTCAGGGCGAGCAGACACATGGGTTGAACGAGCAAAGAGAGCCTCAGGGCGAGCAGACACATGGGTTGAACGAGCAAAGAGAGCCTCAGGACGAGCAGACACATGGGTTGAACGAGCAAAGAGATCCTCAGGACGAGCAGACACATGGGTTGAACGCGAAAAGAGAGCCTCAGGGCGAGCAGACACATGGGTTGAACGAGCAAAGAGAGCCTCAGGACGAGCAGACACATGGGTTGAACGAGCAAAGAGAGTCTCAGGACGAGCAGACACAGGTTGAACGAGCAGACACATAAGTTGAACGAGCAGTAACGGCGCCAGAACGAGCAGACACCTAGGTTGAACGAGCAGACACATGGGATGAACGAGCAGTAACGGCGCCAGAACGAGCCAAACGACTGCCGCAGTGGCCCCATCGATTACGCCAGCCGCCACCAGAGGGCTACCTGTCGGCCACCAATTTGAGCGCCCCCATCTAATTTTCCACTCCTCTGGCGATCTGCACGCAATTAATTCCTCAAGTGTTTGTTTCTTTGTCATTTCGTTCTTTTGTCGTTCTTCTGGCCGTGCATACTGAACGGCCGTGAATGCCTTCACGTGCATACATTCCTACAGATTCCCACGTATAAATATCTCTCGACACCTCTAACACTACAACATAAACATTCAGCAGTTCTGTAAATCCCACATATCCACTTATAGACAAAACTTAAGAAAATGGAAAGACTTTGATATCACCGGTTGTCTATTTTTATGAAGGGGATAGAAGCAATTTTGTTCACACTTGGTTTTTCACGTGTCTTTAATAAAGGCCACTCTAACATCTTTCAGAGTTATTAGCTGAATCCCGATATACATGCTAAAAGGTACAACTTCCTTAAATTTTGTCCATGAGTGTATAATCAGGATAACCCAATATCATATTAGATGCATGAATAAACTATTTACACTGGACATACGTAGGACCTGGAGGCTGTTGTTGGGTTCTGTGCAACCTGGAGTATAGAAGCTCCATCTATTATTTCTTCTTGTGGTGAATCTGTATAAAACCAGTGGTCTTAATAAAGCTGTGTGTGAATATACTATATACACTGGACATGCGTAGGACCATGAGGCTGTTGTTGGGTTCTGTGCTGCCTGGAGTATAGGAGCTCCATCTATGCTTCCTTCCTCTGGTGAATCTGTATAAAACTAGTGGTCTTAATAAATCTGTGTATGTGAATATACTATTTACAATAAAATTGAGAAAAGGAAAATAATCAGAGTAGCAGAAGATACTACTCACCGCATTCAAGGTCTGTTGGCAATCTTCAATTTGCCTCCAATAATTATATATTTATTTGCGTTCAATATGTTTTTCGTACCGCTTATACGGACTGATGTACCACATTGTGGTCTATATATATGTTATGAATATTTTGTGTTGTTGTTAGATAAGGCTTGATAAGACAAAGGATCGATAAGATAAAGGGTTGAGGTGCAGTCGTGATAAAAAAAGATAAATATTTACCGTCAAGTAGCTTTTATTTTCAATTACTTGAGGAAAGATTACACATTTATTAGTTTCCACATTATATAGAATTTATAAGTTAATCCTATATTAGTGATTTAAAATGATTGATTGGTTAACTACGCATATTTACAACAAAACTATATATCTAAAACTGAAAGTATTTTTAAAAACGATGATAACAAAAATAAAATATCAATGAATAAAATAAAATATATATTTTTTAAAATATAAAAATATTTTAGGTTTTTAGATTATATAATATTTTTAGATTATATATATGATATCTTGGGACCTCTGGGACCAGTGTTACCTGATGCTAGACGAACCTCGATGTCAACTCTACCGTGCAGTCGTGGTGGAAGGCGACACAGCTGGGCCAAAGGTGAAATAAACAAACAGAGATTCCACTAAGAAGCGTCTGACGTCAAGAAGGAATGGGATGAGGGGAGAGAGAGAGATCTTAAGAGCAAGTGTTACCGTTGGAATCCAAGCGAAGACTAACTATTCTAGGTCCTCGATTTAACACCACGACCTTGCTTCTTTCTAACTGGCTGACCTATTTAGGTGATTCTTTCCCAATTGGCGGGACCATGCCACGTGGCCTTTGGCTATTGGTTGACCTACTTAGGTATGGTCTTCTCTAATTGGCCTTGCGGCTTTCTTTGATGGAAGATACCACCGGTCTTGGCCAGGAAGTACGGGGCGTTACTTGACTTTTATAACTTCTGCGTTATCAGATACGCCCTGTCCTTCCAGGAAGTATTGACTTGTAAATTATTTATAGTTGGGCTGGTTTTAAGCCTCTTTTGCTAGGCCTTGCTTCGACTTCTGTCCTAAGCCTGATTAGTTTTAACCTTAACTTTCTCCTGTCTCTCTCCATTCCTTCTATCTGTGCAGTTGCAATACTTTATTAGATTCTTACGCGGTACAGATTGATGTTATTTGAGGCTTTCTATGTGCAGTACATAAGAAGTTATATACAGTCATGGGGTGGAACATGTGGTAGTAGATATCTAGACTATTTACAACAATTCCATGGTCTTAAATCATCACAGATGGCCCCGGATGTGAGAGGGTTCATATGGAGGGATTTAAGAGAGCGGAATAGGAAGACTGTTATTAAGGAAGTAATTTTTTTTTAAATTAATTAAAGTGAGTTGGTATATAACATGGGGTTGATTTCTGTATATCCATAAGAGGTAATAAAGCATAAACAACTAATATTAAACATACAAGTAAAAATAAAAATATGAATAAAATATTTAATAGAGAGCATATAATGATGATAGGTAAAAATAAAAAACGATTGGATGGGAAAATCATGATCTCTTCGTGATGGGCGTTAGAAAGGGTTGAGGGGTTAGTTATTACTTGGTTGAGGCAATGTCACTTTGACTCAAGTCCCAAACCATTTAATGTGCACGGCGCGGAAAACCTAGGCCATGTTTCACATGTAAATTTAAGGACCTAATAAAGTTACAGTACCACAATCGAAAAGTAAGATAAGGGGATTGTTATGGGTTTTAGTAATTAGTCGTTAAGACGTACGCATGCAGGATAAAGAGGGCGAAGATCAGTGACCAGAAATCAAAGTTTTAATTAGAGTCGTCAGGGGCTTAGCGAGAAAAAGAGTAAAATAAAAAAAAAATGTGCCAGCGTGTGGCATGAGAGTGCCCTGGAATAATAAAAAAAAATACAATTTGCACGTATCCAAGCCAGAAGTTGGGATAAGGTAAATCTGGGGGACGGTGTGTCAAGATTGTTAATTACGAAATCAAAGGAGGTCAAGTCTAGCCTGCGAAGGAGTTAAAAGTTCCTGCGGAAAAGGGTTAGTATTTATTAAGAAGTAACCTTTAAAGTGGTTGTTTAAGCGGTTATTGAAGATTGCCCTGTTTTTAGATCATGATTTTTAGTTTGATTATAAAATAATATATAATTGAGATATAAAATTGCGAGATTAAGGCTTTGCATAGAGCGTTAAAGGATTTGAAAAATCGAAAATAGAATTGCGAAGTTAAATGCAAAGTAATCTTTAAAAAAAAGTAAAAATAGTGATGATATGATACAAAGATTAACACACTACAGCAGTATATAAGGGGTAATAGAAAGTGAAAATATTAAATGAAAATTAAAAATGAGCAGTAATATACTCGATAGCATTGACATGGTAGCGGAAGATGAGACAATGTAAATAACATCGAATTTATAAAGTGAGAGAAAATATAAAATGACAAATGCAAATTAGTGATATAAACATGAAATATAAACTTGAGATTATTAGATATGATATGAAAGATAAAATTTAAAGTTGATTATAAAATAGAGTCATAAAGCAAAAGTAAATAAGTTTTGGTAAAGAAAAATAAAAAAAGACAATAATCTAAACTAATTGGTTGACGTAAAAAAAAAACAATTATAAGAGCTATATAATGATTATATAAAGGATATTAAAATGAAAAATTTTTTTAAAAATGTTCATCGAGAAAGAAGAGCAAGTAAGATTATATATAGAAATTATATATCGTGAAAGAATGGAAAGTTGTAGGCCAAACGTAATGTTCCTGTTTTTTTTTTTTTTTAGGATGGGTAGAGAGAGCTTTAAATTGTCCTCGATTGATATCTTTGGTCTTGTTGGCCTAAGTTTTTCTAACTTATCGAATTTGTTTTATGTTTGACGTGACTCGTGGATCACATTGTTTCCAACTGTGAAACTCATCGAGTCCTAATGTTGTCGTTTTTTTTTTTAAACTTATGTGGGTGTGTGTGATTTTTGTAAGTAAAATGTTGTCCTTGGATCTAAGTGTCGATGTTAAGTTGACAAGTTAATTGAGGGCGAGAGAATCTAGACCTGGTGACGGGCCGTAACAAGATGTCGGCTGTTTGTTTGCTCGTGTCCAGCGGAAGAGGAGGGAGCGAAGCTATTTTTAATGCGATTCCGGATTTAGGTCAAGGGGGGGAGCGAGGGGGCTTGCTTTCTTTCAACTTATTGGAAGTTAATTCGAACTACGTTCGGAGATATTATTTCTATAATTGTAAACGCAAAAGCGTTTTGATTTGTCACTTTTGGTGAAAAGCGTTATGGGATTGATATAGGGAGATACAGAGGTTGTAATTATCCTGTGTGTTCAAGCATTTGTTAGATTTGTGTTTGTATTTCGAAAATTCGGATATTGTATCTGTTGCTATTAAATCGAATGGTTTTTGGCGGACTTAGTAAAAATGTTATTCATGGATATCGGGTTAGAATTGAATGAAATTGCGACTATCTACGTGGACAATGTGTGGTTAAATGTGTCACAGGCGTGTTGAAGGCGTCTTTGGCCTGAAAATTGAAAGAGTTTAGTGGTGTAGCGCTGTGACACGAAGCGAAAAAAATTGTAAATGAAAAGGTGTCACGTGAAGTCTCTGTTTTGTACAAAATCTAACCTGTTTTACTATGAATAACAAATTTACTAAAGTCATGGGTGCTGGTTGTACGAACATATCGAGAATTTTTATATTTTTAGTGGATATGACACGTTTAATGTGAAAAAAAAATAATTTTTTGTGTGTATGTTTAGTAGGGCGACGTAATAAAGCTTGTGTGGCTCGAAATTATATTTGGGTGTGAAGTCGCGCACTAAAAATTTGTTGCCAATTGGAGAAAGTGATGAGAGAGGGTGTTGTTTATTTTGTTGAGAGTGATTTGTCGAGGATTAAATATGTTTGTAAAAGAAAGGTACGAGGGAGTGTAGCTATGTTGGACTTTAACGATTGGAATAGTTTTGGAAGGCTGTGAATTAAGTTACTTCTGTCCAAAGATATGAAAGAAAAGGACATAGGGGCGTTGAAAATGGGATTAGGAACATTACAATAAGATTAAATAAGAGTGTTGGAGTTCACCACGTGTGAGCAACCCGTTACAGGAGGGGAAGATTTAGTAAATGGGACAGTTGTATTAACCTGTCCATGGGACACGTGTTGCTTGCACGAGGTGAATTTGTACAAGGTAGTTGGTAGAAGTACATTATATTGATACAGGAGTAGCTGAGAACAGTTTATAATTAGTAGAAATCGTTTTATGGAATTAAGGAATAAAATGACAAAAGGCAATGGTGTATCGATTATATGGAATTTTAGATTCTGCGTTATGTTACTTATTTTTAAGATCAAAAAGATATAGTCTATGGTGAAAATATTGTTAGCTATGGCATTAATAGTTAAGTTAAATGGATGGACAGGTATTTTCTTTTACAAACTGATTTCTATTATTTTAAAAGTATTCTGCCTAATTATAGCGATAGATGCTCCTGAATCAAGTAGTAGAGTAGGTTTACATTATTGGACAGTTCCGCTCGAACGAGCAATTGTTCAACATAAGGTATAGAAGGAGGAACCTACTGTTGTGCTGCCTTGTATGTCGGGACAGTCCTGGTCTTGTGCCGTGGTTGGAGGATTCTTGGGAAGGTCAGAGTTCATTGTCTTCGCTGGGCTCGTGGTTTAGAGATGGTCGGGGGAGCAGGTAACATACGCTCGCGTGTTGGTAACTCGGAGGGGTGCTTGCAGGAGGTTTGCTGGCTTTCTCAGTCTTGTAGAGTATTGTAGTTGGGCCCGATCTGCTTGGGCGTCGTAGTTGGTGAAGAAGCTCTGCGCCTCGTACGAACCATCGTAGCGATTCCACCTCTCGCGATGTCCGGTCACGGCAGAAAGCTGAGGTAGCGTCGTCGTCAACCTCCCTAGGACATCTGACACCGGCGGCGGGGGCGTGACGTCTTCCTGGCCGGGGGCGATTTCCTGCGTCCTACCGAGGGCGGTTTCTTTCTTCGGAAAAGTGGGGTTTTCGCCACTTTCGTAGTCGGGATCGGTCTTCATGGGCTCCTTTGAATCCTCCTCTCTTCCCTGTTCCATCTTTCTGTACAGACAGTGGTCTATTTGCTTACTTGTACCTTGGCGTCCACGATCCTGTCGACTCTTCGTTACGGGGGAGTCTGTGATATCTTGGGACCTCTGGGACCAGTGTTACCTGATGCTAGACGAACCTCGATGTCAACTCTACCGTGCAGTCGTGGTGGAAGGCGACACAGCTGGGCCAAAGGTGAAATAAACAAACAGAGATTCCACTAAGAAGCGTCTGACGTCAAGAAGGAATGGGATGAGGGGAGAGAGAGAGATCTTAAGAGCAAGTGTTACCGTTGGAATCCAAGCGAAGACTAACTATTCTAGGTCCTCGATTTAACACCACGACCTTGCTTCTTTCTAATTGGCTGACCTATTTAGGTGATTCTTTCCCAATTGGCGGGACCATGCCACGTGGCCTTTGGCTATTGGTTGACCTACTTAGGTATGGTCTTCTCTAATTGGCCTTGCGGCTTTCTTTGATGGAAGATACCACCGGTCTTGGCCAGGAAGTACGGGGCGTTACTTGACTTTTATAACTTCTGCGTTATCAGATACGCCCTGTCCTGTCAGGAAGTATTGACTTGTAAATTATTTATAGTTGGGCTGGTTTTAAGCCTCTTTTGCTAGGCCTTGCTTCGACTTCTGTCCTAAGCCTGATTAGTTTTAACCTTAACTTTCTCCTGTCTCTCTCCATTCCTTCTATCTGTGCAGTTGCAATACTTTATTAGATTCTTACGCGGTACAGATTGATGTTAGTTGAGGCTTTCTATGTGCAGTACATAAGAAGTTATATACAGTCATGGGGTGGAACATGTGGTAGTAGATATCTAGACTATTTACAACAATTCCATGGTCTTAAATCATCACATATATATATATGTTGTATAAAAATATCAAAACCATTTATTATTATTATTATATCAAGATTTTTAGCCATGACTGCACCACCATAGCATGATCCTCAACATGATCAAAATTCAACAGAAATCTTATTATTATTTTTTTTAATATAATATATATATATGTTATATCTCTAAATATTGATAAGATACATAAAAACTAACATTATATTCGTGATCAGCACCTCAAATTAAGTCAGAAACTGATGCATTATTAAAAACATCTTTTTCAGTGTAGACCAGTGTAATCTACCCAGCATCTCCATCAAAATATTACATAGAAAACTGACGGAAGACAAACACGAGTTAGAAAATTTATTATATCGAAAAAAACTTACAAAATAATAACAACAATCATGAGTGAAAACAATTAAAATATACCAATTAAAATATATCCTAATTATAATTATGTTGATTAAAAAGCATATATATACATTATGTAACACAATACTTAAAGCCTCCCCGCATAATTTTCTTTTTTTGTGAAAAATCACTATTAATTTCAAAGAGAAATACGTACTATTTGAACGTACTCTTTGAAATTAATAGTGATTTTTCACAAAAAATAAACTTATGCGGGGAGGCTTTAAGTATTGCTTTATAATCGTACGCCGCAGTCATTTATAATATAATATACATTATGCAACTATATCGTGATACATTAGTGCGACATCTGTTGTTAAAAGATTAAATTATTTAGAGCGCGTATGATTCAAAATCTTTTAATCAATAAAACAATTTCATACTGTCCTTACTATTGCCAAGAGTTCAGTGCCGGATATAAGAATAAAACAGCCCAATACAATTTTGAACCAGTATGATAGATTAAAATGGCGAAACCTCTGGGATGGTTCACCACTGATGAGTCATGCCCTCCTAATATTATTTTAATTACAATAAAAGGACAGAAGGTGAATATTTTATTTATAAATGGAATAAAACGCTAAATTGGTTACATTCCTAGTACATAGATTTGAATTGATTGAATGATTGATGTTTGATAAGAAGTTTAAAGGAACATGTAAAGGAATAATATATAATTTTTATATAACCTTTCTGAATATAATCTGTAATCCGAAAAAAGGTCTCTATGGGCTTGATTACAAGTTGTCGTAGCTCTGTCTTCACGTGTAGACCTGTGGTGTATTTACAGTACAGGCTGTCGTAACCCGCTGTCTACACGTGTAGACCTGGGGTGTACTTACAGTACAGGCTGTCGTAACCCGCTGTCTACACGTGTAGACCTGGGGTGTACTTACAGTACAGGCTGTCGTAACCCGCTGTCTACACGTGTAGACCTGGGGTATACTTACAGTACAGGCTGTCGTAACCCGCTGTCTACACGTGTAGGCCTGTGGTGTACTTACAGTACAGGCTGTCGTAATCCGCTGTCTACACGTGTAGACCTGCGGTGTACTTACAGTACAGGCTGTCGTAACCCGCTGTCTACACGTGTAGACCTGCGGTGTACTTACAGTACAGGCTGTCGTAACCCGCTGTCTACACGTGTAGGCCTGCGGTGTACTTACAGTACAGGCTGTCGTAACCCGCTGTCTACACGTGTAGGCCTGCGGTGTACTTACAGTACAGGCTGTCGTAACCCGCTGTCTACACGTGTAGACCTGCGGTGTACTTACAGTACAGGCTGTCGTAACCCGCTGTCTACACGTGTAGACCTGCGGTGTACTTACAGTACAGGCTGTCGTAACCCGCTGTCTACACGTGTAGATCTGTGGTGTACTTACAGTACAGGCTGTCGTAACCCGCTGTCTACACGTGTAGACCTGTGGTGTATTTACAGTACAGGCTGTCGTAACCCGCTGTCTACACGTGTAGACCTGTGGTGTATTTACAGTACAGGCTGTCGTAACCCGCTGTCTACACGTGTAGACCTGTGGTGTATTTACAGTACAGGCTGTCGTAACCCGCTGTCTACACGTGTAGACCTGTGGTGTACTTACAGTACAGGCTGTCGTAACCCGCTGTCTACACGTGTAGACCTGTGGTGTATTTACAGAACAGGCTGTCGTAACCCGCTGTCTACACGTGTAGACCTGTGGTGTATTTACAGTACAGGCTGTCGTAACCCGCTGTCTACACGTGTAGACCTGTGGTGTATTTACAGTACAGGCTGTCGTAACCCGCTGTCTACAAGTGTAGACCTGTGGTGTACTTATAGTACAGGCTGTCGTGACCCGCTGTCTACACGTGTAGACCTGTGGTGTACTTACAGTACAGGCTGTCGTAACCCGCTGTCTACACGTGTAGACCTGTGGTGTACTTACAGTACAGGCTGTCGTAACCCGCTGTCTACACGTGTAGACCTGTGGTGTACTTACAGTACAGGCTGTCGTAACCCGCTGTCTACACGTGTAGACCTGTGGTGTACTTACAGTACAGGCTGTCGTAACCCGCTGTCTACACGTGTAGACCTGTGGTGTACTTACAGTACAGGCTGTCGTAACCCGCTGTCTACACGTGTAGACCTGTGGTGTACTTACAGTACAGGCTGTCGTGACCCGCTGTCTACACGTGTAGACCTGTGGTGTACTTACAGTACAGGCTGTCGTGACCCGCTGTCTACACGTGTAGACCTGTGGTGTACTTATAGTACAGGCTGTCGTGACCCGCTGTCTACACGTGTAGACCTGTGGTGTACTTACAGTACAGGCTGTCGTAACCCGCTGTCTACACGTGTAGACCTGTGGTGTACTTACAGTACAGGCTGTCGTAACCCGCTGTCTACACGTGTAGACCTGTGGTGTACTTACAGTACAGGCTGTCGTAACCCGCTGTCTACACGTGTAGACCTGTGGTGTACTTACAGTACAGGCTGTCGTAACCCGCTGTCTACACGTGTAGACCTGTGGTGTACTTACAGTACAGGCTGTCGTAACCCGCTGTCTACACGTGTAGACCTGTGGTGTACTTACAGTACAGGCTGTCGTAACCCGCTGTCTACACGTGTAGACCTGTGGTGTACTTACAGTACAGGCTGTCGTAACCCGCTGTCTACACGTGTAGACCTGTGGTGTACTTACAGTACAGGCTGTCGTAACCCGCTGTCTACACGTGTAGACCTGTGGTGTATTTACAGTACAGGCTGTCGTAACCCGCTGTCTACACGTGTAGACCTGTGGTGTACTTACAGTACAGGCTGTCGTAACCCGCTGTCTACACGTGTAGACCTGTGGTGTACTTACAGTACAGGCTGTCGTAACCCGGCTGTCTACACGTGTAGACCTGTGGTGTACTTACAGTACAGGCTGTCGTAACCCGCTGTCTACACGTGTAGACCTGTGGTGTATTTACAGTACAGGCTGTCGTAACCCGCTGTCTACACGTGTAGACCTGTGGTGTACTTACAGTACAGGCTGTCGTAACCCGCTGTCTACACGTGTAGACCTGTGGTGTACTTACAGTACAGGCTGTCGTAACCCGCTGTCTACACGTGTAGACCTGTGGTGTACTTACAGTACAGGCTGTCGTAACCCGCTGTCTACACGTGTAGACCTGTGGTGTACTTACAGTACAGGCTGTCGTAACCCGCTGTCTACACGTGTAGACCTGTGGTGTACTTACAGTACAGGCTGTCGTAACCCGCTGTCTACACGTGTAGACCTGTGGTGTACTTACAGTACAGGCTGTCGTAACCCGCTGTCTACACGTGTAGACCTGTGGTGTACTTACAGTACAGGCTGTCGTAACCCGCTGTCTACACGTGTAGACCTGTGGTGTACTTACAGTACAGGCTGTCGTAACCCGCTGTCTACACGTGTAGACCTGTGGTGTACTTACAGTACAGGCTGTCGTAACCCGCTGTCTACACGTGTAGACCTGTGGTGTACTTACAGTACAGGCTGTCGTAACCCGCTGTCTACACGTGTAGACCTGTGGTGTACTTACAGTACAGGCTGTCGTAACCCGCTGTCTACACGTGTAGACCTGTGGTGTTCTTACAGTACAGGCTGTCGTAACCCGCTGTCTACACGTGTAGACCTGTGGTGTTCTTACAGTACAGGCTGTCGTAACCCGCTGTCTACACGTGTAGACCTGTGGTGTTCTTACAGTACAGGCTGTCGTAACCCGTTGTCTACACGTGTAGACCTGTGGTGTTCTTACAGTACAGGCTGTCGTAACCCGCTGTCTACACGTGTAGACCTGTGGTGTTCTTACAGTACAGGCTGTCGTAACCCGCTGTCTACACGTGTAGACCTGTGGTGTACTTATAGTTAAGGCTGTCGTAACCCGCTGTCTACACGTGTAGACCTGTGGTGTACTTACAGTACAGGCTGTCGTAACCCGCTGTCTACACGTGTAGACCTGTGGTGTACTTACAGTACAGGTTGTCGTAACCCGCTGTCTACACGTGTAGACCTGTGGTGTACTTACAGTACAGGCTGTCGTAACCCGCTGTCTACACGTGTAGACCTGTGGTGTACTTACAGTACAGGCTGTCGTAACCCGCTGTCTACACGTGTAGACCTGCGGTGTACTTACAGTACAGGCTGTCGTAACCCGCTGTCTACACGTGTAGACCTGCGGTGTACTTACAGTACAGGCTGTCGTAACCCGCTCTCTACACGTGTAGACCTGCGGTGTACTTACAGTACAGGCTGTCGTAACCCGCTCTCTACACGTGTAGACCTGCGGTATACTTACAGTACAGGCTGTCGTAAACCCGCTGTCTACACGTGTAGACCTGTGGTGTACTTACAGTACAGGCTGTCGTAACCGGCTGTCTACACGTGTAGACCTGTGGTGTATTTACAGTACAGGCTGTCGTAACCCGCTGTCTACACGTGTAGACCTGTGGTGTATTTACAGTACAGGCTGTCGTAACCCGCTGTCTACACGTGTAGACCTGTGGTGTACTTACAGTACAGGCTGTCGTAACCCGCTGTCTACACGTGTAGACCTGTGGTGTACTTACAGTACAGGCTGTCGTAACCGCTGTCTACACGTGTAGACCTGTGGTGTATTTACAGTACAGGCTGTCGTAACCCGCTGTCTACACGTGTAGACCTGTGGTGTATTTACAGTACAGGCTGTCGTAACCCGCTGTCTACACGTGTAGACCTGTGGTGTACTTACAGTACAGGCTGTCGTAACCCGCTGTCTACACGTGTAGACCTGTGGTGTATTTACAGTACAGGCTGTCGTAACCCGCTGTCTACACGTGTAGACCTGTGGTGTACTTACAGTACAGGCTGTCGTAACCCGCTGTCTACACGTGTAGACCTGTGGTGTATTTACAGTACAGGCTGTCGTAACCCGCTGTCTACACGTGTAGACCTGTGGTGTACTTACAGTACAGGCTGTCGTAACCCGCTGTCTACACGTGTAGACCTGTGGTGTACTTACAGTACAGGCTGTCGTAACCCGCTGTCTACACGTGTAGACCTGTGGTGTACTTACAGTACAGGCTGTCGTAACCCGCTGTCTACACGTGTAGACCTGTGGTGTACTTACAGTACAGGCTGTCGTAACCCGCTGTCTACACGTGTAGACCTGTGGTGTACTTACAGTACAGGCTGTCGTAACCCGCTGTCTACACGTGTAGACCTGTGGTGTACTTACAGTACAGGCTGTCGTAACCCGCTGTCTACACGTGTAGACCTGTGGTGTACTTACAGTACAGGCTGTCGTAACCCGCTGTCTACACGTGTAGACCTGTGGTGTTCTTACAGTACAGGCTGTCGTAACCCGCTGTCTACACGTGTAGACCTGTGGTGTTCTTACAGTACAGGCTGTCGTAACCCGCTGTCTACACGTGTAGACCTGTGGTGTTCTTACAGTACAGGCTGTCGTAACCCGTTGTCTACACGTGTAGACCTGTGGTGTTCTTACAGTACAGGCTGTCGTAACCCGCTGTCTACACGTGTAGACCTGTGGTGTTCTTACAGTACAGGCTGTCGTAACCCGCTGTCTACACGTGTAGACCTGTGGTGTACTTATAGTTAAGGCTGTCGTAACCCGCTGTCTACACGTGTAGACCTGTGGTGTACTTACAGTACAGGCTGTCGTAACCCGCTGTCTACACGTGTAGACCTGTGGTGTACTTACAGTACAGGTTGTCGTAACCCGCTGTCTACACGTGTAGACCTGTGGTGTACTTACAGTACAGGCTGTCGTAACCCGCTGTCTACACGTGTAGACCTGTGGTGTACTTACAGTACAGGCTGTCGTAACCCGCTGTCTACACGTGTAGACCTGCGGTGTACTTACAGTACAGGCTGTCGTAACCCGCTGTCTACACGTGTAGACCTGCGGTGTACTTACAGTACAGGCTGTCGTAACCCGCTCTCTACACGTGTAGACCTGCGGTGTACTTACAGTACAGGCTGTCGTAACCCGCTCTCTACACGTGTAGACCTGCGGTATACTTACAGTACAGGCTGTCGTAACCCGCTGTCTACACGTGTAGACCTGTGGTGTACTTACAGTACAGGCTGTCGTAACCGGCTGTCTACACGTGTAGACCTGTGGTGTATTTACAGTACAGGCTGTCGTAACCCGCTGTCTACACGTGTAGACCTGTGGTGTATTTACAGTACAGGCTGTCGTAACCCGCTGTCTACACGTGTAGACCTGTGGTGTACTTACAGTACAGGCTGTCGTAACCCGCTGTCTACACGTGTAGACCTGTGGTGTATTTACAGTACAGGCTGTCGTAACCCGCTGTCTACACGTGTAGACCTGTGGTGTACTTACAGTACAGGCTGTCGTAACCCGCTGTCTACACGTGTAGACCTGTGGTGTACTTACAGTACAGGCTGTCGTAACCCGCTGTCTACACGTGTAGACCTGTGGTGTACTTACAGTACAGGCTGTCGTAACCCGCTGTCTACACGTGTAGACCTGTGGTGTATTTACAGTACAGGCTGTCGTAACCCGCTGTCTACACGTGTAGACCTGTGGTGTATTTACAGTACAGGCTGTCGTAACCCGCTGTCTACACGTGTAGACCTGTGGTGTACTTACAGTACAGGCTGTCGTAACCCGCTGTCTACACGTGTAGACCTGTGGTGTACTTACAGTACAGGCTGTCGTAACCCGCTGTCTACACGTGTAGACCTGTGGTGTACTTACAGTACAGGCTGTCGTAAGCCGCTGTCTACACGTGTAGACCTGTGGTGTACTTACAGTACAGGCTGTCGTAACCCGCTGTCTACACGTGTAGACCTGTGGTGTACTTACAGTACAGGCTGTCGTAACCCGTTGTCCGTTGTCTACACGTGTAGACCTGTGGTGTTCTTACAGTACAGGCTGTCGTAACCCGCTGTCTACACGTGTAGACCTGTGGTGTACTTATAGTTAAGGCTGTCGTAACCCGCTGTCTACACGTGTAGACCTGTGGTGTACTTACAGTACAGGCTGTCGTAACCCGCTGTCTACACGTGTAGACCTGTGGTGTACTTACAGTACAGGTTGTCGTAACCCGCTGTCTACACGTGTAGACCTGTGGTGTACTTACAGTACAGGCTGTCGTAACCCGCTGTCTACACGTGTAGACCTGTGGTGTACTTACAGTACAGGCTGTCGTAACCCGCTGTCTACACGTGTAGACCTGCGGTGTACTTACAGTACAGGCTGTCGTAACCCGCTGTCTACACGTGTAGACCTGCGGTGTACTTACAGTACAGGCTGTCGTAACCCGCTCTCTACACGTGTAGACCTGCGGTATACTTACAGTACAGGCTGTCGTAACCCGCTGTCTACACGTGTAGACCTGCGGTGTACTTACAGTACAGGCTGTCGTAACCCGCTGTCTACACGTGTAGACCTGCGGTGTACTTACAGTACAGGCTGTCGTAACCCGCTCTCTACACGTGTAGACCTGCGGTATACTTACAGTACAGGCTGTCGTAACCCGCTGTCTACACGTGTAGACCTGCGGTGTACTTACAGTACAGGCTGTCGTAACCCGCTGTCTACACGTGTAGACCTGCGGTGTACTTACAGTACAGGCTGTCGTAACCCGCTCTCTACACGTGTAGACCTGCGGTATACTTACAGTACAGGCTGTCGTAACCCGCTGTCTACACGTGTAGACCTGCGGTATACTTACAGTACAGGCTGTCGTAACCCGCTCTCTACACGTGTAGACCTGTGGTGTACTTACAGTACAGGTTGTCGTAACCCGCTGTCTACACGTGTAGACCTGTGGTGTACTTACAGTACAGGCTGTCGTAACCCGCTGTCTACACGTGTAGACCTGTGGTGTACTTACAGTACAGGCTGTCGTAACCCGCTGTCTACACGTGTAGACCTGTGGTGTACTTACAGTACAGGCTGTCGTAAGCCGCTGTCTACACGTGTAGACCTGTGGTGTACTTACAGTACAGGCTGTCGTAACCCGCTGTCTACACGTGTAGACCTGTGGTGTACTTACAGTACAGGCTGTCGTAACCCGCTGTCTACACGTGTAGACCTGTGGTGTACTTACAGTACAGGCTGTCGTAACCCGTTGTCCGTTGTCTACACGTGTAGACCTGTGGTGTTCTTACAGTACAGGCTGTCGTAACCCGCTGTCTACACGTGTAGACCTGTGGTGTACTTATAGTTAAGGCTGTCGTAACCCGCTGTCTACACGTGTAGACCTGTGGTGTACTTACAGTACAGGCTGTCGTAACCCGCTGTCTACACGTGTAGACCTGTGGTGTACTTACAGTACAGGCTGTCGTAACCCGCTGTCTACACGTGTAGACCTGTGGTGTACTTACAGTACAGGCTGTCGTAACCCGCTGTCTACACGTGTAGACCTGCGGTGTACTTACAGTACAGGCTGTCGTAACCCGCTGTCTACACGTGTAGACCTGCGGTGTACTTACAGTACAGGCTGTCGTAACCCGCTCTCTACACGTGTAGACCTGCGGTATACTTACAGTACAGGCTGTCGTAACCCGCTGTCTACACGTGTAGACCTGCGGTGTACTTACAGTACAGGCTGTCGTAACCCGCTGTCTACACGTGTAGACCTGCGGTGTACTTACAGTACAGGCTGTCGTAACCCGCTCTCTACACGTGTAGACCTGCGGTATACTTACAGTACAGGCTGTCGTAACCCGCTGTCTACACGTGTAGACCTGCGGTATACTTACAGTACAGGCTGTCGTAACCCGCTCTCTACACGTGTAGACCTGCGGTATACTTACAGTACAGGCTGTCGTAACCCGCTGTCTACACGTGTAGACCTGCGGTGTACTTATAGTACAGGCTGTCGTAACCCGCTGTCTACACGTGTAGACCTGCGGTGTACTTACAGTACAGGCTGTCGTAACCCGCTCTCTACACGTGTAGACCTGCGGTATACTTACAGTACAGGCTGTCGTAACCCGCTGTCTACACGTGTAGACCTGCGGTATACTTACAGTACAGGCTGTCGTAACCCGCTCTCTACACATGTAGACCTGCGGTATACTTACAGTACAGGCTGTCGTAACCCGCTGTCTACACGTGTAGACCTGTGGTGTACTTATAGTACAGGCTGTCGTAACCCGCTGTCTACACGTGTAGACCTGTGGTATACTTACAGTACAGGCTGTCGTAACCCGCTGCCTACACGTGTAGACCTGTGGTATACTTACAGTACAGGCTGTCGTAACCCGCTGTCTACACGTGTAGACCTGTGGTGTACTTACAGTACAGGCTGTCGTAACCCGCTGTCTACACGTGTAGACCTGTGGTGTACTTACAGTACAGGCTGTCGTAACCCGCTGTCTACACGTGTAGACCTGTGGTGTACTTACAGTACAGGCTGTCGTAACCCGCTGTCTACACGTGTAGACCTGTGGTGTACTTACAGTACAGGCTGTCATAACCCGCTGTCTACACGTGTAGACCTGTGGTGTACTTACAGTACAGGCTGTCATAACCCGCTGTCTACACGTGTAGACCTGTGGTGTACTTATAGTACAGGCTGTCATAACCCGCTGTCTACACGTGTAGACCTGTGGTGTACTTATAGTACAGGCTGTCGTAACCCGCTGTCTACACGTGTAGACCTGTGGTGTACTTATAGTACAGGCTGTCTGTACCTAAGGACGTGTAATGCACATACATTCTGGGATGGACACTACCAGCAACCTATATTCGTACACCACCAAGAGTAGAGCCTCAGTACAAGAAGTAGGAATCCTCTATTCAAACCATCACATTAACCTGACCAACAATTAACTCCATTTTCCCACCACGATCTGATTGTACTGAGTATAATATATTTAAGTAATTCATCCATTCACGATATTTAAATGAAGTGAAGGACAATTTCAGGATTCAGCAGAAAACCAGAATTGTGTTTCAAGAAATGCAAATGGATCATTAACTAGCGGAGGAAATTCTTTGGCGCAATTATCCAGAATTAGCCTCCATAGAAAGGCAAATTTCGGAATTGTTTCCCTTCCTTTGGGGCCAATCCTGTTTAGTGCCTTTGCTGGATTAAATCACAAATATAGGACATGTATGAATCATTTATATCGGTTTAACACTAAAATACATAAATATTTGATTTACTGGGCGAAGTGTCTTTTATTTGAAGAAATAAATATTTGAGGATCAAAATGAATTATCAATCAAAAATATATTCTTAATTAAGCGTTAAAATATGTCTTCAAATATGCAGATAACTTATTTTCATATAATGATTTGCATAAACCCATCGTCAAATATTTAAAATATGCAAAAATGGGCGTCATTCGATACGTTATTTCGAGTGATTAGTTTTTCTGCACTTTTATCTTTTGAAATTATTAGCAATTGTGGGGTTTATATACTATATTGATAAAAATTATAAGAATGAGACATGCCTATGGTATTTTCTTTTAAATATGCACTTATTGGGAGCTTTCGCGTTTTACCCTTTCTCACATCCTGTATATTAAATTTCTAAAATAATTTTCTTATTGCATTAGCCATCCGACTGAAAATAATCAATTATTTGATATATATGTATTTTTATTTGTCATATTTGATCATTTTTATTTATTATATTTACTAAATCTGATTTCTACTTGTTTATATTACATATTTTACTATACATATTTTCCATTTGTTATTTAAATACAGGCTGAGAAAGGGCAAAAACTCGAAAGTCTCTAATATAATGAGAAATAAAAATCATAATTAATAATACATCAGGGGTTTCTGGAGATGAATTCATTTTCATTTTTTATTAATACAATCTCAAGCTTTCGGACATCTCTGGTCTTCTCTCTACAGGAATACATAAAAACGAATAATAATAAACGCCGTTAGATACTACGGCCGTTGAGACAGAGATGGTCAAAACCTTGAGATTGAATAAAAATAAAAAGATAATCACATCTCCAGAAATCTGACGTATCATTATAATTTACATCCAGGAGATTTAAACACAATAGATTTATTGACAATGTGAGAATATTTTAAAACACAATTTGAACTATTTTGAACAGATTGTATATAATTGTAAAGATAGAGGCTGCCTGGCCGGGGCATTTATATTTCTTGAGAATAAAGACACTTCGGCCAGTAAATCATAGTAATTTTTTCCTGTCGAAGGGCGGTTGTGCCCGAAAGCTTGAAATAAAAATTTTATCGCATAAGACACTTATCCCTCAGACTTATAGTTTTGAACATTCTATTAGGGGATTAGCCGATTAATTGTAAGTAAATCTTTTTATTACCTCGACGTTTCGACAAAATCTTTTGTCCTCGTCAGGAGAAAATAAAAATTAAAACATTTGGAAAAGCGTTAAAAATTATTCTCTAAAGAATATTTAATTTTTAACGCCTTGCCAAATGTTTTAATTTTTGTTTTCTCCTGAAAAGGACAAAAGCTTTTTGTCGAAACGTCGAGGTAATAAAAAGATTTACTGGCAGAAGTATCTTTATTTTCAAGAGATTGTATATTATTAATATCATTAGATAATAAAAGGCATATATTGGATTTAATAAAATATTTATTTTGCCAATTTTTATTGCCATATTTATTTTATTAAATCCAATATATGCCTTTTATTATCTAATGAATTAAGTATGGATTGCTTTATTTTCAAAACGATTAATATATATATATAAATATTGAATGAATAAAAAAGCTTTTGTTGGATCAAATTATTATTAGAATTTCCAATATTTTGATGAGGCATTCCACCTGTATATTCTGAATATAGAGCAATCCATATTTAAATCTTTATATAATAAAAAAGGCATATATTGTATTAAAATATAATCGAATATATGCCTTTTTATCATCCATCTATTTATATATATATATTCTCACTATAAATTAAATGTTGATAGAAATGATATCATTTTTGAAAATAGAGCAATCCATAAATAAATCTTTAATTAAAAAGGCATATATTGGAACAAAATATCATTTATTTTACCAATATATCAGTTGGCTGAACGCAAACCTTTATCAAGGTATTATAACATATTTATGATGAGGGCCAACAGCCCGAAACGCGTCCGTGGTTAGCTTTTCATGATTAATCAAGAATGGGTATTTGGCCGATTCTGGAATAATTAAAAATCAACGAGAATAGTTGATATTTATTCCGATAGATGGCGCAAGCCATCAACAACTTTCAGTTGCACGATAAGGAGATGCCTTTTTTCATAACATATTTAATGTGTAATGAAAATTAGAAAATATTCTAGACGCGTGATTTTCTTTTTGAAATTAAACAATTTCTACTACCCTTACTGCAATGGAAAAATTAATGGGAGAGCCTGGCTCATCAGTGGTGAACCCTCCCAGCGGTTTCGCCAGTTTAATCTACCATACCGCTGTTATATTACATTTTTGGAACTTCCTTTTATAGTAATACTGATGCTAGACTCTTGGAATGGGTATTTTAGATGAACTATGGACCTCTCTTTTTTTGCGCATATCCATAATACATTGTTGCATATATAGATTAATTTATTCTATATATATATATATATATGATAGATTCTATTGACGTTATGTGGCGCTGAGTTTGTTGTTGACACACATTGATATGTTATAATACCTTGATAAAGGTTGGCGTTCAGCCAACTGAAATATTGGTAAAATAAATGATTTTTTGATCCAATATATGTCTTTTTAATTAAATAAATGATATCTAATAAAAAACGGAAGCGTTTTATTATTGAAATATTAATATCATTATTTTTTCACACATAGTTACATATTAACAGAATATTAATATTTTCTAAAAACGTGCTAATTTTAAAATAATCCCACAAGAAAATTCTACGGGCGCCATAGTTACAGACCTTTTTTTCTTTATCAGACGAAAGATGCTCCCTCTATTTTTTTATTCGTCAGGTCTTTATTAAATCAAGCCACCCCCCCTTTCTTTATATTTCCTTAAGTTAATATCAGGGGTGAGCCAATTTGAAAAATTAGATTTAACATATAAAACAAAAAAATTAATGCATTTTAATTAAATAGTCAACTTTTTTTTTAAATGAATTTTTTAATAATCAAATTTTATTAAAGTCTAATTAATCGTGAATTAGGATCGCAGACGATGCTCTAAAAAGTTAGGCTTCTGGGTATAGCGCCTGCGGAGAAATGGCCTTCTAATTTATTAAACTTTTTTTACTGGATGAAGATGTGTTTTTTATAATTTCTTATGGATATCTAGCTTATATTAAAATTTGAAAAACAAAATTTCTATATATATATATTGTGCCTATCTACGTATATATATATTGTTCCTATACTATATATTAAACGACATCTATGTATGTATGTATGTATATATGTATGTATGTATATATGTTACACCAATATGTAATTATGTTCTTAAAGGATTGTGCGCTATGTGGTTACACTGTTGTCAAATAATCGTCTGCTTATAAATTTCTTATGTAACTTGAACTCCATTATATATTCAATATATTATCACACACACACGCCCTGGGTAGCAAATTAGAGAATATTAAAAGGTTAATAATACATTGAATAGAACGGGGGTAGAATATACATTGATAATCTATAAACAGATGTTGATTTGATAGCAGAGTATTAAAATATATTTTATGGGAATAAAAACATTCAAGGCTTTTTATTTATATAAATAAAAAAGGCATATCCTGACCAGGAGCACATAGGCTTTTCCAGATGGCAGAGAGCCATCTGGTGGAACAGAAATCAACTAAACATTGATTTAGCCTGTTCCCTGATATTTTTAATTGATCCTTGAATTTTATTATCAACACCTGACCTTTTTATTTTTTATTTCATTTAATTTTTCATATTGTTTTTTCACAATCATATAAATATGTTTATCAACACAGACGTACAGACATGAGCTCACACACTTACATATGCAAACATACACAAGCATTAATACACATACCTACACGCACGCACATCAGCGCCCTTTCATCTTTTGGGCGGGTCACATCTATCGCCCCCAAGCTGATGAAGGCTGGCCCATACATCTACAACGACGGCCGCCGAGAGGCGTTTATCATCCTCCGCGAAGGAATGACCATCGAGAGGCTGCCCACCCGCTTCAACATCACCATCAAAGGCGAGGCCTGGCCCGCATACCTATCCTCCGGGATTAGGTGCTCCAGGTGCCGTGGCCAAGGACATCGCCGGGCCAACTGTCCCCTGCTTGCAGGGCGAACCAACGCTCCTGGACCGGCCACACCTACTTCTCCCACCAGCGACTGCGCCTAGGCTGCTTCAGCAGCCATCCGCCCAGCCTCCACCTTCGGCGTCCCCCAGTCCAACCATGGAGCTCTCCGACGTGCCTCCCGCGAGCCGTGCCGCGCTCCTTCCACCTGCTGCACCCCGGCCACCACCACCAGCGCCTTCGGCCTTACCTGTGGAGGACACGTCTCCTGCCCCTCCACCTGTGACACCTGCTCCGTCCTTGCGAGCACCTGGGGGTTCCGTGAGCCCTCAAGCAACGAAGTCGGAACCCCCCGCTCAGGACATTGAAATGACCGCCATCGAAGAGTCCTCCGCTTCCTCCACATCTTCAAGCAAGAAATCTACGAGAGCTGACCTCCTGGCTTACATCCGGAGAAGCCCCACCGTGTCCTTTGCTGGGACAGACGCTCTTGGTCTTGTGCGGGAGGAGGTCTTGGACCTCCTCTCCTCGAAGTCCAGGGCCCAAAGGCGCGGACCCCTCCTGACACCTCCGCAGAGCAATGCTCTCGCCGGTCTAATTAACCAACTCCTTGACCTGAGGCCCGGAGGCAGTTCTAACATCTATAAAGTTCTACATCAGGTCAAGACCGAGCTGAAGACTGAACCGGCGGCAGTGCCCCCAACACCCACACTGCCAGCGCCTCGGCCTGCTGAGACAACACCACCCGCTCCCCAAGAGAGGGAGTCGACGCCGGCCATGGCCACACCTCCACCTCCACTGTCCTGGCAATTTATTGATGACCGCTGGATGGAAGCAGACGACATAATACATAAATTAAACCAAGAACGCGACTGGGAATTGGGTATCAGTGAGGGTGACATCACAGAAGCCATCATATACCCTGAGGATAGGGAGCCTCTCATCAAGCGCCTGTCCGCTCGGAGGAGGAGCCTCCTCGCTGGTTTCATCAGCGCCGCCATCGAGCGCGCTCGGGACTCCGATCCCTTTGTGAGTGAGGGCATGTCCGCGCTCAGGGGGATGTTGCCCTCCTGATTGGGTCAAGACGAGCCTCGGTGGGGACACCGCCTGATTAAATTGTAAATATTTGGTTCCTCCTGCTTAACTCTTGATAGAGTGTAATTATTGACTAGATCGTCAATAAAGTCTGTTTTAATTGTCACATGCTCACGTACCGATTCAGACGTAAATACCATAAAAATGCACACAAATACACAAACAAACGTATACACTCACCCTGAAATGATTATATTCTTACTTCTTTGTTAAAAATACTAAGTGGGGTTGGCTTATCAAATGGTATATTTACAACCACTACTCTCACTTTTAATTTATTTCAGGTATACAAATACTCATCGATCAGTAAATCAAATGTATTGACATATCAATAAATATGTTCACACAATAAAAAACATTCTGGAAGGTTCAGTCAAATATATATACATATAGATTGATATTTCATGGTAAAACTTAAGGAAGTGGAAAGTCTTTGATACCACCGGTCAGTTGTATTCTATTAAGGAGACAGAGGTAATTATTGTACGAGTTTTAAACGACCCTTTATATTTCAATAGACATAATGGAATAGATTAATACAAAGCAATAACGCGCCATCTATATATAACAAATTAAAAACATTAAGACGCGAGTGTTTCTTTTATACATAAATCAAACTTCCACTGTCCCTACTGTGATGAAAAAACACTGGTAGGGCCTGGCTCATCAGTGGTTAACCATTCCAGCGGTTTCGCCAATTTAATCCACCAGACCGCTTCTTTAGAGCTCTAATACTGTATTGGATCATTCTGTTTATATATGTTACACTGAAGGGTGGAATCTTAGAAATTGTATTTAAGTAAACTATGGACATAAGCGTTTATGAGTGGAGCTCATCGCAGTGGAGATAGTAATGTTTGATTTATTTGTGAAAAGAAACATTTGCGTCTTAGTGTCCAGTGGGGTCAGCCATGAACCTCAAAACCAAGTGCGAACTGGGGTTCTGAAACTGTATAAAACATTATTGGTGTGAAATATGGTTATTTCAAGAGATAAAATCCTCTGAAAATGTTAATATATTATTATTTCTAAGCAATAACGCGCCATCTATACATATAAAATGAAAGGATTTAAAAGCACGAATGTTTCTTTTATACACAATACAAACTTCTACTGTCCTTACTGCGATGAAAAAGTATATTGGGAGGGCTTGGCTCATCAGTGGTGAACCCTCCCAGCGGTTTCGTCAATTTAATCCACCAGACCGCTTCTCAGAGCTCTAATACTGTATTGGACTATTCTGCTTATATACGCAGCACTGAAGGATGGAATCTCAGAAATGGTTTTCAAGAAAACTATGGACATAAGGTTATAGGACAGTAGAATTACATTCAAATATTTGCATCGAGCAATGCTCTTCCGCAAACAATAAAGAAAGGCCAGTTATATATTTTTCATCACAGTAAGGACAGTAGAAGTTTGTATTATGTATAAAAGAAACATTCGTGCTTTTAAATCCTTTCATTATTATTAAACAATTCTGTCATAAACACTTGCGTCTTAATTATTCATTTGTTGTATAGTGGAATAGAGTTGGAAGAACTGGATACAGCATCCAGTTTGACCTCGACTATGTATCCCCTATGTATCTAGGTCATTCTTATGATCATTACCCTATGTAGGTAGAGAGAGATACCAGGCCCTTTGTAGAATTTTCACCAAATAAACTATGGCAACAATTTACCATGGTCCTCACGTGTCCGCCATTACAACATGAACTAATGGCCCATATTATCATAAAATAGATGATTACTATGTCCCACTTTTACAATAAATTACTAGGAAGTGGAGAGGAATTGTAAAATGTCTACGGAGGCCTGTTTTCTATATCTCGGTATTATGATCCTATCACACAAACTGAATTTGCTTTGTCAAACAGGTGTCTTTAGAAGTGAACATTGCTCGAAAAATTTCGAAAAAATCTTTTTAAAAATAGAGCGATTCCCATACTTGAATACTTAGATTATAAAAGAGATATATTAGATTATAAACAATACTTAAAGTTACACCGCATAAGTTTCTTTTCTATGAAAAATCAATATTTATTTCAAAGAGAAATATTTACTATTTCTAACTTTTTTGAATGAAGTATGAGAGGGTGAAAATATAATTTTATTTTTCCGATAGCCATTACTCTTCATATTTTCACCCTCTCATACTTCATTCAAAAAAGTTAGAAATAGCAAATATTTCTCTTTGAAATAAATATTGATTTTTCATAGAAAAGAAACTTATGCGGTGAAACTTTAAGTATTGTTTATAATCACCCGCCGCAGTCCTTTATAATATAATATTAGATTAAATAAAAATATTTATTTGCTAATATTTTGGTTGACTAAAGAAAAGACAAAATATTTTTTAAAATATGGCAAAAAAAAGGACATATACCTACTGCACAAATGAAAATATAAAGATGACAGGGTGTCATTTATCGTAATCGTAAATGGATTTAATTATATTCTTTAGTGATAACATTAACTATAATCTTTCTTGATTCGTTAAAATAAAGATGTACGCGTTTCGGGCTGTTGGCCTTCGTCAGTTTCACAAAAAATGTTTAGACATGGTACAGTCTGCATCATAATGACGAAATCCGACAGCCCGAATCGCGTACGTGGTTGGCTTTCATTTTGATGAAATACTGGTCTATTTTTGTATAATAAAATTAAAAGAATGACGTTTAATTTATAGTCAATTCGATTGACGGGGTTCCGACATCTTTAAATGTTCATTTGAGCAGTCGGTACATGCCATTTTTTCATGATTTATAAAACCATATTAAGAAAGATAATTTTCAACATTTCCAACTATAAATATAAATATTAGGGATATTTTGTATTTCATACTATATCTATCTATTTATATATATATATGAGAAATATTTAATATCTCGCGAAAAAGATACCTGCTCAAGAAGAGAGAAACTGAAGAAGAATTGGACTGATGGACTGGATGGGAAGTTATGAAGAAATAAAGAACTCAAGATAGAGAAGTATGACGTCACTGGAGACCTGGACAAGAACAGAGAAACTGAAGAATTGGACTGATGGACTGGATGGGAAGTTATGAAGAAATAAAGAACTCAAGATAGAGAAGTATGACGTCACTGGATACCTGGACCTGAACAGAGAAACTGAAGAATTGGACTGATGGACTGGATGGGAAGTTATGAAGAAATAAAGAACTCAAGATAGAGAAGTATGACGTCACTGGAGACCTGGACAAGAACAGAGAAACTGAAGAATTGGACTGATGGACTGGATCGGAAGTTATGAAGAAATAAAGAACTCAAGATAGAGAAGTATGACGTCACTGGAGACCTGGACAAGAACAGAGAAACTGAAGAATTGGACTGATGGACTGGATCGGAAGTTATGAAGAAATAAAGAACTCAAGATAGAGAAGTATGACGTCACTGGAGACCTGGACAAGAACAGAGAAATTGAAGAAGAATTGGACTAATGGACTGGATGGGAAGTTATGAAGAAATAAAGAACTCAAGATAGAGAAGTATGACATCACTGGAGACCTGGACAAGAACAGAGAAACTGAAGAATTGGACTGATGGACTGGATCGGAAGTTATGAAGAAATAAAGAACTCAAGATAGAGAAGTATGACATTACTGGAGACCTGGTCAAGAACAGAGAAACTGAAGAATTGGACTGATGGACTGGATCGGAAGTTATGAAGAAATAAAGAACTCAAGATAGAGAAGTATGACGTCACTGGAGACCTGGACAAGAACAGAGAAACTGAAGAATTGGACTGATGGACTGGACGGGAAGTTATGAAGAAATAAAGAGAAGAACTCAAGATAGAGAAGTATGGCGTCACTGGAGACCTGGACAAGAACAGAGAAACTGAAGAATTGGACTGATGGACTGGATGGGAAGTTATGAAGAAATAAAGAACTCAAGATAGAGAAGTATGACGTCACTGGAGACCTGGACAAGAACAGAGAAACTGAAGAATTGGACTGATGGACTGGATGGGAAGTTATGAAGAAATAAAGAACTCAAGATAGAGAAGTATGACGTCACTGGAGACCTGGACAATAACAGAGAAACTGAAGAATTGGACTGATGGACTGGATGGGAAGTTATGAAGAAATAAAGAACTCAAGATAGAGAAGTATGACGTCACTGGAGACCTGGACAATAACAGAGAAACTGAAGAATTGGACTGATGGACTGGATGGGAAGTTATGAAGAAATAAAGAACTCAAGATAGAGAAGTATGACGTCACTGGAGACCTGGACAATAACAGAGAAACTGAAGAATTGGACTGATGGACTGGATGGGAAGTTATGAAGAAATAAAGAACTCAAGATAGAGAAGTATGACGTCACACTGGAGACCTGGACCTGGTCAAGAACAGAGAAACTGAAGAAGATACACCATTCCAAAAATAATAATCCCTTATATGATCAATCTTTTCTCATGAAAGACGAACTATGATAATCATGTTTGTAGTGGGGGTTTACAATTGCCTATACTGTAAGTACGCCACATGTCTACATTGTGGATAGCGTTCGACCTTCGCACTTACTTTAATTGTTTACCCATCGAAAACGGCAGCCTCGGTCTACTCAACCTCACCACGCAACACGACATTTTTTTTCCTTAAACGAATATAAAAATATATAAACGGTGATATAAACGAAAAATACATTCTTTTTATACTTACAAAAGGTCTGATTCCAGTTTGGTTACTTGTGTACGCAGTTGGAAGTTTAGACAATTGCAAGCGAGATATATTATGACATAAAGAATACTTGAAAGTTGCATTTGGTTACGGAATAATTTATTATGAGAATCTGTCGAAAGGAGTATGTAACACAGCGAGCGAAGAATTCCAAAAGACACAACGTAGTAGTAAAACAGAAGATCCATTGTAACCTCCAACGTCAATTTCAAGAACGATGTTTTACGATACATCAAGGAATCTTGGCAGACAATTCAACAGACGACGAAGAAGAATGGAATGATCAAAGTCAATTGTATCTGGTTTAACAAGGAGTAAATGTGGCAAAGTTTTTTCAAGAGAACGGACCTACACAATGGATCTTTGTTGAAGTCCGTATTTAGGCGTCTCGGTTCTAGAAGTCCTGGGGACTGGAAGAAAGACAGTCCTGGCAATGTCCCAGAGTCAATTTTAGGCTTGATGTACCTGGGCTGGAGTAATTGTTCCTGGAATCGGGACGGCGTACACACACGACAAACATATCCGAATAAAAAACTATGTAGTGATTCTGTGTAATTGGAGCGGTTGAAGACTCTAGCTGTCACTGTGTCAAGGAAATCCAGGACTTGAGACACCTACTGTTGGAATACCCACTCTTCTTTAGCGCTAGACAACAGACAGTTATAAATATTTATATATTAATAAATATATTAATTTAGAATTAATATGTGTACACACAATTATTTACAATTACACTGTTGTATATAAATCGCTCTATCTTTCATAGATAAAATAATAATCTATAATATTAAATATAATTATTAGCTGTATATATACTGAATGCAATATTTAAATCAAAGATACAATTCTTTCATTGGCCTTGTAGAACGAGAGTGGTGTACGCGTGCGCGCGCATGTTTTAGTGAAAAACACAAACATCCTCGATAAAGAGAGGCGAGTTGCCACTCGAAATATTGGAACAATAAAATAATTAGAAATCCAATATATGCATATTTTAAAAAAATATATATATATATGTTATGAATATTTTGTTTTGTTGTTGTGAAAGATAGAGAATTGAAGGTGCAGTCGTGAAAATAGGAAAGATAATTATTTACCCATCAAGTAATTTTTATTTTGAATTACTTGAAGCAAATTACACATAAAATTATTTTTCACAGTAATATAGAATTTATAAAATAAATCCCCTATATTCGTGAATTAAAATCAACATATATAGGTAGGTCAACTATACATATTTACAACAATATTCAAAAGTGGTATCTTCTAAATCTATGGTAAAAAAAATGTAGAACAGTCAATGATGAAAATAAAATAAATGTTTTGAAAAATAAAATATTTGTATTTTAGATTATATAATATATATATGTGTATGTGTGTTTACTTTAAATACATAGATACTATTCTAACGTATATTTATTTTATATATATTTGAAATATATCATTAATACATACAAAAATTTCTCTCTCTCTCTCTCTCAATAAAATATAGTTATATATTATATTTAACTAGCGGACGTACCCGGCTTCGCCCGAGGTTTTACCCGAGTAAAGGTTTGTCTAACGAACAATTCTCTATAAACTTATAAAAAAATATATATTTTGATAATTTGAAACTCGTAAATTTGAATCTCTCGATAAAGTGATTATTTTTTCCCGGTCCCTGTGTGCCGTGTCATCCTGAATTTTGTCTTTCATAATTTTCTACATTACAAAATCATCGTTTTATCTAGTGAACATATTTTCCAGGTCCCTTGAAAAATACTCGATAAGTTGAATAAAATCATGGTCGTGAATCTCTCGATAAAGTGATTATTTTTTCCCGGTCCCTGTGTGCCGTGTCATCCTGAATTTTGTCTTTCCTAATTTTCTACATTACAAAATCATCGTTTTAGCTAGTGAACATTTTTTCCCGGTCCCTTGAAAAATACTCAAATTATGTTAAACAATTATCGCATTTATATTTATGCGAATTTTATATTTAAACGATACTCATTATTTCTTTTGATTTTTATATATCATATATATCGTTTTGCACAATTATTTAAACTTTTTAAATTTAATTCATTGAATAGAAATTTAATTTTTAGTATCGCATTTATTTTTATTCGAATTTTATATTTAAACGATATTCATTATCTCGGTCTCAATGGTGGCGCTGCTTGCGAGTTAAGGCTACAAATCTGTAAATAACTCTAAGGATATTAAAGATATTCAAGAAATTATTTTTCGTAAACCTTTCCGGGGATATACCTAATAATATCCCAAAATTTCACGGCGATTGGATGTATGGTTTTTGAATCCATAGAGGATACACACACAGACACACAGACATTCATTTTTATATATATATAGATTAAGAGAGCAGTCTCTTTCAAATGAAAAATGCTTTAATTAAGCAGATGTTTAAAGTATAATATATGAGAGAGGCAATCTTACAGGTTGTCGACGCTGTAAAATCCCCAGAGCTGTGACTCACACGATGACCCAAGGTCATCAGGAGCAGCAAACTAAGCCTATCTCCGTCTCATTGCGAGTTAAATATACAAATCTGCAAATAACTCTAAGGATATTCAAGATATTCAAGAAATTTTTTTTCGTAAACCTTTCCGGGGATACACCTAATAATATCCCAAAATTTCACGGCGATTGGATGTATGGTTTTTGAATCCATAGAGGACACACACACACACAGACAGACAGACAGACAGACATTCATTTTTATATATATAGAAGATTATATTGTATTTCTATTTATTCATTTTATATTTATTTTGGAGATTATAGATGTAAAAATCTACCAAAATAAATTTTGTATTACATTTACATTTACATGTAAATTTCATTTACAACAGAATTTCCGAGCACAACAGAAATATAATAAACAAAGATCCCAAATCTTTGATCTTTCAGCATACCTCTAAAACCGGCCATGCCTTTAACCTTTCCGACCCAACCTGTCATTACCACAACATCAAATCCAAATATCAAAGATTATTAATAGAATCCTTCGTCTCTCAAGATTTAAACAGTATCAACAGGCGTATAGAACTACCATCTCAGTACCACTCATTCAAAAAACAGCCCAGCAATTAGAATAAAAGGACCAATTGACTATAAAAGAAAACAAACTGAGCTTTGAACAGAGATGAAACAACAGCAGCCTGGCCACGAGAAAACGTGAACTCGTGAAATGTGTTTATATTTATTTTATTTTATATTTTATTCTCTATCTTCGTTGGTGTATATAAATAATATTTTACATTTATATATATATTCTTTCTCTCAATTTACAGCTTGGCCTGTTGAAGGATCGATAAGATCCGAAAGCTAGCATATTAAAAAAATTTTATGTATAAAGAGACGCATTGCTATCGTTTGTTTTTATTTAATAATTTATAGCAATTCTTTTATCTATTTACAAATTTTGTATTAATTTCAAATATATATATTTCCCCGGAAAAGTTCCATAAAATTAAATAGCGCGCATTGATTGTTTTAAATTCACAGAACCTGAGCGTTCGAAGCGTAAAGAGCTACACCCACTTTCGTGCCAGTGCCATATTAGCGTTTAGGGCTTAAATTATGAACATTAGCACTAATAAGGTTTACTAATGATACACATGGTCGTAGTATCAAATATTAATTTCTATTGTACATATGTTTGAAGGGGCACGCTCGTAAAAAAACTATTAATACCAAATCTACGTGGGGCCCATAAAATTCGAGTCGTCTGCTGACTTTTAATGGAACACATTTTTCATTGGGTTTAATTGCCGACGTCTATGAATGCGCCAAATATTTATTTATATTCCCAATTAAATAGTTTTGATCCTTTTATTATTTTTTTTATCTTTCTTATATATTTTATTCATATTTTTTTATGTGTGTTTGTTTAAATTATAATTTATTTCTTTTTTTGACAGTTAATCTATATATTTTTTTCTTTTAATCATTGCTTTGCTTCATATAGTCACAGAATAATTACTGTAAATACTCTGTTGTTGTTAGTTTATCAGCTAAAATATTTGGCTACGTCACCTACCATTCTTGTAGATTATTATTAATAAAATTGTCATCAAGTTTTGTATTCTATAGATTTGGTTAATAAATTATTTTTAACTTAAACTTTTGGAATACTTTTTTCTCTCTGCCACACGCCAGGACACAATGTATTTCTTATTTTAGAGTTATAATTTATTAAAAAAGAGAGAGTATCTTTAAAATGTTAATTTTAATATAGAATTTTGTTTTTTATAGATTACAAAGTAATATCTTCCAAAAAAATATTTTTTAATATGTAAATATCTTTAGAGAGGCATTTGTTAGTCATTGAAAAAACAACCAGAGAAGAAGTAGAATATATATTATGCAAATATCAGGATAAATGTACTTCACAGAGTTATACGAACGACGTGAATTGCGTAGCTCTAACGTGGAGTACCAAATACTAATATGTAAATGAAGGAACTTGCAGGATGCGGCGTACAGTAATTGCCGTGAATATAATCATTGCAGAAATTAGCTTATGGTTTCAGAGGACACGTGGAAGATCTGAGAATGCTACGTCACAGAGGAAGTTCCAGCAAACAGACGATATTAGGAGGGGCATGGTAATTGGGTTGATCAAACCTGGTTCATCCATACGTTATAGCTGACATCCACCTCGACGCTTCCTCGATGCCCAAGCTGTGTCCTAGATGGTTGAAGCAGAGAACTGTAAAAGCTTTGAGGGATTCAAGTTTATCCAGAGCGACGTTAACATACAGTGAATCTACCTACACGTGGTTGCGACCCTACAACCCACCGTAATTCTGTATTTATTTATTTCTACTCAGTTTATAAGTGTCGAGTGTCCTGGTTATTTACATATTGCAAGTTGGTGGAGTAGAGGTGTCCCCCAGACATTTCAGGAGGGGAGCTGCTGCCTTAGACCACTCGGCCATCCTGACAAATCATTCTGTAGCATATGAGAATACCTTTTATATGCCCTTCTCAACAATATCCCGCCGATTGGTTGCTAGTGGTCTGCTCTCACGCCCCTCATTTTGAAGAAATCCAATAATTCCCCAGAACAGACCTGCCAGGATAGAGCGACGCGAACGACCGAATGGCACAGAATCATCTACTCAGATGAATTACGCTTCTGTTACTTCAAAGATAAACACGCCACGTACGAGTGTAGTGCCGATGTGGTGACAGGCCAAATTCGATAACATCTATGGAACGTTCCATCGCCCAAAAAGCGTCATCCTGGCTTAATCGCCATCGCGTACGATCACAGCTCATCTATGGCTTGTATTAAGAAACCTTGATGACCTAATGATATGTCAATGATGCGACCGGTGACAGACTTTCATGAAATGTCTTGTACTAGAATAATAATGTCCAAATACACATATCACCTCAGCCAATATGCTCCTTAAGGTGTAAAGATGCTTCCAATGTCCAACATACTCCCCGGAACTTTCTCCAATCTAATACGTTAGACGTGATTGGATACCAATTTTTTGAAACAACCTGCAACAGCACTGGTCAGAAGATAACATGTAGCAAATAGTTGACAGTTTTCCTCTAAATTAGGTAAAACAGCGAATCTTTAGTTTAAATCTAAATGATAGAACAACAGAATCCGAATAATTTTAAATCTTGAAGCAGGTTTTTAAAGAAGATGCGCCTCATAACAATCAAAATCGCGGGTTATAATATTTTACAGTCACAAAAACCTTTTTCCAAAAAGGTGCAGACAATCTATATAATATATATATCTCATATATACAATTCAAAGTGTCAAGGATAATCTACAAACGGGCAGACTTCTATCGATAATACACTTCTAAAAGGAATGCGAAACTAAGTCATCGGTCAAATAAAACCAAAGAATAATTATCACAGAACTATCAGAAGACTTGGCTATTTCTATTGGAACATGTCCAAACATTACAAAGAATGATCTACGTTTTAAACGATCCTCAGCCAAATTTGTCCTACAATCCATTAAACGAATGAGCAGCACGAGGAAACGTACAATATCGTGTTCCTAATATTTATTTATTATACGAATTGTGCGGCTCACAATTGTCATCATGGTAGATGAAACATGGGATAAGACACCGAAACTAAGGATCAATAAAGTCAGTGTCTAGAACATGGAAAACCAATATGTAAATAGGTTGAGGATGATTAAATGAAAACGCGCTTGAATGTCTTCTAATGACTTTTTTTAAAAGGATTTGTACACTATGGTTTTGTACCCAAGAGTCAGATATCACAACCTTTAATTAATACCTTACTGCCAACGTTTCAATGACCCTCTGTCTTCCTTTTCAAGGAACATTCGACTACATTTTACGTTCAGAATATATTGTCAAGTAGCTCTGCAACTCCGGTCACGAGAAGCCCCATGGGACACCAGTCAACAATCAACCCTGGACTCCGGGGGGGGGCACAGGTGTAAGGGGTTCTCGGAATCTGATCGGCAAAATAAGGGAAACGGGACGCCTCGGTGGCTGACGATGCTCATTATTATTATCTTTACCTTGGGATACGTCATCATCTGACTCTTTCTCCCTATAAATACCTATTGTTCAAAATATTATTGGAGAACTAAAAGGTAAATACTCTTTATAATGAATTAAATATTCCCAAATTTGCCCTTGCTTTATTTATCTCCGCGACAATATATAAAAATAAACAGTAGCCAAATATTTCCTTGAAAAGGAGGATAGAGGACCGTCGAAATATTGGAAGTAAAAAGTATTTAAGAAAAGTTTTAAAAACATAAAGCTCCTCTCTGTCAAAGTAGACGTCAAAAGTAGACGCCATCTATTGACCGTCGCCGCAAACTAGCGGCATTGGGTCGGTGACAAAGCCACAACACCAGCTTTAGCAAACTGAGAAGCGTCCACCTAGAGACCATGGTTTCAGGCTAATGGCTATCGTCAGCGTAGGACGGACTTTATTCCATGAGATCCACGCATGATCTAATGGAATCCTCACAATCTGCCAAAGAGGTGTTTAGCTGTCAAAGTGGCTAGGTCAAATCTATGTCCAAAGTATAGATGTAAATTTTGCCGGGAGGAAATTGATTTAGAAAAGCATAGGGCGCCTCTCCCATCAAAATAAAAGTCAAAACCTGACGCCATCTATTGACCGTCGCCGCAAACTAGCGGCCTCGGGTCGGTGACAAAGCCACAACACCAGCTTTGGCAAACTGAGAAGCGTCCACTTAGACCATGGTTTCAGGATAATGGCCCTCATTAACCTAGGGCGTACAGTCTGCCAAATCTGGTGTTGTGGCTTTGTCACCGACCCGAGGCCGCTAGTTTGCGGTGACAGTCAATAGATGACATCTATTTTGACATTTATTATGACGGGAGATGAGCCCTATGCTTTTTAAAATCAATTTCCTCCCGGCAAAATTACATCAATAAAGAAAGGTTAACGTAAATAATTTACGATTCAACTTAAAGTTATGTTTCGATGAAAATCATAAGCAGTGGGCGAAGGGTGAGGTCTATATATTTGAAATTTACAATTAAAACTAAATAACGATAAATAATTATTATTAGACCGAGTTAAAAAAAAAGTTGCCCCACTCTATGATAACGGTATGTCCCTCCTCGGCATATGTACAGCCATGGAATTTAAAAGAAAAATTTCTTCGTGGAACTTTCTGAAAGGAATAAGGAAGGCAAAATATTTACATAGCAAACTTGCCTTTCTCAAGTATAGTATGTATGAATGAGGGCTTTCAATGATATTTAATTATATTTAATATTTGCATATTATAAATTATATTTAATATATTTGCATATTATAAATTACATTTAATATTTACATATTTTCTAAATTATATTTAATGCAGTAGAATTTGAAAACTTCGAAGTCCAAGGGACAAAAAAAAATCGAATTATACTTTTTTTTTAAATTGAAAACGTTCTGAATAAAAGGCTTAAAGTTTAGGGACCAAGATAAATATTGGAATTAAAGACATTCTAATTATAAGTTCTACTGTAGTTACAAGCTCACACATTATTTTTTTTTAATTTACCACTGAATTAATTCAAAAGTCAAAAAAAAAATTACAAAAGGAATAAAAAGAATAAAACATAATATTTTAAAGATAAAAATATATATTTCTATAGTTGATTGACACATACAAATATTTTTTTTTATTTTATAATAAAGCATATTTCAAAACACGAAACACATATATATATTTTTTTAATTTGTAGAATAAAGAAATACCAAGTTGAAAAAAAAGGAAGAGTAATGAACAGGAGTGAATGTATGTACAAGTAAAGAGACAAGGATGAAATGAGGCACAAGTGTTTTCAGGAACAATGCAAACTGCCGTCCACAGCTGTCTGCAGGAAACCTAATATCTCCCCAATAAATATTAATGAAGGTTCCGTAATTAATTAATTGGAGAAAAATAGTTGAGTTTTTTTAATTAGCTTTTATTGAGAATGGTTTGGTGTGATTTTCTTTCTTTGTTTGTATGTGTTAGTGGATGATTATACCGTCCGTTTACTAAAACACTTGTTATCTCAATGTTTTTCCACCCTTTCCAAAGTATATGATAAAAACAGTACAAGAGTGAAATTGTATTGGGATCAGGTGGATAAATTAAGAAAAAAGGAATTTCCTGATTGTACAACTAATAATTGCTGATGATGGCTTGCGCCATCTATCCCAATAAAAATCAACTAAACGTTGATTTTTAATTATTATTCAATTATATGAATACCCTTTCTTGATTAATCAAGAAAGGGTATTTGGCCAATTCTGGCACAGGGACATACTCCGATACCATCGTATACAGGTTGTTGGCTTTTGTCTTAATTTGTCATACCTGGTATTGTGGTTCTTTCTTTATTACCATCATGATTCTTCATCACCACTAGGATGCATAGTATAGTAAATGCATAGTATAGTTCATTCTTAATGGAAGGTACCTTTTTTGGTTGGCCACATTCACGCCGATTTGCATAACCTTAAGGTCACTTTCTCTCACCTCCTATTTACATAGTGTTTACATGGGAGTTGTCGTATTCTCTCTCTCAGCCATGGCGTTAGTTTGAAGTAAGTAGCATTTAGTGATGAAATGGTCAACACCGTTGGGCTTGGACAACCATGAACTGGGTTCGAATCCTGCATTGAACACCTTTTTTTTTTGCTTCGAAGGCGCTCAGTTTTAACGTCTATTTTTATAGATCAACTAGACGAATGACCCGGGCAACGCCCGGGTTTACATGATTAAATGTATTATTCAAACACATTAAACATGTGCCCGTTGGCTGCCAGCGAGTAAATGTCTGCGCCCGTTGACTCCCGGCGAGCAAGTGACTGCTCCCGTCGGCTGCCGGCGAGCAAGTGGCTTCCCGGCGCATGCGCGCGCACAGGGAAGCCACGTGCTCGCAGGCGGCCAATGGGCGCGCCCCGCCATCAGATCCCCTGCGTTCTAGAGGGCGCTGCTCGTGAGCTATTTAGAATAATTTGAATATATAGTTTTAATAATTGATTTATATATTTTTTAAAATAGCCTATCGTCATCCTCGTTTTTTTTTACCTATGTATGGAAATTTTGGTTTGAATTAGTGAACTACTGCGAATTTGTATACCGTACATACAGACCAACCAACAGACAAACATACAAACATTCATTTTTATATATATAGAAGAAGAAGATTTCCTCCTGGCAAAATTTCCATCTATATTATAGCCATAGATTTGGCCTAGCTACTCTACCAACTAAACACCTCTTTGGCAGATTGTAATTTCATCCCTTGTGGACATCATGAAATAAAGTCTATCTTGTACTGAGAAGGGCCATTAGCCTGAAACCATTGTCTCTAGGTGGACGCTTCTCAGTTTGAGAGAGAAATGTTGTGGCTCTGCACTGACCTGAGTCCGCTAGTTTGCAGAGACGGTAAATAGATGGCTCTTAATTTTATCGTCTATTTTTCCGGGAGAGGAAACTTATATATATACAAAAAATATATATTTTATTTAAAAATATATTTCATAGATACAAATACTCTGCTAAATCGACCGCCAGAGGTCACGCTTCCCCTATAAAAACTCATTGTTGTTGTACCCCGATGGCCGGCTCAAAACTTTTGTACATTATGTAAATAATCTTTTGTTTTCCTTGTTCTACTCGCCTTAAACCAGGCGGTACTTTTACCAAATTATGTTTTTATATATTCTTTTAGTTCAATTGAACCAAGTTCAATTAAATTTAGTATTATACTTTCAAGATTTTAACCACGACTGCATTACCATAAACCTCAACATGATCTAAATTCAAGCAGAAAATCTCTTTTTTATATAATATATATACATATAGTCTTCTCAAGAATGTTTTTTCATCCTATTGAATAGATCAATACAACCTTAATACTTCAGAATTAGAATATTTGTATCTATAGGAATGTAGACTGTTGCTTTGTTTTTCTAAGGAACTAGATATAGGGAAATAACTATGATTATCATGTTCTAGTTATAAGGGAATGAAGTGAATAAATCAAACAAACACTGAAGGAAAATGTGGGGTGTGAGAATTGTAGATATCACAAATGATAGATCAACTTGGCGACACCTAGCAAATGACAGCTGCACGCTAGGTGTCTTATCACCTAATTGGTTGGCCACATTCACACCGATTTGCATAACCTTAAGGTCACTTTCTCTCACCTCCTATTTGCATAGTGTTTACATGGGAGTTGTCGTATTCAGCCTTGGCGTTAGTTTGAAGTAAGTAGCATTTTGTGATGAAATGGTTCACACCGTTGGGCTTGGAAACCATGACCTGGGAACGAATACCGCTTTAAACACTTTTTTTTTCTGTTTCAGTGGACTCTGATTCTTGTACGAGTCTAATACTACTAGAGAATACATGAACCAAACGGGGATCTTGTGTACCTTGTATATGTAAAAGTGGAATGACAATTTTACATATTTACACATCTGGGAAACTTATAGTAAAAGACAATCGCTAACTACCCACCTCGATTATCATGGCAGGTTGTACCTCGTGAATCTGAGAGAAGTAAAAAATGAGCGAAATACGTTAGAAGGGTTTGTGATTATCCTACATGGACTCCTACAAGGTTATTCTTCTACTTTTATACTTCTACTATTATACTTCTACAAGTATTATTCCACAAACCATGTGGAACTTGATCATTTATCTATACTAACATAACCTAAATTAAAGCTAAAATGCATATTGTCCTTTAGTTAACAGAAGGCCATCTATATAGTGGAACAAAAATCAACTAAACGTTGATTTAGGTATGTTCCATGCAGCCTGCAGCACGCTAACGAAGCTCAACAGCCCGAAACGCGTTCGTGGTTGAATTTTATTGATTTATCAAGATACTATCGGGCTTAGGTCGATGACAAAGCCACAACACTAGCTTTGTCAAACTGAGAAGTGTCCATCTGGAGGTCATGGTCGGGATAATGGTCCTCGTCAGTCTAGGACGGACTTTATTCCATGAGATCCACAAGGTATCAAATGACAATTTGCCAAAGAGGTTGGGCAAATATTATGAAACCGCCAAGAGATCAACACCACAGAGGTCCGTACGTCTCTTGACCTCACGGACAATACAGCAGCTCTGGCTGAAGGCCTTGCCTCTCAGACTTTAATGACCGATATGTCCTCACTTCTTTTTTCTAGATTTAATTCATTTTGTCTCCTCTCTAATTGTAAATACGCTGCTGTATCACCTCATAAGCATAAATAAGTTCACTAGATGGCGCTCTGCCATCTATAAATGCTCATGTGAATGGTCAGGATGCAAAATCGATAAAACAACGATTCTCAATTTGAATTCATCTCTAAGCATTATACAAGATTTCCAAAGATCTGCGCAAGATAGAATCATCAAAATCCCATTCACACGGAGGGAACATATGAAGGATGACAACAAAAAAATTGAAACCTCGGGGGTGAAGAAAGACGTCCGAAACGGCACATTCCACTTCGAAGGAGCTGGCAACCACCCAAATAGTCCGTGTGTCGTGAAAGGACCCTCTGTGGGGACTTTCCTGATGGAGGGGGTAACTCCTTAAGATCGATCCATCCCCTTGTAAAAACCTCCCTAAAATATCTGGCAGCACTGTCGCACGGTTGTCAGATCACCGGTTAAAATTGGAAACTCTGTGAAAAATGGCGGGAAGATGAATGGGGAATGGTAAGATGAGAAGATGGGCACTGAATTATGTTTAAAATTTAATCTTGCTCCAGAGTCGACCGGCATTGCTGGAGTCTATTGAAGAGAAGAGTTAAATGAGGGATCTTAGGTCAGGATGTCGGCACAGTTCTTCAGACAAACCTAGATACATTCCGTGTCAGTTCTTCCATTCCTACAAACCTAGATACATTCCGTGTCAGTTCTTCCATTCCTACAAACCTAGACACCTTCTGTGTCAGTTCTTCCATTCCTACAAACCTAGACACCTTCTGTGTCAGTTCTTCCATTCCTACAAACCTAGACACCTTCTGTGTCAGTTCTTCTATTCCTACAAACCTAGACACCTTCTTTGTCAGTCCTTCCATTCCTAGAAACCTAGACACCTTCTGTGTCAGTTCTTCCATTCCTACAAACCTAGACACCTTCTGTGACAGTTCTTCCATTCCTACAAACCTAGACACCTTCTGTGTCAGTCCTTCCATTCCTACAAACCTAGACACCTTCTGTGACAGTTCTTCCATTCCTACAAACCTAGACACCTTCTGTGTCAGTTCTTCCATTCCTACAAACCTAGACACCTTCTGTGTCAGTTCTTGCATTCCTACAATCCTAGACACCTTCTGTGTCAGTCCTTCCATTCCTACAAACCTAGACACCTTCTGTGTCAGTCCTTCCATTCCTACAAACCTAGACACCTTCTGTGTCAGTCCTTCCATTCCTACAAACCTAGACACCTTCTGTGACAGTTCTTCCATTCCTACAAACCTAGACACCTTCTGTGACAGATCTTCCATTCCTACAAACCTAGACACCTTCTTTATCAGTTCTTCCATTCCTACAAACCTAGACACCTTCTGTGTCAGTTCTTCCATTCCTACAAACCTAGACACCTTCCGTGACAGTTCTTCCATTCCTACAAACCTAGACACCTTCTGTTTCAGTCCTTCCATTCCTACAAACCTAGACACCTTCTGTGTCAGTCCTTCCATTCTTAGAAACCTAGACACCTTCTGTGTCAGTCCTTCCATTCCTACAAACCTAGACACCTTCTGTGTCAGTCCTTCCATTCCTACAAACCTAGACACCTTCTATGACAGTTCTTCCATTCCTACAAACCTAGACACCTTCTGTGACAGTTCTACCATTCCTACAAACCTAGACACCTTCTGTTTCAGTCCTTCCATTCCTACAAACCTAGACACCTTCTGTTTCAGTCCTTCCATTCCTACAAACCTAGACACCTTCTGTGACAGTTCTTCCATTCCTACAAACCTAGACACCTTCTGTGACAGTTCTTCCATTCCTACAAACCTAGATACATTCCGTGTCAGTTCTTCCATTCCTACAAACCTAGACACCTTCTGTTTCAGTCCTTCCATTCCTACAAACCTAGACACCTTCTGTTTCAGTCCTTCCATTCCTACAAACCTAGATACATTCCGTGTCAGTTCTTCCATTCCTACAAACCTAGACACCTTCTGTGACAGTTCTTCCATTCCTACAAACCTAGATACATTCCGTGTCAGTTCTTCCATTCCTACAAACCTAGACACCTTCTGTGTCAGTCCTTCCATTCCTACAAACTTAGACACCTTCTGTGACAGTTCTTCCATTCCTACAAACCTAGACACCTTCTGTGTCAGTTCTTCCATTCCTACAAACCTAGACACCTTCTGTGTCAGTCCTTCCATTCCTAGAAACCTAGACACCTTCTGTGTCAGTCCTTCCATTCCTACAAACTTAGACACCTTCTGTGACAGTTCTTCCATTCCTACAAACCTAGACACCTTCTGTGTCAGTTCTTCCATTCCTAGAAACCTAGACACCTTCTGTGTCAGTCCTTCCATTCCTACAAACTTAGACACCTTCTGTGACAGTTCTTCCATTCCTACAAACCTAGACACCTTCTGTGTCAGTCCTTCCATTCCTAGAAACCTAGACACCTTCTGTGTCAGTTCTTCCATTCCTACAAACCTAGACACCTTCTGTGTCAGTTCTTCTATTCCTACAAACCTAGACACCTTCTTTGTCAGTTCTTCCATTCCTACAAACCTAGACACCTTCTGTGACAGTTCTTCCATTCCTACAAACCTAGACACCTTCTGTGTCAGTCCTTCCATTCCTACAAACCTAGACACCTTCTGTGACAGTTCTTCCATTCCTACAAACCTAGACACCTTCTGTGTCAGTTCTTCCATTCCTACAAACCTAGACACCTTCTGTGTCAGTTCTTGCATTCCTACAAACCTAGACACCTTCTGTGTCAGTCCTTCCATTCCTACAAACCTAGACACCTTCTGTGTCAGTCCTTCCATTCCTACAAACCTAGACACCTTCTGTGTCAGTCATTCCATTCCTACAAACCTAGACACCTTCTGTGACAGTTCTTCCATTCCTTCAAACCTAGACACCTTCTGTGACAGATCTTCCATTCCTACAAACCTAGACACCTTCTTTATCAGTTCTTCCATTCCTACAAACCTAGACACCTTCTGTGTTAGTTCTTCCATTCCTACAAACCTAGACACCTTCCGTGACAGTTCTTCCATTCCTACAAACCTAGACACCTTCTGTGTCAGTCCTTCCATTCTTAGAAACCTAGACACCTTCTGTGTCAGTCCTTCCATTCCTACAAACCTAGACACCTTCTGTGTCAGTCCTTCCATTCCTACAAACCTAGACACCTTCTATGACAGTTCTTCCATTCCTACAAACCTAGACACCTTCTGTGACAGTTCTTCCATTCCTACAAACCTAGACACCTTCTGTGACAGTTCTACCATTCCTACAAACCTAGACACCTTTTGTTTCAGTCCTTCCATTCCTACAAACCTAGACACCTTCTGTTTCAGTCCTTCCATTCCTACAAACCTAGACACCTTCTGTGACAGTTCTTCCATTCCTACAAACCTAGACACCTTCTGTGACAGTTCTTCCATTCCTACAAACCTAGATACATTCCGTGTCAGTTCTTCCATTCCTACAAACCTAGACACCTTCTGTGTCAGTCCTTCCATTCCTACAAACTTAGACACCTTCTGTGACAGTTCTTCCATTCCTACAAACCTAGACACCTTCTGTGTCAGTTCTTCCATTCCTACAAACCTAGACACCTTCTGTGTCAGTCCTTCCATTCCTAGAAACCTAGACACCTTCTGTGTCAGTCCTTCCATTCCTACAAACTTAGACACCTTCTGTGACAGTTCTTCCATTTTTCAAACCTAGACACCTTCTGTGTCAGTCCTTCCATTCCTACAAACCTAGACACCTTCTGTGACAGTTCTTCCATTCCTACAAACCTAGACACCTTCTGTGTCAGTTCTTCCATTCCTACAAACCTAGACACATTTTGTGTCAGTCCTTCCATTCCTACAAACCTAGACACCTTCTGGGTCAGTTCTTCCATTCCTACAAACCTAGACACCTTCTGTGTCAGTCCTTCCATTCCTACAAACCTAGACACCTTCTGTGACAGTTCTTCCATTCCTAGAAACCTAGACACCTTCTGTGTCAGTCCTTCCATTCCTACAAACTTAGACACCTTCTGTGACAGTTCTTCCATTCCTACAAACCTAGACACCTTCTGTGTCAGTTCTTCCATTCCTACAAACCTAGACACCTTCTGTGTCAGTCCTTCCATTCCTACAAACCTAGACACCTTCTGTGACAGTTCTTCCATTCCTACAAACCTAGACACCTTCTGTGTCAGTTCTTCCATTCCTACAAACCTAGACACATTTTGTGTCAGTCCTTCCATTCCTACAAACCTAGACACTTTCTTTGTCAGTTCTTCCATTCCTACAAACCTAGACACATTTTGTGTCAGTCCTTCCATTCCTACAAACCTAGACACCTTCTGTGACAGTTCTTCCATTCCTACAAACCTAGACACATTTTGTGTCAGTCCTTCCATTCCTACAAACCTAGACACCTTCTGTGACAGTTCTTCCATTCCTACAAACCTAGACACCTTCTGTGTCAGTCCTTCCATTCCTACAAACCTAGACACATGGGGAAAATCTTGACGAAGCCGGGTTATTTTAAAATATTCTATAAAGCTGTATTTGAACACTTAGTAATGCCAAATGGAATGATATTTAACACGAAACTGTATTAAAGCTCATGGAAAAAACTTGAGAAAGTGGAAAATCTTTGATGTCGTCGGTCGTCTGTTTTGTGAAGGAGACAGAGGCAATTTTGTTCACACTTGGTTATCCCGTGTGTCTTCAATAAAGGTCACTGTAATATCTTTCAGAGTCATTGGCAGAATTCCGATTTACATGCTAAAAGGTACAATTTGTTTTGTCCATCAGTGTATATATCATTTAGAGAAAATATATTTTTTATAACAAAATATATTTATAAAAAAGTTAACCACTTTTTAATTATATAAAAAAATATATATAATAATTTGTTATCCTAAATAGTTAATTAAATTTATTCAAAAAAATGTTAGAAAACCTGTTCTCACAGAATGTTAAAAGAAAAAAAAAACTAAATTAATGAAGTAAAAGTTTATTTTTTAATGTTTTTTCAAATAAATAAAAACACGCAAAAATGTTGCATATATATTGCATATTATTTAAAAGTTTTATCCAGAATTTTGTTAAATTTTTATAAATAATAACAAAATTATATTTAATTCGCAAAGTATTGGGAAACTAAATTCTAAAATTATTCACCACATTAAAACACTTTAATGAATGGTAATTTATTGCCTATATGTCAGATAACAAGTTGAATTTATTCCAAAAGAAAAAATGATAGATTTTTCCCTATCGCTTTAGTAATATTTTTAAAAAGTTACAGAATATATTATTTTAACTAATATGTCTTAAATTATAGGCATATTATTTTCAAAATAAATTTTATAAAATAAATATATTTTATTCATAATTTATATTTATACTTTTAGTGTTTATTATATTAAAAATATAGATAGCAAAAATTATTAGATTCGATAATTATTACGTATATTGAGATGTATAATCATAATAGTATAAATTTTTAAAATTATCTCAATGTATTTACTGATGATATAGGTAAATTTAGAGTTTTTGAAAAATTTTAATTTCATGTTAAAATTAAATTATATAATAGATATATTTTCAAATAAAAAGACATATATTGGATCAAAATATCATGTATTTTACCAATATTTCAGTTGGCTGAACACCAACCTTTATCAAGGTGTTATAACATATTTAATGTGTGTCAAAAACAAACTCAGCGCCACATAACGTCAACAGAATTATGTTTTAAAAATATTTTGTTATATTCAATGGGGAGAAAAAAATGTATATTTGAGAGTATATTTTGACAACATATACCAGAATTTACATTAGCATAAAATTATTAATTTATATTAATATCATATAATTTCCTCAATTACCCAATTATAATGAAAAACATTCAATTTTAATATCTATATATAAATATATTTAAAATATTATAATTGAGTCATTTGTGCCTTTCTGTTCGTTTAAAGAAAATATTTCAGCGAGGGCATAGTAGCATGGGTTCGAGTCTCTTTCGTCCCATTTTTTTTTCAAATTGCGGGAATTATTTCTATTTTACAACCACCTTTCTTTGTGGTTGAATTCAAGAAGGTGTCAGGGCATTCATATAGGAAGCTAAAAAAGCTCTTATAGTTATTTTTACTGATATCCATTTTAAAAAATAGAACCATACTTTTATCGATGTCATTAAAAGGTATATCCATAAACTCATCAAAATCAATATAAACTCAAAAAGGTTTTGTTGATAATCATTCTGAAAACTATATACAGTGGTACCTCGACATACGAGTTTAATTCGTTCCACAACCTTGCTCGTATCTTGAATTACTCGTATCTCGAAGCAAATTTCCCCATACAAAATTCCCATTTAAAATCACAGATTAATATCTTCAACACTACCGAACCGAACTCGTATCTCGAATTTCGCTTGTAACTCAAAGCAAAAAATCACTTGCTCGTCGGCTCGTATCTCGAAAAACTCGTATGTTGGGGCGCTCGTATGTCGAGGTACCACTGTATTGCCACGTGGAAAATTGGGAAAGAAAAACTTCAGGATGGCACAGAAATTTGGCAAGAGAAAATATCTTTATTTACGGGTCTGCTAGCCAAAATAAATGATTTTTGAGCCCCAATGGCCGCGTAAAGCGGAATATATAAAACCACTATGACCAGGCTGAGAGGCTAGGGACAGGATCTCCGTCAGGGAAGAGGCAGGTTAGGCCGGATTGGGTCTGCGGAGGTCAGGAGGCAGGAAGAAGGCGGGAGGACTAGAACTTTGCAGCTCTAGCTCTGGCAATTGGGCAAGACATTGATCTTGCCTCGTGGTCGGCAGAGTTATTTAAGGCAAGAACAAACTATGATTGATAAAACAAAAGATAAACAATGAGGGATAATTACAGAGTAGAAAAATATAAACATTAAAAATGATACTTTGTTAATAAAATAGTAAATACTTTGCTACAATATAGAATATTTTATTTAAGAAAAAATGTTTTTTTATTTGATATGGCCATTCAGGTATTGCTTGACCATTCATCTATTATATATTGTAGCAAAGTATTTATTATATTTTATGTACAGATTTACATATCCATAATTTATTTATGGATTGCTCTATTTTCAAAAATATTCATATATATATTTTTACTAGCCGAATGACCCGGGCAACGCCCGTGTTTTACCCGATTGAATGTTTTGATTCAAATACTATTTGTTACAATTATAAATTGGCGCCTTAAATAAATGCATATTTTCGTTAATAACTATAGCCTATGTGCTTTATCTGTCTATGTAATATATGCATTTATTTAAGGAGCGACCCGCTCCAACACTATAGTTACAGAAATGGGGGGGGGGGGGGGGGGGGGCAAAGGTGGCGTGATCGTAACCGACCAATAGGAGGGCGCCATTCCAAAAAAAAAAAAAAAAGCAAGCCGTGACAGAGGCCATGACGCTCGTAACTGTATATAGAATTACGTTGCACTAGCTGGGAGGATTCACCACTAATGAACCAGGCCCTCCCTTCAATTTTTTCATTGCAGTAAGGGCAGTAGAAATTGTTTTATTTTAAAAAGAATATTACGCGTCTAAAATAGTTTCGTAATTTATTTTTATATTTATATTTTTCTACTCTGTAAATTTCTCTCATTGCTTCTCTTGTAGTTTAGTTTTTTTTAGGAGGGGAGGGTATCATAAATAAATTGTCATATCATTCTGGAATTTGACTTACCCAATTATCTACGTGGCAATATAATATAATTTGCATATTTCAAAATTATAATTTCTAAATAATTATTGATTAATTACCATAATGCTTATATAAATAGTGCCCACAAATATAGAATCAATATCACAGAGCGTTAATATAATCAAATATAATTAATTAGATAAAATCGAGCAATAAAGATAATGGAATTAATTATATAATTTGACTAAAAGGATTTTGAAAGAGAATAATAATAATGGCAGATGGAGAGAGAGAGAGATGGATTATTGAATTATAATTATCACACATACATATATATTTTGAAAATAGTGCAACCCATAATTAAATCTTTAATCAAAAAGCCATATATTGGATCAAAATATCATTTATTTTACCAATATTTCAGTTGGCTAAACGCCAACCTTTATCAAGGTGTTGTAACACTTTAAAATGTTATAATACCTTGATAAAGGTTGGCGTTCAGCCAACTGAAATATTGGTAAAATAAATGATATTTTGATCCAATATATGCCTTTTTAATTAAACACATATATATATATATATATAAATAAAAGACAATTCGCTGAGGAAAGAGTTTCTTTCGTTATATATAACGGCAATACAAGCTTTCGGGATCAACAGCCCTTCGACAGGTATAACTATGGTACTGAGGTTTTTGATTCTACTCCATATATATATATATATATATATATATATATTAAAATAAAAGAAGGCATATCCTGACCAGACTCACATGTGCATTTCTAGATATGAGCCTGGTCAAAATATACCTTCTATTATTTTAATTACAACATCTGACTCTCTTTATTATTTTTATTTTTATTGTTTTTCACACACAAATAGAGCAATCCATAAATAAATCTTTAATTAAAAAAGGCATATATTGGATCAAAATATTATTTATTTTACCAATATTTCAGTTGGCCAAAATATTGGTAAAATAAGTAATATTTTGGTCCAATATATGCCTTTTTTAATTAAAGATTTATTTATGGATTGCTCTATAAATTCGGCCAACTGAAATATTGGTAAAATAAATGATTTTATGATCCAATATATGCCTTTTTTAATTAAAGATTTATTTATGGGTTGCTCTATAAATTCGGCCAACTGAAATATTGGTAAAATAAATGATTTTATGATCCAATATATGCCTTTTTAGATAAACACATATATATATAATTACTTCTCACAGAAACACTGATAGGAATTCTATTCTATTATTGTGTAAATTATAAGTTTTATTCTGATTCTTCGGATTGATTTACCAATGATAACTTTGTCTACTTGTACCACCAGTCCTACAATTTAGTAAAAAACTGAGAATATCGTTAAAAATGTAAAATATAACAAGAAGACACAGTAGTTGTTATATCTCCACCAAGACTGTATATAACTGTGGTTACCTATTTACATATTGTCTACCTTTGTTTACCTTTAATATAAAGCAATAACGCGCCATCTATATATAATAAATGAAAGTATTTGTCCACAGTAGTTGTTAAATCTCTCCACCAAGACTGTATATAACTGTGGTTACCTATTTACATATTGTCTACCTTTGTTTACCTTTAATATAAAGCAATAACGCGCCATCTATATATAATAAATGAAAGTATTTGTCCACAGTAGTTGTTATATCTCTCCACCAAGACTGTATATAACTGGTTACCTATTTACATATTGTCTACCTTTAATATAAAGCAATAATGCGCCATCTATATATAATAAATGAAAGTATTTGTCCACAGTAGTTATTATCTCTCCACCAAGACTGTATATAACTGTGGTTACCTATTTACATATTGTCTACTTTTGTTTACCTTTAATATAAAGCAATAACGCGCCATCTATATATAATAAATGAAAGTATTTGTCCACAGTAGTTGTTATCTCTCCACCAAGACTGTATATAACTGTGGTTACCTATTTACATATTGTCTACTTTTGTTTACCTTTAATATAAAGCAATAACGCGCCATCTATATATAATAAATGAAAGTATTTGTCCACAGTAGTTGTTATATCTCTCCACCAAGACTGTATATAACTGGTTACCTATTTACATATTGTCTACTTTTGTTTACCTTTAATATAAAGCAATAACGCGCCATCTATATATAATAAATGAAAGTATTTGTCCACAGTAGTTGTTATCTCTCCACCAAGACTGTATATAACTGTGGTTACCTATTTACATATTGTCTACTTTTGTTTACCTTTAATATAAAGCAATAACGCGCCATCTATATATAATAAATGAAAGTATTTGTCCACAGTAGTTGTTATATCTCTCCACCAAGACTGTATATAACTGTGGTTACCTATTTACATATTGTCTACTTTTGTTTACCTTTAATATAAAGCAATAACGCGCCATCTATATATAATAAATGAAAGTATTTGTCCACAGTAGTTGTTATCTCTCCACCAAGACTGTATATAACTGTGGTTACCTATTTACATATTGTCTACTTTTGTTTACCTTTAATATAAAGCAATAACGCGCCATCTATATATAATAAATGAAAGTATTTGTCCACAGTAGTTGTTATCTCTCCACCAAGACTGTATATAACTGTGGTTACCTATTTACATATTGTCTACCTTTAATATAAAGCAATAACACGCCATCTATATATAATAAATGAAAGTATTCACACCCAGTAGTTGTTATATCTCCACCAAGACTGTATATAACTGGTTACCTATTTACATAATTTCACAAATCATCAGTATATCATGATATACATGCAAATTTAGATGGCACTCTGCTATCTAAAAAACGTTCATGTTGGTGGTTATAATAGGCTAAATTTGTTTTTAATATACAAAATTACAAAAAATATAGTTATTTATCAAAATTATAATACAAAAATTAGAATGTCTTTTCTAAACTAAACATTTTAAACATAAATTATAGTACGGTACAAAAAAACCCTGTAATAAAGTATCAAATTATACCCAAATATATTAACGGATGGGGGATTAAATGTTTAAACCTAAGCCTAAATATTAGGGCTTAACAAAATTAAGCTTAAATAATCCAAACGAAACGGTAGGCACTGTTGCCAAATGAGAAAAAATCACTTCCCCATGCTTGAAACGTGAGTTCCATCAGGACAAGGATAATGTGAGTTTAATGTATGAAGTACTGGAGATATCCAACTACATTTCTTTCTTATTTATCCAGGTAGCGCAGAAGAACAATGGTTAGATCTTTTGACGGACTGTCAATATGTCATCTCCATTTTTTTATTTATTATTCTTCTAATTTAGGCTTAGAATGCCTTGGGCCAAAAGTCTTTGTTCAACATTCCAACAATTGTTGCTTGATTCCATTGTTGTATCATTGTTAGAATCGAACATTTCTCCATTTTTCTTTCTATTGTGTTTTGTTTACAATGAGATGCCATTGATTAGGTTGTTTCGTCTGCATTTGAAATTTTGATTAGGTGTTTTGTTACTAGTAATTATTTCTTGGCGGTGAATAATAAAAAAAAGAATGAAATATATATTTAAAAATCTGATATGAAAAAAAAATGTAATATTTACAATTGTATTTTTTTTTAGAAATTCTTTTCTATATATTATATATATTTAGTCCTTTGTTGATTCGTAAATAATCAAACAAGCACTTATTAAAAATACTTTTCATATCTTATTTTTTTAATATTATAATAAAAATAAATAATAATAATAACAATATATTTAATTAAAGTTTATTTATGGATTGCTCTATTTTCAAAAAAAAAAAAATTCTATTTTCAATAAGAATATATTTTAAAATGTAATTTATATTTACCTATATAAAATTTATATTAATTTCGAGCTCGAAAATTTGTATCTATATGTGTAATCTTTTTAGAAAAAAAAAAAACTCAGATTTTTTTATCATATGAGTTAAAATTCATATGTAAATATATTAATATTCCTTTTATAATTATAGCAAGCAAACACGTATTAAATCTCAATCTTATAATCAATAATATATTTTGTATATTTTCATATCTTATAATAATTATATTTATTTATTACCATTTGCAAATAAGACACGCTATATCCGATCTGGATAATTGCGCGTGAAACTATTTACAATAATTATATAAAAAATAAATAAAAGCGCCGAACGAACTATAAAATTTCTATTATATCTTAAAATATAAAAACTACTATAAATTTACATACAGAAGATACTTCACCCACATTTTAAAAACATTACTTGATAAAGAGAACGTAGAAAAATATTGTATATATTTGAATAAACTTAATTTTAAATCCAATTCACACATACATCCCATCTTTATAGTTTAAATTATAAATATCCATTTTTTTTTGTTCAAAAAGATGATCATAGATATTTGATCACATCGTATTTTTAGGTAAGGTGGTTTATGTAGATAAATGGGCTCAAAAATAAGAAAATTTCACACCAAGATGTTATTTAAATTTGAAATTTAAAATAGAAAGAAGGAGGTTGGATCCTTCATTCTCAACTTTTATTTTCTTCCTTGGCATCAAACCTTTGAATTTAAAGGCTTATAATATGGATCATTTAATGGCGGATACGTCGTCTGCTTTGACTTATTTACATATACTTTTTATCTAATTATTATAATGAATAATTTATGAATCGAATTTTTATATAAAGCAAAAAAGAGGGATTTGTTTATATCTGAAATATATATTTATATTCTGAAAAGAAAAAAATATTATAAGTAATATATCCCAAAATATTTACTAGTTTAAATACAACACATATACAAACGATTGATTTCATTGAACAAGATATTCAAATGAAAATATAGATTTGTTTATTTGAAAGATATATTTAAAATTAATAAAAGGCATATATAGGTTTTTAACTTTAAATTAGATAATTTTAATTTATATTTAGACATTTCTTTTAAATTTTTATTTAGACATTTTCAATTTTAATTTAGAAATTTTTAATTTTAATTTTGACACATGGGCTTTTCTATAAAAAGCCCATGTGTCTAAATTAAAATGAAAAATGTCTAAATATAAATTAAAATTGTCTAATTAAAAGTTAAAAATCTATATATAAATGAAAAAAATAATAATAAGAAAGGTCAGGTGTTGATATTGCCACATGGAAAATTAGGAAAGACAAACTTCAGGTTAACACAGCAAATGTATTTAAGGATATAACAAACTATGAATGATAAACAAAAGATAAGCAAAAGAGGGAAGTGTACAGAGTATAGCAAAATATAAACATAAAAAATAATACATTATAATGGACTGCGGCGTATGTTATAAACAATACTTAAAGTTGCACCGCATAAGTTTCTTTTGTGTTTCTTTTAAGTATTATTTACGAACGGAGAAATACGTCCAGGGTAGCCTAGTGGACATGGCACCTGCCCGGTAAGCAGAAGGTTGTGGGTTCGATTCCCGCCCCTGGACACTTTTATTTTTCCCGTTCGCCATTACTCTTCATATTTTCACCCCCTCATACTTCATTCAAAAAAGTTAGAAATAGTAAATATTTCTCTTTAAAATAAATATTGATTTTTCACACAAAAGAAACTTATGCGGTGCAACTTTAAGTATTGTTTATAAAAAATAATACTCTGCTAAAATAATAATAAATACTTTGTTACAATATTAAAAACAAATTAGGCATATCTTGACCACTAACATGACCGTTTTTTTTTTTCATTGTAGAGCACCATCTAGTGGAACAGAAATCAACTAAACGTTGATTTAACCTGTTCTTTGATTTTTGGCCAACCCATTTTCTTGATAAATCAAGAAAAAACCAAACACGAACGCGTTTAGGGCTGTTGACCCTCATCAGCATGGTGCAGGGAACAGGTTAAATCAACGTTTATTGGATTTCTCTTCCACTAGATGGCGCTCTACCATAAATAAAAAAAAACACTCATGTTAATGGTCAGGATATCCGTAATTTGGTTTTAACATATACAAATTTTAATTTCTTGAAAATAAAGATACTTCGGTCAGTAAATATTTTTCTACCATTTTGCCAGTGATGCTTGAGCCAAGCTCTGACCACACATCCGCAAAAGAGTATTCGATGATGGTCTTACGCCACCTTATGGAGTACGATGCAAATGTTACTGAGATTGGAAGAAGCAAACTATAAAAGTCAAGAAAGGTATGAAAAACGCAATAATATCTTATGATCTCTACCGGACACGCTCCGAAGTATCTTTATTTCCAAGAAATATGAATACCGGCCAGGCAGCCTCTATCTTTACAAATTTTAAGTTATAATAAAAATATTGTAAATATAACATTCCATAATTATATATCATATAGGTGGCGTTGTAGTAAATTCCTCATCGCCACGTTAACATTCTGTACTGGGATGTTGAGTCAAAATGTATTTTTTTGGTTATATTTTTAAAGGAAGAAGTTTCTCTTTTGGTTCTGTTATTTTTTAAGAGAAAGAGGCAATTTTTCATCATAAAACATTTTATGCGCTGATGCATCATAATAAAACATTTAAAATATAAACCGCAAATATTACAGTTTAAAATGTTATCAATATTTTGAATATTGTTGCAAGAAGTTGCAGCTTTGCAGGGTCTTCGACCTTGTTTTCCTCCTTCTTGGTGTTATACACGTTTCCTGAGCGCGGGGGTTTCCATACTTAAAGCAAATAAAGAAAAGTAAATAAAAGTAAATAACTTTATTAATTTATTGTGTTTATTTATTCGTTGTCTTTCTCCTAGGTCGCGATCCGTAATCTTGGTCTAGCTCCTCTCTCGCTCCAATAACCAATCAAGATATATGTACAATAAAATATTACAAAAGGAATGAAACTATAAAAAGGAATGATGATAATCTAAATAATCTGTTTTAAATAAATATTAAATATCATAGAATATTTTGAATAAATGTAAGGCGCTTTAAAATTGATGCAACAATATATTGAGTTTTTTTTTATATGCATCGGAACGATGCGCTGTTCATTACCCTAGTTAAAAAGCAGTGATAACTTAAATATATTGAGTTGAAAATGTCAAAATTTTCAATTTATGCTCAAAAATTGGAATGTTTATATTAATTTTCGTCTTATTATATATATAATTTTTTTTCCAAAAAATGTCTTCATCAAATTTAAAAAAATGTTCAAACCGAAAATGTCTTTATTTATTATTTTTTTAAATCGAAAAATAAAGAGTATATATGAAATATTTACAAATTTAAAAACTTTTATTCAAAATATAAAATAATAGTTTTTTTTTTTTCAAAATTTTCGATTTTAATTTTTATTAAAATTTAAATAGGATATTTTAAATGAAAACGTCACACTTTAAAGCATCAAATTCTATTTATTAAAATATTTTTAAAAATATTTTATATTCAAGCTATCAAATATGTAAATAAAGAAAATTAGACATTTTATTTAAATAATATTGTAGCGTTATTTGTTGTATTGTTTTACATAATTAGGTTTTAGATTTTGTTTGTGTTTGTTTTGCATATATTGAATTAATGATTGCTATATATATATTCGTGTATTCTTTGATTTGAGTGGTCTGCTCGTTGGCAGCAATAAACGTTTATCGTTCGATTTATCTTCGCCTGTTGCTTGCAATTCTTACCGTGACAAGTGGTGGAGAAGCTGGGTACCGATACCATCACGGATACCTCTGTCAGAAGAAGCCGTCGCCTAGAAGGCCTAGGGCCACGTTTTGATTTCGACGAAAAGAATAAGCCAATCAGAAAAATGTCAATATCGGCTGGAGTTAACACGGGTGTTAATACTTGCAAACATTTGACAAGAAACCCAACTGTGTTTAGCGGCAATGGAACGGAGGATTGTGGCAAATGGATGAAGGATTACGAACGTATTGCGAGATCTAACTGCTGGGATGCCACGATGAAATTGGCGAACGCACCATTCTTTTTGGAAGGGACCGCTGGCCAATGGTATGATAACAACGAAGAAGGAATGGATTCGTGGGATATGTTTAAGGAGATGTTTAGCCGGACATTCGACAATAGCGGCGTCCTTCTCAGACGCGCTAAGGACAACCTTCAGAGTCGAGCTCAGAAGAGTACAGAATCCTGTGAATCCTATATCCAAGACGTTCTGAGCTTGTGTAGGCAGGTGAATCCCGATATGAGTAAAGAAGAGAAAGTGGCACATCTAATGAAAGGTGTGGTAGAAGATGTCTATCAGGTCATCTTGATAAAGGAAATTGATACTGTTGAAGCCTTTGTCGATTGGTGCCGAAAAGTGGAGGCTTGCAAGCAGCGACGCATCTGGAAACCAAGGTTTGAGCGACTCCCTAACGTCGCAAGTATAGAGCAACCAAACTCCTCGTCCCTGGAAGATCTGATTCGACGAATCGTGAGAGAAGAAATTAAAAGTGCCCTACATTCCGAGCCTATAGTGCCGGAGGTGAACTCCCTGAAGAAAATTATTCATGAAGAGGTTGAGAGAAATCTGACCCCAATTGCGGAGCAGGGTCCATACTACCGAGAACAACGCCGCCAATTTGAAGGACCGGCGAAACCACCCCCGTATTACCAGCAGCAAAGTCCTACAAGGCTGACAACTGCCTGAAGAAAGACTGACGAATGGAGGACGGTGGATAATATTCCCGTTTGTTTCCAATGCGGACGCCCGGGTCACGTCGCCAGGTACTGCCGAGAGCGGCGAGGGATGGTGGATCGACAGCCACCGGGGAGATACCACCCTGTCCAGAACGGCCCGCGAACGATCTATAATAGCAATGAAACCCCAGGCCGCGCAAGTTACCGAAGCCCGTCGCCCTATCCAGGTCGTGGCCGATCCCCAGCTGAACGTCGCCCCTCGATATCGCCAAGCCGACGATCTGGCCGATCACCTTATCGTGAGGAAAACTAGAGCAAGCGCCCTTCGCTGGAGGTAAGGTCGCTGAGGAGATTATAAATCCTCCGCCGCTCATAGCCGCTAAACTCTCACAGAATATAGTTGACGTTACTATTGACGATAAAACTTTTCCTGCCCTTGTCGACAGCGGCGCTTCGTTTTCGGTTATTTCGGACCACTTTAGACAACAACACAAAAAGACTATGTTCAGTGACGCTGGCATGACACTTAGAGTTGCCGACGGGAAATATATCGTTTCCAGGGGCCGATGTACTTTACGTTTAGAAATAAACGGATTAGTAGAGCCGTTTGAATTCATCGTTTTACCAAGTTGTAGCCACGACATCATTCTCGGTTGGGACTTTCTGGAGGCGTCAAGGGCTATAATCGATTGTGGTAGCGCCGAGATCCTGTTAGAAAAAGCAGAACTACCAGAGGATTCTTCGAGCATATTCCAAACTGTGGCCGCCGACGATAGCTTTATAATTCCCGCTGGATCGACCAAGCAGATAAACGTAATCAGCGAAGCTATACTCGGTGTGAGTGATGTCGTAATGGAGCCTTCGAGGATCCTCTTTCTAGAACGTGATCTGATGGTTCCCGCCTCGATCTTCGCTGTCCAGCATGGAAAAGGGAGAATTTGGATAACCAACATCGGCACATGTGATCGAACTGTTCCCAAAGGAATGTGTATTGGAGAGATACAGGTACTGGAAGAGGGTCAGCTGGCGGTCATCGGTGATGCTTCGAACACCAATCGGCAGGGGATTCTTGGACAAGAAAACTCTCCAAACATTGCCTCGATGATAAGCCCTGATCTATCCATGCTTGAAAGGACCAGGATATGTTCGATACTTGGGAGTTTCAGCGGCTTATTTGAATTTAATAAGTTTCCGTCTAATCTGACGAGCACAGCCAAGCACAAGATAAATACAGAGGACCATCCCCCGATTAAACGCCGTCCATATCGAGTGTCGCAGGTCGAACGTCAAACCATTCAGAATGAGGTCGACAAAATGTTGAAAGGAGGTATAGTTCAGCTATCCGAAAGTCCTTGGTCCTCTCCTGTGGTATTAGTGAAAAAGAAAAATGGTAGTTGGCGTTTCTGTGTCGATTACAGACACCTGAATAAAATCACAAAAAAGGATGTATATCCACTACCAAGGATTGACGATACACTCGATTGCTTAAGAGGGGCGAGTTATTATTCTTCCATGGACCTCCGTTCTGGTTACTGGCAGATTGAGGTGGATGAGGCAGATCGCGAGAAGACCGCCTTCATTACACCCGACGGATTGTACGAGTTCAAAGTTATGCCTTTCGGGTTGTGTAACGCCCCAGCGACATTTGAAAGAATGATGGATACCTTGCTGAGGGGGTTGAAGTGGTCAATGTGCCTTTGCTATCTGGACGATATTATTGTGTTTCACCCACCTTTGACGAACATGTTCGACGCCTTGAATTAGTTCTCAGGTGTCTCTCAAAGGCTGGACTTGTGTTAAATCCAGACAAGTGCTTGTTCGGAACAAAACGACTAAGCATTTTTGGGCATCTGGTGGATGGAGAGGGCGTGCACCCCGACCCGGGTAAAGTTGATGCTATGTCTAAATTCCCTACTCCCAAATCCCTTACTGATGTAAGAAGTTTCATTGGAATGTGCTCATATTATCGTCGTTTCATTAAGAATTTTGCTCAAAAAGCTGAACCACTACACAGGTTGTTGAGAAAGGACACCAGATTCGAATGGGGACCAGATCAACGGCAGGCCTATGAATCCTTGAAGTTGGCACTCGCGTCGGAACCCGTCTTGGCCCACTTTGACGAAAAGTATGCGACCGAACTGCACACCGACGCCAGTGGGTTTGGAATTGGTGCGGTTTTGGTCCAGGTCCAGGGAGGAAGTGAAAAACCGATTGGATATGCATCAAGAACGCTGTCAACAGCTGAAAAAAATTATTCAACAACGGAGCGGGAGTGTTTTGCCGCGATTTGGGCGATCGGCAAGTTCCGTCCATACCTATTTGGGCGCTCGTTTACAATTGTGACGGATCATCACTCACTCTGTTGGCTTTCGGGACTGAAGGACCCGTCGGGAAGACTGGCCAGGTGGGCCTTAAGACTTCAGGAGTACAATGTGAACGTGGTATATAAAAACGGCAGAAAACATCAAGATGCCGATTGTCTCTCACGCAATCCAATCGAAGCGAATAAACCAGGGGAATCCGAAGATGACATACCAACATTAGCTGCTTTAACTGATATCGTCGCGGAACAGCGGAAAGATCCGGTAATTGTGAGAATATCGGAGGAATGTTCGAAGAACGATCAAAACCGCTTCAAAATAATCAATGGAGCTCTTTACAAGCGGAATTTCGACCCAGTGGGGCAACCGTGGCTATTGGTGATCCCCAGGCATTTGCGCCCTGACGTCCTCAGAAGTCTCCACGATAATCCAACTGCCGGTCATTTAGGGTTGGCTAAAACCCACGATAGAATTAGGAGGAAGTATTTTTGGCCAGGTCTTCTGAGGAGCATAAGAAAATATGTCGGTCACTGTAGGGAGTGCCAGCGTCGTAAACATGCTCCCTTGCGACCGCCCGGGTTGCTGCAACCGATACCACCCACCTCTGTTCCGTTCCAAAGAGTCGGAATTGATCTCCTCGGAAGATTCCCAATATCCCATTTAGGAAATAAATGGATAATAGTTTGCACAGACTATCTGACGCGATACGCTATCACCCGAGCCTTACCATCGGCAGACGCTCAGCAAGTGGCCAAGTTCGTCCTGGAGGACGTAGTGCTTAAACATGGAGCACCACGAGAAATAATTACTGACCGGGGTAGGGGTTTTCAGTCTAAACTAATATCCGAGCTGACGGGACTTTGCTCTTCGGCTCAGAGATTTACCACGGCGTACCATCCTCAGACGAATGCTCACTGAGAGACTTAATAAAACCCTGGCCGACATGATGTCAATGTATGTGGACGTCGAACAAAAGGAATGGGACGTTATTCTTCCTTTCATCACGTTTGCTTACAATACGGCGAAGCAGGACACCACCGGATTCACCCCATTCAGCCTCATCCATGGACGAGAAGCTGAAACTACGTTAGACACATTGTTTCCTCTTTTAAAAGATGAAGATCAAGAGGACTATAATCGAGAGATAGTGACCCGAGCAGAGGAGACGCGACAATTGGCTCGGCTACATACACTGAGAGCGCAAGAGGGCAATAAACGACTCTACGACGCCAAACATCGAGAAGTGAGCTATCAGCCAGGCGATAAAGTATGGATATTTATACCCGTTCGGAAAATAGGGATATCCGAAAAATTAATAAAACGATATTTCGGCCCTTATAGGGTGACGAGACGCATTTCGGATGTGACGTACGAAGTCGAAAGTCTAGACACTACTAACCGCCGTCGTAAGCCAAAGGAAATTGTGCACGTAGTGAGAATGAAGAACTACCGTGACCCGGACGAACAACTGGACCTACCCGAGGATGAGCCTGCCGTCTGACAGCGAGGACGCTGTCCTTTTGGAGAGGGGGGCATTGTAGCGTTATTTGTTGTATTGTTTTACATAATTAGGTTTTAGATTTTGTTTGTGTTTGTTTTGCATATATTGAATTAATGATTGCTATATATATATTCGTGTATTCTTTGATTTGAGTGGTCTGCTCGTTGGCAGCAATAAACGTTTATCGTTCGATTTATCTTCGCCTGTTGCTTGCAATTCTTACCGTGACAATATAGCTCTCATATATATATTTAATTGAAAATATAAATATAATATTCATATACTTTTCAAAATATATTCACATCTAATATATTTTACATATCAAAATATATATGCTGAAATATTTATCCTTAAATTTATAAAAAAAATCGCCATTAATTTGAAAAATAAATAAAATAATGCTTGTTCAAAATTGCTTTTTAAAAAAACCAAATAACCTAATTTTTCTCCAAAATAAAATATCTATCTTTAAGCCTATTCTCTGAAAAAAAAAAGCTCCAATAATATTCTTAAATAACCACTATATAAAACATTTAAATTACACAGAGTAAACGAAAATCAAACAAAAAAGGAACTAAAACGAGGAATTATTTCTGAATAATAGAGTGTATGTAATCTCAACCAAACGATTACTTAAATTATTGCATTTAAATAGCAGACGCTCATTTCAAATTCCAAGCCTAATATTTCAGAATTACATATTTGGTAAAAAGGAAGGAAGAAGCCTATTAACGTAAACCTTTCCAAAAGATATTGATAAACTGCACACGCAAAAGATAAATTAGAAGCAAACGATAGTTTTTAAGAGACAATCTCGTCTGCTAAACAAATGTCATCGTTTGATGAATGATCTAGTTGTCTTCTGGCAGTTTTTACCTGTTTTACTTTTCACATTTTTGGGCATTTATCTTTGTCTCTATTGTTCATTAGGTAATTTAGGGGGAATTTTGTAGAATAATTATATTTTTATATTTAGTTTATCCTCTCCAATTCTATTACATATTTGCATATATTTTCCCTGAAATTTACGAACATTTTATATCATAGAACTATTCTTATATTCGATAGAATATAAATCTATGATGATAGACGCATATATTTTAACTTTATATATAATAAAATAAGTAATAAAAAAATGAATAATATTATTTTATATTACTTCCTTATTTTTGATCGATATATGATCAGATTTTAAATATTATTTTAATATTTTTAAAATGATAATCTACATATTATTTTATTCCTTTCTTCTTATAATATTTGATACATAATTGATTAAATTATTATTATTGTGATTGTACTTTTACTAAAGACCTCTTTGATGGTTAGTGTAAAGTTTGGATCATTATCTGCATGAAAAACAATAATCCTAACACAGGATCACTAAAAATGTCTCCTCATTCCATGATAATTTTGACAATTAAAATATTTTATTGACATCTTGTCAATACATACAAAGTGCACAGTCTGTACTATTTAAAAAAAGATAATATGGATTTTATTAACTATGTACAATGAATATGGCGTCTCTGCCAGCGCTGAAGAGTTTGGTGGAGAATTGCCAGTGGGTCTCCAGCGACACCACGTATTTCGCGATCTACGAATAATACGTAGATCGCGTACTTCGCCGCTGAGGAGATGGTGATGGCGTGGTCCTCGAGACCAACTGGAAAGATTCCATGAACCAAGTAAAGAATGGAAATAGTGTGGGTTTTCTGTTACTCTAAGACATGTACTCTCCTGACAGGGAATATTTCTTCAATTTACCAACTGGGAAGAATTGAGTGGATGTGTTTGGTCAATGAATTTCATTTTTAGCTGTTATTCTTGTGCTTCTTCATCTTCTTTCTTAACTCCACTAAATCATATTAGGGTATCATGTCTATAGAGCTTGAAAATTCTGTGGTGTTTGCTGATGATGGGTAGAGCTTATCAAAGGAGATTTGAAATCCGTAATGATTGGGTGGAGTAGAAAGTGTCTGTAATTAAGACTGGGAGCATTGCTCAGTATCAGGCCAACTTAGCTCCAATATGAAATGGCTGCCTCTGGCATGAGGAACAGACACCATGTGCAGCTGCTCCTAACATGGAGTACAGACTCATTCCTATATCCCTGGATCAGGAGCCCTTACAGGTTACTATCAGCCAGGCCAGTTGAGCCCAGGTTTTTTAAACGAGATTGTTACTGCTCCCCCTCCAGCTTTTTCATCTGGGCTTGGGACCGGCAAAGTCGGAGTTATCCTTGTACTCTACATTTCGCTAAATATAATAAAAAAATATATTATAATATTTAAAAACTTAATCTGCATTTATGTATGGACATCCCAAATTTCTAAATGTCACGAGTCAAAACATACAAATCAAAATAATATTATTATTTACCACATACGCCCGTATATACATGTGATATCTTGGGACCTCTGGGACCAGTGTTACCTGATGCTAGACGAACCTCGATGGCACCTCTTCCGTGCAGTCGTGTTGGAAGGCGACACAGCTGGGCCAAAGGTGAAATAAACAAACAGAGATTCCACTAAGAAGCGTCTGAACGTCAAGAAGGAATGGGACGAGGAGATTTCTGGCAGGAAAGTATTGATTACCTCTATAGGAGCGACCTACGCGGACTTGAGAACTGAAGGGCTGAAAAAAGACTCTGGCTAACTGAGGCTTGGGGCCTCCTTTTATAGCTTCGCTGGGTCCAAGCAGGTCACTGCCCTTTTCTGACGTAAACAGGGGGAAAGTTACATCATTCAGGAGGGCCACGACCTCGTAAAAATTGGACTGGGCTCGATAGGCCTACTTTCTTATTTTCACTCAGGCATGATTAGTTTTAACCTTAATTGTCTCCTGTTATTCTCCATTCCTTCTATCTGTACAGTTGCTATACTTTATTAGAGTCTTATGCGGTACAGATTGATATTATGTGATGCTTTCTACTTGCAGTAAATAACAAGTTATATACAGTCACGTGGTGGAACATGTGGTAGTAGATATCTGGATTATTTACAACAATTCCATGGTCTTAAATCATCACATACATATTTTACTATCATACAAGATTCCTCAATGTGATGACAGTTTTCCGAGATCTCCAGTACAGCAGGTATTTAAAACAACGGTCTATTTACACCACCGCAGTCTGGAAGCTGATTAAAGGAGAGTGTCCCTTGGGAAATCGCCAGAAGGCGCTCCCCGCGAAGAAATATCCCCCCAGGGACTTCAACAGACCTTCCCCCCTCCACATCATGGTAGGGGGACCATCGGACAGGGTTATGGGCTTGTACGGTACTTAAAGGATATCTCTATAGGCATCACATTACCCTTATATAGATTGTGAGTGCCCTTTGACGAATAAAATATCAAAAGAAAAGATGAAAAATCAAAGTATGATGATGATGATCAAATCATAACAATAACAGCTGATCTACGAACTATTTATTTGACAGATATTTCTATAAGAATAAATAACAAATTGATAACATTTATATAAAAATAACGCAAAATTTTAAAAAATTATTTTAACTACAGATAGAAAAAGGGGAATGCACGAAAGCCCCCAAATAAATATACTTAAAAAAGAAAAACTTGCGCAGGGTAAGTCATTTATGGAATTTTTACCGACATATCCCTCTAAATTTCTTACAACAAATCTACCTCGGAAATTAAAAAAATAATAAAATAAAGCACGAATGCCTCTTTCACCCTTAAAACATCCTATATATATGTTATATAAAAATATTATTTTATTTAAAATTATTTTTCATAGATACAAATACTGTTAAATCGACCGCCAGAGGTCACACTTACCCTATAAAAACTCATTGTTGTTGTTTCCCGCTGGCCTTTAACTTTTGGTTAGTAGCCCGTAAAACCATTTTTCTCTTTCCCGCTGGCCTGCTCAAAACCTTTGTACATTATGTAAATAATCTTTTGTTTTCCATATTCTACTCGCCTTAAGCCAGACATTACTTTTATCAAATTATGTTTTCTATATTCCAAAAGCCAATTAAAGCTATTTCTAATCTTTACTATTTTTATTATATTTTCAAGATTTTTGTCAAGACTGCATTAACATACCATAATCTCAACAATTCCAAAATCAAACAAAATCTTATTTTTATTTATATAATATTTATATGGCGCGTTATTGCTTCATATTAAATCGACCTTGATTTATTATAATTATATAATCGGCATATCATAATCATATTTGCATAATAGAACAATGAGAGAAATAAGAAGATATATGTAAATGAGGTGTCAAAATATTTTTTAGCAAAATAAGGCCTGAAAAAGGTTTATTTTCTCTCTTGAAGATAGAGGTTGCCTGGCCGGCACATTCATGGAAGATAATAAAAAACATTCACAGGCTGAAGTGTCTTTTATTTTAAGAACTGTGCCGGCAAGGCAACTTCTATCTTCATGGCTTAGAAGTTAATAAATAGTTTAAATTGTATAAGGTCGACGTTAATGTTGAGGGTTCAGGCGAGAATCCTCACGCCACCTCGCGGCGGGTGATGTGCTGCTTATGTTCCGGCACTGGTTATAAATAAAACCGGTACGAAGGAAGTACTCTACCAGAAATCTACGAAGATTTGCTGCTACCCCGAAACTACTCCTCCAAATGCTTCGAAACATCAAGCATGGATCTACCTCCATAACAATCTTGACCGGCCATGGTTACATTCAGGCAGACCTTGCAACGGTATCGAAAGAAGACCCAACTTGCCCCCACTGCCAAGATGAAGACCAAACCGTAGACCACCTCCTCTTCACTTGCCCAACCTTCCAATACCAAAGATTCCAGACAGCCACTCTCCTAGGTATCACCAACATATGTCCAGCATCCCTAGAAAATCTCCCAAGAAAGAAATCTGCCTGGCGACACCTCATTAATTGGCCTTCCACTGGCATTGTATATAAATCCAAGAAGACTTAGGTCAGAAGGACATCCCGGGTAGTTGGCGACTTCTGTACGCTCCAGGAACCTGGGTTACTCAAATAAATAATAATACAAAGGAAGCTCTGACGACTCAGAGTGGATTATTGACAAATCAACGGGCACAACGCAACAATCAATCTCAACTTTCTGTAAATAACTGTTATGTTTACTTCTGTTTCTGGGAATTTCCTGTATGGGACGTGTGTCCTAATAAAGGCTTGTTGTTGTTGTTTTTATTATTTTTAACCAATGGAGTGTAGAATTTTGTACTTTATAGCCGTCGTAATTTAAGTTTTCTTTTTGCATATACAGTCAAACCTGTCTATAACGTCTCCTCTCGGAACTCAACAATATAGAGTGCTATAGAGAAGGGGTGCTATAGACAGGTCACTCTTAATATAAAATGTTTACATTTTAATTTTTAAAATCGGGTGTTATAGAGAGGAAGGCGTTATTTAGAGGGCGCTATAGACAGGTTTAACTGTAGCATAATGTAATTGTTTTCAATAAACAATGTTCCAAAATAGAAATCTCTACCTATTCTAGCCATTTTAAATTATATTTCTGATAAATATTAGACAATCGTTATGTTTAATTATTCATTAATTTATTTCAGTATATTTTTATCATGTGAACAATAGTTACCCAGAAATTATTTGAAAAAGTAAAAATCAATATCAGGTAAAAAGTTTCTTTTAATTTTAAATTTTCAAGCTATCGAGCAAATATACTGTTCTTCAACGGGCTGATATTCTATGTACAATCTCTAAATAATATATATACAGAATAATTGAAAACTTTTGTTATTAGCATGTGCTCTCGCGGGCGTGCATCAGACTGTTTCCAGCTAAAATAAAATATATTATACTGGGATTAAATATATATACATTCCAATAATTATTTTAGCTGGAAACAGTCTGATGCACGCCCGCGAGAGCACATGCTAATAACAAAAGTTTTCAATTATTCTGTATAAATATTATTTAGAGTTTGTACAAAGAAAATCAGCCCGTTGAAGAGCAGTATATTTCCTCGAAAGCCTGAAAATTTAAATTAAAAGAAACTTTTTACCTGATATTGATTTTTACTTTTTCAAATATTTTTATCATCCGCATATATTGATACAATCCCCCATTAATCTGATTTTATTTTAAATGTGTAGCTAATTAAAAATAAGAGAAACGTAGCTACATATTCTCTAAAACATCTCTGCTCTATCTAAGTATATTATATAGAAAATTATAATTGAAGTCAATAAAAATCCTATTTAAAATATTCTGTGATTAGAAAATTTATAAATATAATACGAATATTGTAGGATTATTTTTTCTAATCCTAAAAGGAAGTTCCAGATTGTTTTTTTTTTACACACAATACACAAACAATAAAATTAATAAAAAACAATTTTAAAAGATAATATTTGAGATCAATAAAAATCGTATGGTTTAATAATTCCAAATCGGGCAGAAGATTAAGCACGGAAGTCTGTTGGGAAATTATCCCGAATCGTGATGCAATTTGGCCATTTATGTAAATATCTGGCCAAAAGAAAATAGAAATTTTCTTTTGAATATTTAATATTCATTTATTATTTTAAATTTCTGGATATTATTTTCTTAATAGGTATAAGAATTCTCTCAAGTTTTATGTAACTGGTGGAGGAAGAATAAATATTATAAAAATACATATATATATTTATATATTGGATTTTCTCTCTCTATATATATCATTTTATATAATTAATGAATGAAAAGCTTTCATTAAAAAAAAACACTTTAAAGTAGAAAATAAATATTTTGGCTATGACCATATTAAAAAATTCGAATTATCGTTTAAACATATACACTCATGGGGCAAAATTTAGGGAAATGAAAAGTCTTTGATATCGACGGTCGTCTGTTTTCTTTTTTGAAGGAGATAGAGGCAATTTTTTTCTGTTGGTCATCCTGTGTCTCTTCGCAGAATGTGATTCTTTATTTATTTTATATTCTTTTCAAGTTTTCGGATATCACAAACCATTCAATAGGACTATATGATCATAAACTTCTATAGACTGGCTTTTATTGCCCGAAAACTTAAAAGAATATAAAATAATACAGAAAGTCACCCTCGGAAGCCGTTTTTGTTTTATTATTTATAATATTATTTATATATATATGTTATTAATATTTTGTTTTGTTGTTGAAAAAGATAGAGAATTAAAGGTGCAGTCGTGAAAATAGGAAAGATAATTATTTACCCATCAAGTAGTTTTTATTTTGAATTATTTGAAGCAAATTACACATAAAATTATTTTAAACAGTAATATAGAATTTTTATAAAGAATTCTATATTCATGAATTATGAAGGGTAGGTTAACTATACGTATTTACAACAAATATTCAAAGTATTCTAAATCTCTATGGTCAAAAATAAAAAATAGTCAATGATGATCCCTTTTTTCTTAACTCCAAGAATAGGTTTTTGTTTATTCATTTTATTTATTTATTTTTAAAGAAACCTATCCCGGAAAGTCTGATATTTTCACCTTATATAACATTGCTATATAGTTTACATTTTTCATACCAGGGATATATATTGTGACGAAGAATTATAATTTATATTTATTATTCAATGAAAATATTTAAAACAGATTTATTATTTTATTTTTGAAAATCATCATTTAGTTACCTAGCTTGCTTGCTCGATATTCTCTAGCTGTAGATAGTTGGATTTAATTTGTTAATAATTGTCGACTAGTCGTACTGACGTCATCATAATTTTAGTTGCATTCTCAATCTAATGAACTGTTCAAGAAATTCTTTCCAATTGCTGTCCCAAATTTCATTTCTTCTGATATATTCACTACTTTATTCTTAACTGGCAAAGGACCCTTCTTAAGTTTCCTATTCAAACTGAATGCTATCAATGATCCAACATGTGAATGCCGCTTAGATGTTGAATCACCAGAGCATCTTCTTTTAACTTGCCCTCTGACTAATCAAATTGTATGTAGATACTTTGAAACATTACCAAATTCTATTTGTGTATATACTCTATCTTATGAGAACTTTGTTAAGTTTAGAACTATTTGTACAATAATTTACAAAACAATACTAATCCATCGTGTAAATAATTAATCATATATATGTAAATAATACTAGCACAGCACAATAGTCCTTTGGACTTCGTGCTTTTGTAACAATAAAATAAATAAAAGAGATCCCTTTTTTCTTAATTTATCCATATTATCGAACTACAATTTCACTTTTGTACTATTTCTTTAAATAATATCTCTGGAAACTGATATTTCACCTTAAAGGTTGGTGGATGAGTGGTTAAAACCGTCGACAGCCGAACCGGGATCTAATCCCACATTGGACATTTTGTTTTAATATGTGAATAACCTTTACATATATTATTCATTGTTTTAAATATCATAAGCTAGGTTGCTCTTGTTGAGCGACACCTAGTAAAGTTATTTTTGAATCAGATTTCACCCTAATATTGAAACGAAAGATGATATTTTAAAATATGTAAATATGTATATATATATATATATATATGTAATAATGTGTTGAGATCCTGTCGACTATCTGTAATATTGTGTTGAGATCCTGTCGACTCTCTGTAATAATGTGTTGGGGTTTGGTAAGCCTGTTGTAGAACCTCGTCGACTCTCGCTATAAGTTGTGGCAACCGAGGGTCAAACCTGTAGTAACCGCAAGGGACAGTCAGGGGTGGAGAGTTTTCCAGTGCCTCTCTGCACCTTGTAGGACCTTTAACAGTTCTCACAAAGTACAGGCAGTCGTGGTCGAGGCAGAGTGGAAAAAGCTTGGGAATGTCCACACACACAAAACGAAGCGACACAGTTGAAAGAAGGAAAGTTCCTTGAATAGATAAAAAGTTGAGCCAAAAGCAAAGATGGAGATAGGAGTAGCGTTTCTTACTGACTACATGGTGAACTGAGGTGGAACTTGGAGACAGCCGGCGACGCGCTGATGGGGAACTGTGCTGACTGCTGTTGCTAAGGCCGGTCTTATTTATACGACAGCTCTGACAAAGAGAATTGGGTCATGCACGTGTCGAGGGACACCGGACACTGGCGACAGTCTGTCGCTTCCAATCTATCTTTAGAAGTTACTTTGTAAATCTCTCAATCTTGCTTTTAACTTAGTTTTTAATCTATTATATAATTTTATTTATTCATCCTCAGTACATTACATTTGGTGATGCAAGGAGACATGTCAATTATGCATATAATTAGTTATAGTTTATAATTAGTTTATATACAACATGACAATCTTGTTATACGTATTACATAATATAGGGTTATTGGTTTAAATTATCATATATATATATATATATATATATATTGTAACATAGTTTTTATTAATTTTATTTATGTAACATTGTATTTATTAATTTTATTATTTTTTATTAACAGAGTGGTCATTTTTATGTTTATATCTTGCGACTCTATAAATTTTCCTCGTGTCTTATCTTTTGTTTACCATTCTTAGTTTTGTGCTTGCCTTGAATAAGTTGTTGTCTTCTCTCCTGAAGTTTTTGTCTTCCCTAATTTTCCACGTGGCAATATATATTGTTCTAAAAGCTTATGTCTATAGGTCACTTAAAATACCTTTACCCCAAGAGTTCGCCTTTATAGTAGAGGAAACAAAGCCAAACAGCCCCCAATACAATATTAGAACGTATCATAGAAAAACCTATAGTGAAACCTCTAGGCGTGCTAACCTCTGATAAGCTAGACCTAGCCATTATTTTTTATCATTGCTATAAGAGTAAACAAATTGTTTTATTCGAAAAGTTTTAACTTTGCTTAGACTTTTTAAAGATACTGATCCCCAAAAAAATTGATCAAACATTATTTTTATTGATTTACAAGAGATAGAGAACAAAATATAAAGAGAAATTTATCTTTTTCTTTCTTATCTCCACTCAATCATATTAGAGTATCAAGTTTGTAAAGCATGAGATCATGACTGGGTGAAGTAGAATGCGTCTGCCTTTGTCATTAAGACTGGGAGTACTACTCAGTGGCAGGCCGACTTAGCTCCAAAAGAAATGGCCGCCTCTGACATGAAGAACAGACGCCATGTACAGCCGCTCCTAACATGGAATACAAACGCTGCTCATCCTGTATCCATGGATTAGGAGCCCTTACAGGGTACTATCAGCCGGGCCAGCTGAACCCAGGTTTTTTGGCGAGCTTGTTACTGCTCCCCCTCCTCCTTTTTCATCCGGGCTTGGGACTGGCAAAGGTGGAGTTGGTGAAACTTATAACATATGAAAACCTATATTCTTTTTCTGGTTAGCGCCTATTTACTTGTGATCTCACATACATACTCTGTGGAACAATTAATTATTTAAACTTAAAATATATATACAACAAAAAGAAACATACCTGTAATAAATATAATTTATTAAAATTAACATATATAAATAGTTTATAATAAATATAAATTCAACATATTTAATTAAGATTAACATATATAAATAGTTTAAAAACTTTCCTTTTTGTATATATATATTCCTTCCTACCATTTGTACCATAGTTCTTATAAGTCGCGCTTCATTGCTTGCCTGTTGAAGAGTTTTTACCCGAAAGCTTGCACCTATGCATCAATAAAAGAAACTCGTCTTCCTTCACCATGTTTTTCGTCTAAACATAATTTATATTTTATAATTAAAACAAAATATATAGACTGTATATAATTAAAATAAATAAAAGTAAAAATATATTTATATATTCTAACAATGAAAGCTATATAAAATACATTTTCAACAATGTGCTATAGTGTATTTGTTCACTTCGAAGTCCACCTTTGTGCCACTTGAGGCCTAACGCACAAAAAGATCTTTTCTTCTGCTCCAAACTTTACCATTAAAGGAATCCAAGGGTTTTATCCAATAAGTGACTCGGGAATTGCTACCCGACAAATAACTCTCAAATATTCTAAAATGGTTACGTTTTTATGGGTGTTTTTCTCATGGGAATGGCTAAAAGAAACTTTTTCATATCTTTCTTTTTTTTTCAAAACAATAATGTTGCTAGATAGTTTTATTTTTAAATAATATTTTTTAGGTGTTCTTTTAGATTTATTTATTTTGAAATAAATATATCCTTCAAGTGTAGCGTATATACAATTTAATTTTGTAAAAATCTCAGTTTTTTTTTGTTATATTTATATATATCAATATTTTATTTATTTATTTTTATTCATCTAAAAGAAGAGAGACAGAGAGATTTATTTGTAAATATTAATTTTATGAATATATATATATAGAGTTTTATAATGACAACTTGTGAGATATGAATATATTTTAAAATATATTAAACCTTCACATATATTTTATATTAGAAATATTAATTCTATATATATATATATATATATATATATATATATATATATATATATATATATATATATTTAAATGCAAACATAGAGAGAAAACCTATTTACATTGATATATATCTCTATATATATAAAAATGAATGTTTGTATGTTTGTCTGTCTGTTTGTCTGTCTGTATGTCCGGTATACAAATTCGCAGTAGTTCACTAATTCAAACCAAAATTTCCATACATAGGTAAAAAAACACGGGGAAGACGATAGGCTATTTAAAAAAAATATATAAATCAATTATTAAAACTATATGTTTTTAGTTAGAAAATGATGATGACGATATTGCTGTATCATGTTTGATTATCAGATACAAAATTATATCGGGAAAAATTCCAAAAAGCAGAGACCACGGGTGAAACCAGTTCATTATTTTGTACGCAGGAGCAAAATTCTAACAGAAAAAACATTCATTCGAGCAGAAAACAAAAGCCAGATCATCTTTCTATAAAAATATCGCTTCTCAGACACAAAGTTTGGAGCGGGACGTTTCACAAGAGTGACATCCACGGCGCCAATTTATAATTGTAACGAATAGTATTTGAATAAAAACATTTAATCGGGTAAAACCCGGGCGTTGCCCGGGTCATTCGGCTAGTATTTTATATAACAATTTATTATAACAAGAAATATGCGGCTTCTCTCTCTTTCTATCCAAAAACAATTAAAGTATGTATTGTATTGATTTATTATTTTTATATCAAATTAAAATGAAATGTATTTTAAAAATTATAATACTTTTTGATTTTATTTAAAAAATATATAACAAAAAGTTTAAAAACTTAGGATAAATGTTTATTTATATAATTAAACTTTTGTTATAATATTTTATAAGTCTTCTTCTTCTTTCTTATCTCACTCAATCACACTAAGGTATCAAGCTTGTAAAGCTTGAGATTTTTTATGGTGTCTGCCGGGGAAGAGTAGAGCTCATCAATGGATGAGTCAATACAGTCAATAATATGTCTTGGGGTTGCAAGCTGAGAATTGCACTTAGTACATAGTGGGAAAACCTTGCAACCATTCTGGAAAGTCATTGTCCGTAGATGACCAGACTTAAGTCTGGAAATCAAAGACTGTTGTTCTCTTGGGAGGACAGAACCGGTGCTTGTCCCTCCTGCTCTGTACCAGTCATGTGCAGCATCAGATTTCCATTCCTGCAGGCATTGGGTTTTGATGGTACGGAGGAGGTCTCTTTCGTCTAGTTGGGTGGTAGATTCTCTTGCTTCAGGTAGGCCAAGAGCTCCAGCCTTTGCCAGAGAGTCTGCCAGCTCATTACCAGGAATTCCAACGTGAGCTGGAAGCCATTGCACTGTGACTGAGCTGTTGGCTGGGAGTCGGTTTACAGACTTAGCAATGCTCTTGAGGAGAGGTTCTTGACTGGAGAATCAGCTTTGAAGGGTATAAATGGCTGCTCTTGAGTCAGAGTAGATTATTATTTTGCTTGGCGAGTTGATGTTGATATCTTTTAGAGCCGTATCTATAGCAGAGAGATCTGATTTATAAACAGAAAGGTGTCTAGGGTGGGAGAGGGAGATTTTTTTCCAGGATCTTATCTTTGTAAATAGCAATTCCACTGCCAGACAGTCCAGTTTCAAGTTGGCTACCGTCAGTGTAAATTGTGATGTCGAAGAGGGAGCTATTTTCCTCAATGATTTGGAGGCCAAGAGCTTTAAGTAATTCTGCCTGAGTTTCATGTTTGTGGGGATTATCTGGTAGATGAGGGAAACAGATGAGTTTGTTGCGAGTTTTGTGTGGAGGATAAGAAGTTTTGTGTTTGGGATTAATTGGGATGTCTAAAAGATTAGAGTTGTGAGCCAGGTTGAGAAGAGTGGGGCATTTTAATCTTTGGTTTGGGACCCAATTTCTAATAGATTTTCCTGTAAGATGTTCTTTTGGAGAGTTAATATTTTTTTGTTATAAATTTTGAAAAGCAGATTTTTCTCCTTAGGTGCAGGGGAAGAAGGTTGGATTCGAGTTCAGCAATGCGATTTGGGCAGGATCGTCGAAGTCCGCTGATGATTTTAGCTGCGCTTGCTTGGATTCTGTCTATTTTGGATAGGTTGGTTTTACTTACATTGATCCAGGCTGGTGTAGCATATTCCAAAATAGGTCTTACGAGTGCAAGGTACGTTGTGCGTAAGATATTGGCATTTGCACCCCAGTTTAAGCCTGATATTTTTTTCAGGATTTTAAGCCTATTTTTTGCTTTGCTTATCATGGTGTCAATATTTTTTTTAAAAAGTGAGTGCAGGGTCGAGTGTGACACCAAGATATATTGGGGAATCTGAATATTGGAGTTTTGAATTATTTAAGGAAATATTTGGGGTCCAGTGGCGAAGGTGGTTGTTGATGGTGAAGAGGCCGATTTCAGATTTGCTGATGTTGATGGATAATTTTAGTTTCTGAGTTACCTTTTGTAGATTTTTCATGGCTTTATTTAGAGATTGTTCTGCATCGGAGAGGTTGTTTTTGGAGACCCAGATGATTATGTCATCTGCGTAAAGGGCAATTCTAGCTGGCGGTTTGATAAAAGTGTGTACATCATTTAGGTAAATATTGAAGAGAATAGGGCTTAGAATTGATCCTTGGGGTAGACCTTGGTAAATACGAGTGGTTTTTGATTTGATGTTGTTGAAGTTAACCTGTATGGTGCGTTTGGATAGAAAATTGCTGATCCAACTCAGCATACTTCCCTCTATTCCAAGTTCGTCGAGTTTGAGAGTTAGTTTTTCCTTCCAGACTCTGTCGAAGGCTTGGGAAAGGTCGATGAAGGCTGCTATAGTAGATTTTGTAGGTTTATGATGGAAGCTGTCCTGGATTTGTTGAACGAAGTAAAAGATTGAATCTTCTGTGCTTTGATATTTTTAAAAGGCTCTTTGATGAGGGTCTAGTAGGTTGTTGAGGTTAAGATAAAAAGTTAACCTATTGAGAATCATGTGTTCCATGATTTTGCAGGGAATAGAGGTCAGAGAGATAGGTCTGTAGTTGGTTGGGTGGTTCTCAGGTTTTCCTGGTTTGTGGATGGGGATAATTGTGGCATGTTTTCACTCTTTAGGGAGGGTAGACGAGCTCCAACTGTAATTGAAAATGCTTAAGAGTTCTAGTTTGGCATGGAAACTGAGGTTTTTCAACATGGGTCCAGTGATGTTGTCTGGACCAGGGGCTTTTGTAGGGTCAAGATGACTTAAAGCTTCGTCCAGTTCATGCTCTTGAAAAGGTTTACTGAAAATGTTGTGGCTGGGTTTGGATTTTGCAAGGTTTCTGGTGAGCCTAGATTTTCTACCTATTATTTTATCCTGTAAATTAAAATTAAGTTTTGCGGTGGAGCTGTAATGGTGGGCAAAGTGATTTGCTATGCTGTATTTATCTGTGAGGGGATTTCCAGAATTATCCTTGAAAGTTTTTGAGCTGCTGTGAGATGGAGTGTCCTGATTGAGGGCATGTAGTAATCTCTTTTTATAAGTAGATTGTGGTAATTAGGAAAGGACACACATTTATTTTAAAAAGACACTTTTTATGTTATAAAATACATTTTATATTTCAATCAGGACTTATTTAAAATTTTAACAATATATAAGTTTTACGCTTTTAAATTATTTTAAAAAGTTTTATATATTAATAATTTTGTGAGTTTATTCAAACATGTTTTAAAGGTCAGAAAAAAATTCGATGTGTTTAAAATATTTTCAAACATTGATAGATTCCCTAATTTGTAATTTTATATCAAATTTTATTTTAAATCCTAGGTTTTTTTTTTACATTTTGCGGACAAACGTTTACACAACTTCATATTAAATCACAGTAGGTTAATATTGAAACGATATTAAATTTTGCCAAATAAAAAATATTTCTTATATGATGTTGAATCAGAAATAATTTATTTATTATATTGTAAAAAAAAAAACATTTATATTTAATAACGCATCTCACAAATTCACCCTTATTTAATTTAAATTAAGGTGAGTAATTATTTGTCGTAAATATATGTATATATAGACGTGATGTTTTATGGATTCAAATGGATATTGAAGTTGTGCAAGGTAAAGAAGATTTCTATAAGAGAAATTTAAACAAAAATTTGAAAGATGTTTTGTTAATAAACTTTAACATATCTTTAAAATCTTTTAATATATCCAAAATATTGTCATTAAACTTGAAAATTTACAAAGCAGGCTATATCCGTCTTGGATATCAAAAAGAATTTTGGTCCCAATGGCTTCCCGAAAAATCAAGAAATGGGTATTTAAGGCCAAATTTGCGTAAAGACGCTTAACACATGAAAAAACAATAGAAAAAAATAAAAGATAAGTGGGTCAAGTGTTGATATTAAAAATAAAGAAGGCATCTCCTGACCATGAGCACATGTGCTTTTTAGATGGCAGAGCGCCATCTAGTGGAGCAAAAATAAACTAAACGTTTATTTAGCTTGCTCCGTGATATTTGGACAACCCAATTTCTTGATAATCAAGAAAAGCCATCCACGAACGCGTTTCGCGCTGTTGGCGCTCGTCAGCGTGGAAAAGGCTGTAACCATTGTGACCAAAAATATTTTTGGCCCCAATGGCTTCCCGAAAAATCAAGAAATGGGTATTTAAGGCCAAATTTGCGTAAAGACGCTTAACACATGAAAAAAAAAAAAGAAAAAAGAAAAAAGAAAAGATAAGTGGGTTTTCTATTGTTTTTTCATGTGTTAAGCGTCTTTACGCAAATTTGGCCTTAAATACCCATTTCTTGATTTTTCGGGAAGCCATTGGGGCCAAAAATCTTTTTGGTCGCAATGGTTACAGCCTTCTCCACGCTGACGAGCGCCAACAGCGCGAAACGCGTTCGTGGATGGCTTTTCTTGATTATCAAGAAATTGGGTTGGCCAAATATCACGGAGCAAGCTAAATAAACGTTTAGTTTATTTTTGCTCCACTAGATGGCGCTCTGCCATCTAAAAAGCACATGTGCTCATGGTCAGGAGATGCCTTCTTTATTTTTAATATCAACACCTGACCCACTTATCTTTTATTTTTTTCTATTGTTTTTTCATAAATATATATATATATATTTAAAATTTAAAAGAGGTTATAGCTTATAAAACAATTATATAATCCAATAAAATGAATTTTAAATATAAAACTTGTTTTAATATCGTCTGATTTGAAATGGAAAATCGCCATTTTGAAAGAGAATTTATTTCAAATTTAAGAAAGGAAAGGTTTTAAAGTGAAAAATTTCGCTAAAGCATTTAAAATTACTAGTTCAGTTTTTTTTTTCAATGGATATAATCCCAAGATTATCGTCCAAAGTTTTCTGGGTAAAAAGGGGGCGCCACTATTCTGTTTATGCCAAAACAAGTTCGATACACAGCTTTTCCATTAACAACGTGTTACGAAAAAAAATCGATACCGTAATTTTAACTGGTTCGTATTGGAAGCTTCTTTTTTTGTCTTTTCTAGAATAATCTATTGTTCTTTTATATATCGTTTGCCAAAATTGCTCCCAAAAGAACTATCGCCTCCATTCGTTTGATGACCCAATCAAATTGTGTCCCATTTTATATATAATTTAACACATTTAATACTATTTGTTGAAAATTTGCTACTGATATTATTGATTGATAATATTTTTATCTATGTATTTGTGTATATTTTGAAAAATATTTTTTTACACTGATATTTGTTTCAAAATGATTTAAAATATAATTATGTTCAATTAAAAAGGCTTATATAAAGTTGTAATCATTTGTTCGCTAAATGTAAAGGAGTTTTTAAAATAAAATTTGATATACAATTACAAATTAGGGAATCTTTCAATATTTGAGAAAATAATTTAAAAACATTGAAAGTTTTGTTTTTGAACTTCAAAACATATTTGAATAAACTCACAAAATTATTGTTATATAAAACTATTTAAATATTTAAAAGCATAAAACTTTTATATATAGCTAAATTTTTAAATAACGCCAACCTTTTTCAAGGTTAATTATTATTTTTTAAAATAAATATATAAATTATTTTTTTCATACAAAAATGTCCATCTATCGGAATAAATATCCACTAATCGTTGATTTTTAATTATTCCAGAATTGGCCAAATACCCTTTCTTGATTAATCAAGAAAAGTTAACCACTTTGGCATTTGAGGCTGCTGGCCCTCATCAGCCTGATGCAAGCTGGAATTACAAAGTGTAATAAAAATAAATTTCATAAAATTGTATTAGTATAAATAAGTTATTCCGGTAAATATGTAAATAGACTAGTGTATTGAGCGAAATATATATATATATTAAAAATAATGAAGGCATATCCTGACCAGGATATGCCTTCATTATTTTTAATATCAACACCTAACCTTTTTATTTTCATTTTTTCTCATATATATAGATATATATATATATAATGTATCGTTTATGATAATATCGGGCGTACATGTATATAATTACATATTTTCAATTTCAATTTTGCATACGTTGTATATTTGGGAATATAGAGCACACACACAACCCATAGTTTCATATTTATTAAAATATATATTGGGTTTTATTAAAAAATATTGAACAATAAAAAAATGAAATATAAATAAGAATATATGTAAATATATCGGTAGAATATTTCATGCAATAAAAATTCAAAAATAATTCTAAAGCAGAAAGGTTTCTCTTCAGAAATTTTCAAACTGTAGCATTCCTATTTATATAGGATATGTAAATATTTCGCTTAGTCCTCCTTTACCGCTATGCAAATTTAACTTCACCAGGAATCACGGCAATTCCCAGCAGACAATCACCTCAGTGAGTACAACAAAATTAAGAAGATCGAAAGCCTTTTTTAAAAAGAGATAGATAAAGATGATGAAGTAAGGGTTGAACAAAAGACGCAGAAGCGTAGGATCAATCCATTGAGGAAACTCCTTCATTGGGGACTCCATGGGAAAGCAATCAGCAGTATCAGGCATGGGGGGAGTGTATGCAAATGAGATATCGGGGGTGTAACTCAACAATTTAATTATAGCGGGAACGATTCATTAGACCGAGAAGGGAAAAAGAGAGGAGTAGAGGGGGGGGGGGGGGGGGGAATAGTGAAATCCCCTGAAGAAAAAGATATTAAAATGGTCAGAATTCCGTAGGGGGGCTTCTTCAGTAGGTGTCCTCCTAGCATTCTCCTGGCGTGACGCAGGGGATGGCCTCTGTCGTTAACCCTAGGTGGCGGCTCCTGTGTAATTAGGTTCTGATCGAATTCTGCATAATTCAGTTGGGTGATTCTACAGTAGGGGTGATTCATACAGGGTTAACCTGATAAATGGCCAGTTCATAGGATCGATAAACCTATAAGAGAAGGGGAATTTGATGATCCTTTAACCTGAAATTCCCCATCTCGACAAACAGCACCTAGGTTCGAACCCAAAAGCCAAAGAAAAAGGCATCTCTTCTGATCGTCCAAACTGAACGGTATAGGTATCAGCAACGTTTGATTGAAGAATTATAATAAATGTCTTTTCTTATCTTTAACAAATGATCTGGTATTCTTTCGTAAGATCGATAATGATATGAGATAGAGAATTTATTATTTCTCTTTGGAATTATGTTCAAATTGACAAACAGAATGTGTACGTTCGCAGAGAACATTGAAGGTTGAAAGCTTCTCCTAAACGTGGAACTGATGTAGGAATTAGAAACCAACTACAAGAACATGAGATTACTTCGTTTTGTTTTCATCACCCTATCTATAGTACATTTTCTTTCCTTTTTTCACAAAGTTAATCACTTATGAGTATCTTTAATTAAAAATTCAAGTGAAAATTTGATCATGTCTGTACTATTTTTAATCGATTTTTTTACCATTCAATTTGGAGTAATTCTTAAATAAAGGTATTTAGAAAGAAACAATAGACACAACAAAATGCACATAATCCTCAAGAAATTTATAAAATAACTGACTGAATAGTTAAGCAAATACAATCATTTTTTATATGATGAATATTGTTCCCGTTGTTTGCTTCTTAGTAATCCAGAATTGAACTTTTGGCATGTTCTGGAGCGTCATGATATAATTTGAAATATGTATACAGCCGTTTTCCAAAAAATATTTTATTCAGCTTCATCATACATAAAATATCTTTCTATTTCCTATTGCCTCCATCCTTTTTGCCAGTTCAATTACTAGTGATGAGACAAATAAATCGGTTGACTTGACAGGGAAAGCCAAGAAGCAACTGCAGAGTTGATGTTGAACTTGTCATTCATGGTAGGCACACGAAGATATTCAAGATTCAGGCTTGGGTGATTGGGTTCTTTGGTAGCAGAATTCCGTTAAAGCGAATCTAGGCCAAAGTCATTGAAAACTAAGGAGAAGCAGTATTCAGTTAGAGCTAGCTTTAAGCAAAGCTTATTGGATGCTGGGATAGCAGGTTTAAGTTGAAGCGGGCTTTGGACCAAGGTGAATGGGCGCTTGGATAGTAGGATTCGGTTAGAGCGGGTTTTAGGTCAAGGTTGTTGGGCGATGGGAGCAGGATTCAGTTAGAGCGGGCTTTAGGCCAAGGTGATTGGGCGGTGGGAACAGGATTTAGTTAGAGCGGATTTAGGCCAAAGTGATCGGGCGATGGGAGCAGGGTTCAGTAAGAGCGGACTTTAGGCCAAGGTTATTGGGCGGTGGGATCAGGATTCAGTTAGAGCGGGCTTTAGGCCAAGGTGATTGGGCGGTGGGAACAGGATTTAGTTAGAGCGGATTTAGGCCAAAGTGATCGGGCGATGGGAGCAGGGTTCAGTAAGAGCGGACTTTAGGCCAAGGTTATTGGGCGGTGGGATCAGGATTCAGTTAGAGCGGGCTTTAGGCCAAGGTAATTTGGCGGTGGGAGCAGGATTTAGTTAGAGCGGATTTAGGCCAAAGTGATCGGGCGATGGGAGCAGGGTTCAGTAAGAGCGGACTTTAGGCCAAGGTTATTGGGCGGTGGGATCAGGATTCAGTTAGAGCGGGCTTTAGGCCAAGGTAATTTGGCGGTGGGATCAGGATTCAGTTAGAGCGGGCTTTAGGCCAAGGTAATTTGGCGGTGGGAGCAGGATTCAGTTAGAGCGGGCTTTAGGCCAAGGTGATTAGGCGGTGGGAGCAGGGTTCAGTTAGATCGGGCTTTAGACCAAGGTGATTGGGCGGTGGGAACAGGATTTAAGTTAGAGCGGATTTAGGTCAAAGTGATCGGGCGATGGGAGCAGGGTTCAGTAAGAGCGGATTTTAGGCCAAGGTTATTGGGCGGTGGGATCAGGATTCAGTTAGAGCGGGCTTTAGGCCAAGGTAATTTGGCGGTGGGAGCAGGATTCAGTTAGAGCGGGCTTTAGACCAAGGTGATTAGGCGGTGGGAGCAGGGTTCAGTTAGAGCGGGCTTTAGGCCAAAGTGATTGGGCGGTAGGAGCAGGATTCAGTTAGAGCGAGCTTTAGGCCAAGGTGATTGGGCGCTGGGATCAGGATTCAGTAGGCAGAAATTCAGTAGGGGATCTCGGGTATCGAGGGAAGTGGTTTGTTCGAGTAAGTGGCTGGCGAACTGGAGAAGGTCGCAGAAGATTTCACGCCGACACAAGTGTAATTGGATATAAATCACGCCTTCTCAAGAACAACTGTGTTCGTTTCCAGGTACTCTGCTTCCTCAGTACATATGTGAGCAACAGGTCGCGAGGGTTGGAAAGGTTCAGATGACAGTATGCTTGGAGACAATAATGTACGAGCGACAAGGAAGCGAGTGTTTTCGAGATTCGGTTCAGGTGCTTTTGCACAAGATGTTGGACACTGTGAAGGGGGGGGGGGGAAGGGATGGTCCATTATGGAATTTGCTTTCTGGAGGAAAAGGGGAGAGGATAGTAGATAGACCATTAGGAGTTATGGGTCTTGAAATCGCAAGGATCTATACCTAGTTGAAAGGCAAGAGCAAAATTGGGCCCCATGGATGGCCGGAAAGGCAGTAAGGACACTTGGACGAGTTTTAACAGCAGGTAGTGATTCATTTAACAGAACTGTGGACATAGCAACATGAGCGGTGACACAAGCAGCCAATGGGGATTCTTCGAAGTGGAAGATGATGTCACCAATCTCCAACCTGTCTAGAGAATCCAGGGTATTAAAGTGGCAAAATATTCCTAGGAAGACAGTGGAATACCCATTCTAGGAGGCTGAAGAGTGTGCGATCTGGGAAGTACAGGTTCCTGAAAGATCAGCACAGGCCGGAATGGAGAAAATGGCGGCAGCGAGAGTGGAGTCCTGTGGTTCATCTTATCACAGAAATGCAGACGCGTGATATGAGTTCACGAGATTCACGAAATTTGAGGCTGAGGGGAGGGCAGGATGTGTATGAGGAAAGATTAGAGAAAAGGGATGGTTTGGGGTTTGTCGGTGGTAGAATCAGGTCTCATTTGACGTGGATAAAGGTGCGGACATTGTCAGGTAGGATCTTTGCCTCGAGGACGGCCCAGAGTAAGACGAAGGACCCTTCATTGGTTTGAATTCATGAATGATTATGCAAACCAGTTAAGCAGGCACATTGATCGAAGAACGAGCCTGCATGTGAGGGGTGATGAGTTTGTTTGGATTAGCTGTTGTAGAAGCACAGGTTGGCTTGGTAGGAACCTTGGGAGATGTTTATTGACGAAGAGTTGTTTGGGAACTGAATTCATTGAAAATATATCAGTGGATGAAGAGAGATCTGCCGGAGCAGATTTGTTCTTAGGGATGGTTCAGGTGGAGTTGCTTGGACAGCTGCAATGGTATTGAAGGGTCGAGGGGCAGTAACAGCAGCTGTTTACACCAGTCCAAGAAGCTTCAACATAATCTCGTCTCTCCTCTCAATCGTGAATGTCAAGTCTTCGTTGAGCTTTAGGGTGAGTTTTGCCAAACACACGGTTGATGTATGCTGATCCTAGCCATCAATGATGAAGATTGGATTCTTGTATCGACAGGATCTTTATAAGCTGCGGTAGAATTTTAGAGGACAATCAATGGCTTTGGAAGTCGCACTTAAGATACCGAGAATCAAAGTGCTTAGAGTTACAGAAATTGTGGCCATTTCGGAGAGCAAGGGACTTGGGGTGAAAGTTCTGCTCCCGTCCAATAGGCCGGCGTAGATCGCAGGAATGGCTGCGAGGATTAACCTGGGCAGTATATCTAGGTAGCTGGCGAAGACAGGCAACGACGAGTACCTCTCCAAGCAGCAATCTTCAAACGGCAAAGACCGCAGGAGCGTTTGGCACAAACGAGCAGCGGCTTGATGCGAGGGGTATAATTCCTGAACCAAGTTCTGGATGGAAAACGGGTGGCAGTAACAAGCGTGATACTTGAGGCATCAGAATTTGGCGTCCGTTACACAGATCGGTAACTGGCGGTAGGCTGAGGCGATAGAAAGAGCATCCGAAAAATAGATCAGCAGCCCTGGTAGGTTACAGGAGAGAGATAGAACTCCATGGGGTGGATTTAGAGGCGATGAAAGTGGTGGAAGTGCATCGAAATAAAAAGGATGCTTGTCGTAGTAGTTTGCATATTTTGACTTTGAGCCTTCTCGTTCTTAATGGACAGTTCTAGATTTTATGTTCGTTGGAATCGCAATGATAGCAAATGGCCGTTTGACTGGTGCCTCTGGAAATTCTGTTGCTAAAACCTAATATTGGAAGCTGACGCAGACAGATTCCTCATAGCATACAACGACGCCGTTCAGTCTTCCTCAAGGTCTTAGACTGTAGCTGGGTATATCTCAAGGAAGGCTGTTCAAGTGTCGTTTGATGAGCATCACGGGTGGGCCTCAGGATTCTGATGCCAGAAAGCGCCTCTATGTTGTTATCGGATGACTGGAAGATAATGGAGTCAGTAGTCTCTTCTTCCTTCACACGGTAGAGAGAGAGTCTTAAGAGAATTTAACTTAATTTCCTCCGGACTTTAAGGTGTATGCCCAGTTTTCCGGAGGTGATGCACATAAGAGTAATGAAATCTTGGATGGAATTGTGCAGGACCAACATTCCTCGTGTGTATAGAGAGACTCATTCCTTGTTTGGCGGTATTGCCTGACGCGGAAAGCTTCAAGAATCTCCAGGAGATTTTCCGTGCTGCGAATTCCCAACCGCTACCATAGCACCGACCAGAGAAGAAGGCACGTGGTTGGGAGATCGGGTCTACCATGTCGCTATTGGCTGTGGTGCGTAAAGAGAAAATGTGGTATAGCCACTGGTTGGGAAGGTGAGGCTTTTTCATAATGAGTGGACGTTGTTGGCCGTCTTCAAAAGGACACCAGAGCCCGCTTATTGTAGATGCTAAGAGAAGTGTGGAAGATGTCTGGACATATGCTCTCATGAGAATTTTGTCCGCGAGGTGACAGCTATTTGCTAGGAGGTGTTCCTCTAGGATGGCCCAGATGTAGACGCTCAAACATCCGCGTCAACGGTGCAATTCTTCGGATTCCGCTTCTTCGTATTCGATGAACATAATCATGTCATCATTGCGCTCGCATATAATGGCCGACATATCTTGAGTTATTTTCAAGAATAATTCGCGATGACTGGTGAGAAGGCTTTCAACGGCTGGGCAGGTCTCTAGGTTCCCCAGTTGCGAGCTGGTTGAAGGTTTCAGTGTTGTCCATGAGGATGTTGTTGGCAGCAATTTAAGGTTCGTTTGGTTCTAGGTACGAGACAAGGGCACTAGAAGAGAGGCGTAGGACATGTAGGAACTGCGTGCTCGAGATAGGATTGGTGGAGGAAGAGGATACGCTAGAGGTTGTCCCTGAGGTCCGTGGAACTGATACGGGATGTCTGCAAGAGTTGTGAGATGGCCATAAATTATTCCAGTAAGTTTCGCGAGAATGGAATCTGGGATTGTAATCGGGAAATTTGGGCAATATGTTTAACTCGCTATGGAATTTGGGGGCTGAGAAATCTTGATGCCTGAAGACTGCTGCAAGTAGCAATCTCCGTCCTCCTCCGCGATCAAACTGTCTGATTTGGTAAAGCCTTTTCGTGCTTTGACTAAAACTGAAACATATGTATGATGCTCAGGAAGTGAATTTCAACTCCCCATGGCCGCGTGAGTTCCCAAGCCCACATAAACTGCTCCTCCAACGACTCCCTCTGCGCGTCTTACTGGAAAACTCTATGGTCGTCCCATCACTCTGACATCCACCCTCACACAGTTCCAAGGATCTCAGAGACAACAACTAACGTATCCTCCGCCTCCACCAATCTTACCTCTAGGCACAAGTCCCCACATGTCCAAAGCTTCCAGCACGAGAGCTCCCATCTCGTACCTATAACCCGAATATCCTCAAATTCCTGCCAACAACATCCTCAAGCACAACACTGATATCCCCAACCAGCTCGCGGAGTCCTAGACGTCTAGCTAACTGTTGAACGCCTTCTCATCAGTCTACGCGATTTATTCTTGAATTTCACTCAAAATATATCGGCATTTACATGCAAGCGCCATGATATCATGCTTTATGCTTATCGAGTATGCGGAAATTGAGTCCAAAGACCTGCAACTTTGACGCGGCCGTTCAAGCATCTTCCTCTGAGCTAGCTTAGACAACCCCTCCGAGCAAATGGCTCTCTCCTTGCAGGCTGAATTACTCAGGACAGTCTATATCCAGACCTCTTCCACACTTTTCTCAACATCTACGTATAGGAGGCACTGGTGTCCTTTCGGAGGTCAACTGCGTTCCACTCATTATGAGGTCTTTGCCATCACATCAATGGCTACACCAATACTGCTGCCTATACACCTTAGCCCATAGCTTCAGAGAGGGCCCCGTTTCTAAACCATGCGCCTTCATCTTTGGCCCATGCTATATGCTGATATACCATGCTATGTGGTAGATGCTGATAATCACAGCACGAGTTTCTTGGAGATCCTTGAAACCCTCCGCGTTACTAAGACCAGCCAAACAAAAGGTCTGGGTATCTCTACAGGGATTGTTGGTTATGCACACTTCCAATCCAGACGTCATTACTCTTATGTGCATCATTTTCCAAAAACCTGGTTGACTACCTCAACGTCCGTGGAAACGAAGAGAAATTCACCCAAGAATCTGTCTTTTCCGTGTGGAGGAAGAGGCTACGGACTCCACAATCATCCAGGCTTTCCAATCACAATAGAAACGCTTCCTGGCATCAGGATCCCGAGACTTAGCGTGCCTCACATCAAACAACATGTGCACAGCCTTCCTTGAGATATGCCCAGCTATATTCAAGGCCTTAAGACCTCGTGGAAGAACGAGCGTGACGGGGTCTTCATATACGATGAGGAATCTGTCTGCGTCAGCCTTCAGTAGTGGGACATCGGCGACAGATCATCCAGGTGCATCCATCCATCGGCCTACTGCTATCATGCCAATTCCAACGATCACAAAGACTGGAACTGTTCGTTGAAGACGAAAATGCTCGAAGGCAAATACCGCCAACCTCTGCGCAAAGTACCATTCTCCAGACTACGATGCACGTCACACCACTTCTAGATGTGGCCTCACGGAGTTCCAGCTATCTCCTGTAGCCGGCCATGGCGGTTGATGTCTTGTGTGGATGCTCTTTATGTCGTCTGAAACCTTCCGCCATCTTCCGAACTCTTTGACGGCCGAAATTACTGATCCTCAGGCATTTCGCTTGTCACTGCTCCCTATCTTTCCCTCCGTGCTACACTTGGGTCAACAACTAGACCCTTAAAGATGGCATCAAGCCACAGTTCGCTGCTGCCTTTCTCTTCTGCGCTTTCTGACGCTTGAAATCTGCAGCCTGGATCTCTACTTGCCGTTACTTATCTTCGCCATCTCACTGGACATTCTCCCCAGGCTAATCCTCGCCGTCATTAGTGCCATCTGAGCTTGCCGATTGGGCGGCCGCAAAAACTTTGCCCCGAGTCCCCGACTCTCCCAAACGGCCACAATTTCTGTATCTCTAAGTACGCTGATTCTCGCATGCAAAATGCGCTTCCTACATCCATTAACTGCTCTCTATAATTCCACCATGGATTATAACAGACCCCGTCTCTACAGGAATCCAATCTACATCTATGAAGAGTTGGACCAACATCCACTTACCGTGTCTTTGCCAGATGTCTCATCCAGCAGCTCAACGAAGACTTGGCCTTCTCGATTAAGATGCAATACGAGCTCAAGTTGGAGTATCTTGAACTGGTGTAAATCACTGCTGCTTCTGCCACCCAGCCTTCAGCACCATTCCTGCATTCCAAGTGATTTCACCTGAACTTCTCTAAGAACAAGTCTGCTCAGGCAGATCTCTATTTATCCACCGAGAGCTTCATGAAATCCAGTTCCTAAACAACTCTCCTTCAAGATCTTCTAAGGACCCATCCAAGCCAGCTTTCACCTCTACAGCAACTGGTCCAAACAAACGCATCACCCATCAAAAACAGGGGCGTTCTTCGATCAAGTTGTTCACGCAATCATTCAGGACTTCAACCCTAATGCCGAGTCCTCTCTCTCTCATATTCGGAGCCGTCCATGAGGCAAATATCCGACCAACCAATGTCCTGGCCTCTATTCGCGCAGGATGAGAAACCCGGTTCTTCCACCACTAACCGCGAAACCATCATATTACTCTGATATTCCTTCATACATATGCTGTCCTCTATCTTCAAGTTCCGTGAATCTCGTGAGCTCATCCCTCGCATTTGTATCTTTCGTGATAAGATAGAATTCTGGACTCCACTCTCGCACAGTTATTTTCTCTTCATTTCGGCCTCTGCTGCTTCTTCTGGGACCTGGACTTTCTAGGTCTCTTCACGCTTCTGCCTTATCGAATAGGTATTTCACTGCCTTTCTAGAGCTTGTCTCTGCCACCTTCTTCACTGGATTCTCTCAGCAGGGCGAAGATAAATGAAATCATCTTCCATTACGAAGAGTCTCAAGTGGCTGCATGTGCCACTGCTAATGTAGCGATGTCCACAGTTCTGTCAAATGCTGCAAATACATACAATCTGGACAATAGGGGGCGAATTCTACTCATCATTGAACATCCCGCACTCATCCAAATGTCCCAATAACCTTTCCGGCCATCCATGGGGCTCAATCTTCCTCTTGCCTCTCAATTAAGTATCGATTTTCGAGATTCCAGAACCCATGACTTCTGCTGGCCGTTACTGACTGTCCTCTTCTCTGATTCTCTCAGAAACCAAATTCAGCTACTGGAACTCCCCTTCCTAGATCTTATTTCACAGCGCTCAACATCTTGTGCCCTAACCTGAGCCAAATCTCGCAAACCTTCGTTCGAATTTAGCATCGTAATCTCCACGCATACTGTCATTTTTACTTTTCCAAAAGTCACGAATTTTTTTGCTCACATCAGTACTGAGGCAGAGGAATACCTAGAGGTACGCAGTTGTTCACAACCAGGCGTAGTTTATATCACTGGTGTCACCCTGAAGCCATCAACGACCTCCTCCAGCCACCGACAAGAACAACCCATTTACCTCAATATCCAAGATCCCCTAGTGAACTCTGCCTACTGAATCCTGCTCCAACCGCCCAATCACCTTGGCCTAAAGCCCGCTCTAAGTGAATCCTGCTCCCACCGCCCAATCACCTTGGCCTAAAGCCCGCTCTAAGTGAATCCTGCTCCCACCGCCCAATCACCTTGGCCTAAAGCCAGCTGAAACTGAATTCTGAACGCCATTTGTGGGAGTCGCTGATGAAGCAGCATATGTGGGCAAGGGAACTTACCGGTTGTTTTGATTTAGGTTCTATTTCTTGAATTTCCATTCCATATATATCTCTCTGTGTGTGTGTGCTGGAGTATCTGAAGTATAGGTTGGAGGGTAGAGGAAGGTTCGGCCGTGAAAAAAGGGCGGAGATGGCGACAAGCAGCAGAGAGAGTATGGATAGATCTTCTGCAGTGATCATTGGCTTGCTCTGTCCTTCAAAGGTCAGCCGATGGCGTCCATTCAATGGAATCCTATTCGTTAGAATACAACCAATCAGCTTCTTCTTGACGGTTTAAATAATCATCGCGGAATATATTCTGCTCATGCTTCAACATAATTTAACCTATAGCCCATATGCACTTTAGGATGGCAAAATACATCTTGGAATTTTGACTTATGCAGTTATCTTTGGCTCGTTTGGAGGTCACTCCAAGCGCCAGCCGATGGCATCCATTCAATGGCATCTTATTCGTTAGAATACAGCCCACCAGCTTCTTCTTGACGGTTTAAATAATCAACGCGAAAGAGATTATTTTCATGCTTCGCCCAATTTTCACCTATGGCCCATATAAATTTGTATATGCCCAAATAAATCTTGTAATTTTGACTTCCCCAACGATCATTGGTTTGTTATTACCTTCAAGAACCAGCCGATGGTGTCCATTCAATGGCAATGTATTCGTTAAAATAACATCCCACCAACTTCTTCTTGACAGTTAAAAAATCAAAACGAATGTGATTCCGCTTATGTCTCGTCCAATTTCAACCTATGTCCCATATGAGTACTTGCAGATGACAAAATACATCTTGTAATTTTGACTTATACAGATAGCAATTGTCTTGTTATTACCACCAAGAGTCAGCCGATGGCGTCCATTAAATGGCAACATATTCGTTGGAATACAGCCCACCAGATTCTCCTTGACGGTTTAAAGAAACCACGTGAAAGAGAACCCACATAGGTTTAGCCCGATTTCAACCTATGTCCCATATGAGTACTGCCGGATGACAAAATACATCGTGGAATTTTGACTTATGCGACGATCATTGGCATGTTATGACCTCCAAGAGCCAGCCGATGGCGTTCTTTCAATGGCATCTTATTTGCTAGAATATAGTTTCATCAGCTTCTTCTTGAAAGTTTAAATAATCAACGCGAATGAGGTTACGCTTACATTTCGTCCAATTTTAATCTATGGCCCATCTTTAATTGCGGATGACCGAATACATATTATAATTTTGAGAACTCAAAAGGAAAAATTCTCTCAACAATATGGATTCTAAGAAATATAGCGAAATCCTCATAGTGTGTGCGTTAGAGCAAACAATATTAGCAACATAAACATGATCTCATGTTCAAATTAAACATAGACACAAGCCAAAACCAATACAATAATACCCAACACATATACAAATTTCCTATTGGTCATATGTCATTTCAAAACTTAGACCCATACATCTACTCTAGGTAATTGACAATAAATAGGAATATTATTGGTCTCAATTATCTTAGAGTAAATGTTTGATATTTGATTCTGCCACACACACAATCCATATCTTAATATAACTCCCCTTATATACAAATATACAAATTCCTGGCCACCTAGAAATAAAAGGTTTTGTCAACTTGCAATTTCATCAGGTTTTATTAAGTATACAAAATTTCAAACTTCGAGGTTTGCTCTGTACAACCACACCTCGTATATTAAAAATCCATCAAAAAATATTTAAGGAAAAATATAAATTAACTAATTCCCAACCACCCCCCCCCAACCATCCAGAAGTCTGAAAACTATTCAAATTGCATTGTCATCGTGGATGAGCAAGTGAATCAAATTTCAGAATTTTAGGTACTCTGTAATTATATGTAAAATTGATTGTAAGATTTGTGTACAGCCAGACACACAGAACGATAGTCAGACATTGTATCAAGTTAAATCACATGATCTAATTCTGATCACCAAAATTGAAAATTATACGACCAGGAATTGATTCTCATGCAGTAATCATCAGACATATATATCTATACATATAAAATGAAAGGATTTAAAAGCACGACTGTTTCTCTTATACATAATACAAACTTCTACTGCCCCTACTGCGATGAAAAAATATATTGGGAGGGCCTGGCTCATCAGCGGTGAACCCTCCCAGCGATTTCGCCAATTCAATCCACCAGACCGCTTCTCAGAGCTCTACTACTGTATTGGACGATTCTGCTTATATACGCCGCACTGAAGGATGGAATCTCAGAAATGGGTTTCAAGAAAACTATGGACATAAGCTTATAGGACAATAGAATTACATTCAAATATTTGCATCGAGCAATGCTCTTCTGAAAACAATATATATGCAAACAATATACTGCAGTAAGGGCAGTAGAAGTTTTTATTATGTACTAGCGGATGTACCCGGCTTCGCCCGTGTTTTACCCGAGTAAAGGTTTGTCTAACGAATCTCTCGATAAAGTGAACATTTTTTCCCGGTCCCTTGAAAAATACTCGATAAGTTGAATAAAATCAATATTAATCAGTACCCGAGTAAAGGTCTGTCTAACGAACATTTGTTAAAACAATTCTCTATAAACTTATAAAAAGAAATAGATATATTTTGATAATTTGAAACTGATAAAGTGATCATTTTTTCCCGGTCCCTGTGTGCCGTGTCATTCTGAATTTTGTCTTTCCTAATTTTCTACATTACTAAATCATCGTTTTATCTAGTGAACATTTTTTCCCGGTCCATTGAAAAATACTCGATAAGGTTGAATAAATTCATGGTCGTTTATGTAAGATGGACGAAGTTCCCGGAGGTCATCTTGGGCAAGCTCCCGCGAGGCTTTTTTTCTTGTCTACTTGGCATAGCTGTGACACCAACTCTGCCCTGATTGGTCGGTGGGTACTGGCGGCCGGGCGAATCCATTCTCTCACGGGGTGGGGCAGACCCAAGGTCATCAGGAGCAGCAAACCTAAGCCTATCTCCGTCTCAATGGTGCTTGCGAGTTAAAGCTACAAATCTGCAAATAACTCTAAGGATATTAAAGATATTCAAGATATTATTTTTCGTAAACCTTTCCGGGGATATGCCTAATAATATCCCAAATTTTCACGGCGATTGGATGTATGGTTTTTGAATCCATAGAGGACACACACACACACAGACAGACAGACAGACAGACATTCATTTTTATATATATAGATAAGAGAAACATTCGTGCTTTTAAATCCTTTCATTTTATATGTATAGATGGCGCGTTATTGCTTTTTGTTAATATATATCTATCACGGTAAATTCAGCCACACTAAAGCAGAATGGTCATAAACATTTACTGCTACAACAGGATGAATCGCCGGTTATCAATGATAAGAAGAGATAAAAACTAACAGCGACGAGATTCTTCATTAAAGAGATATAAGTTTGGCGAGCTTTCGTACAATAACCACCATCAACAGGCTGTAATAAGAATATTCCTCGCCATCAGCTTTTGTCTCTTCTTAGCAAACTTATACTGTATTCTTTATATATATTGTTAACGTAGTATTTATTATTTTACACTAGTATTAACAGAGTATCATTTTTTTATGTTTATATTTTACTACTCTGTAAACTTCCATAATTCCTTATATTTTGTTTATCCTTCATAGTTTGTTCTTGCCTTAAATAAATTGCTGTCTTATCCTGAAGTTTGTCTTCTCTAATTTTACACGCTGCAATATCAATATAAGATAACTTACCCATATTATTATAAATCTGTATTTTCTTATAAAATGGTCTTTTGCGTACATTTTGGGAGACCCTGTCTATATGGCTATCTTCAACCAACAAGAACACTGTAAATCCAGTAAATCTACCCATAAAAGAACAATGGATAAAAAAGAGTTAGTCCTTATACCATTACGAACGGAAGGAAAAACCTCCACTAAACTATTTAAGTATATATTTACCGTAGAAAAAAATTGGAGGCAAAATTAAGTTTTGCTAGCTTAGCGCTAATGATAGGTAAATGGACCAAGCAGCCATTTCTTTCCGCTCTTTTTTTTTATCAGTGAAAATGCCGAAAGGTCGATAACTCGGCTTGTGCAGATTAACAGCTTTTGCAATAAAGATTTTAACTGCTCCAATTAATTTGTTCCGTTTGACGTATTGAAGCGAGCGCTTGGGGCACGGAAATAATTGCTTCTTCCTAATTGCGGGGAAACTGGGGCCTTTATTCCCATTTCTAGCTATTATTGTATTCAACTGTCTAATATGCAATTCGGTAGGAATTTACATATATCTGTCGTATATTAGATTCTATTGATTGTAAAATTTTCTTAATGAGAAGTATATAAAACGAAAGTGCGGCAAACAATGTAGAAAAGAGATATATAAGCTTTCAAACCTAAATCTAATAAAGTTATTGGTCAGACACTTATCACGTTGTCTGATGAAATATTCTCCTCTTCTTGCAGAAGGTCACTAACTTCGACCCATGTTTTCTTACAAGGGTCTGTGACATGTCCCCCTTACAGCTCAGGGACATGTCCCTTTCACGGGTCAGTGATATGTGTCTTTTGTCACATGTCCTTTTCACGGGTGAGTGATATATCCCTTTCACGGGTCAGTGATATATCCCTTTCACGGGTCAGTGACCTGTCCCTTTCACAGGTCAGTGATATGTCCCTTTATCGGGTCAGTGATATGTTCCTTTCACGGGTCAGTGACCTGTCCCTTTCACAGGTCAGTAATAGGTCCCTTTCACGGGTCAGTGATATGTCCCTTTCACGGGTCAGTGATATGTCCCTTTCACGGGTCAATGATATGTCCTTTCAGGGGTCAGTGACCTGTCCCTTTCACAGGTCAGTAATAGGTACCTTTCACGGGTCAGTGATATGTCCCTTTCACGGGTCAATGATATGTCCTTTCACGGGTCAGTGATATGTCCTTTCACAGGTCAGTAATAGGTCCCTTTCACGGGTCAGTGATATGTCCCTTTCACGGGTCAATGATATGTCCTTTCACGGGTCAGTGATATGTCCCTTTCACGGGTCAGTGATATGTCCCTTTCAAGGTCAGTGACATGTCCCTTTCACGGGTCAGTGATATGTCCCTTTCACGGTCAATGATATGTTCCTTTCACGGGTCAGTGACCTGTCCCTTTCACAGGACAGTAATAGGTCCCTTTCACGGGTCAGTAATAGGTCCCTTTCACAGGTCAGTAATAGGTCCATTTCACGGGTCAGTGATATGTCCCTTTCACGGGTCAATGATATGTGTCTTTTGTCACATGTCCTTTTCACGGGTGAGTGATATATCCCTTTCACGGGTCAGTGATATATCCCTTTCACGGGTCAGAGATATATCCCTTTCACGGCTCAGTGACATGTCCCTTTCACGGGTCAGTGATATGTTCTTTCACAGGTCAGTGATATGTCCCTTTCACAGGTCAGTGACCTGTCCCTTTCACAGGTCAGTGATATGTCCATTTCACGGGTCAGTGATATGTTCCTTTCACGGATCAGTGACCTGTCCCTTTCACAGGTCAGTAATAGGTCCTTTCACGGGTCAGTGATAGGTCCCTTTCACGGGTCAGTTATATGTCCCTTTCACGGGTCAGTTATATGTCCCTTTCACGGGTCAGTGATATATCCCTTTCACGGGTCAGTGATATGTCCCTTTCACGAGTCAGTTATATGTCCCTTTCACGGGTCAGTGATATGTCCCTTTCACGGGTCAGTGATATGTCCCTTTCACGGGTCAGTGATATGTCCTTTCACGGGTCAGTGATATGTCCCTTTCACCGATCAGTGATATGTCCTTTCACGGGTCAGTGATATGTCCTTTCACGAGTCAGTGATATGTCCTTTCACGAGTCAGTGATATGTCCCTTTCACCGATCAGTGATATGTCCTTTCACGGGTCAGTGATATGTGACTTTCACGGGTCAGTGATATGTCCTTTCATGGATCAGTGATATGTGACTTTCACGGGTCAGTGACATGTCCCTTTCACGGATCAGGGACATGTCCCTATCACGGGTCAGTGATATATTTAAAGAATTAAAAAAAAATGAAAAATATGGGAGCTTTCGGAGAATCTCTTTGTTATTTCTCCTATTTGAAGATATACAAATGTATATAGATGCAAATCAAGGCGATATCTCCGAAAGTTTACCTTTTTTTCGTTATTTAAAAAAATAAAAGAATTTTATATATAAGCAATTAAAACTTTATCTTCAATTATATAATTGAGGCGTCGCAACACATAGATGATGATCAATTATAATTAACTTTATTTATATAACACCAAAATTATATAAAATTGTTATTTTTGATGTGTGTGAGAGAGAGAGACAACGGAACAATTTTACATTAGTGTAACTTGCTTCTAGATAATGTAAAGACAGAAAGTTTTGTAATAGCCCAATTTTAAAAAATACAAAAACCTCTAAGTTTCAGATATTAAAAAAATAACAGATTGAGGCGTTCTATAAAAGACAAAGTCATCAAAATATCGTCTGCCGAACAATTAGTAACCAGCGGTGTCGGATCTCCGAAATAAAATAAATAAACAATCACAGAAGGAGTTTGGTACTCGGAACACGTTTTTGGAAACGTTTAAACTTTGAGGAAATTTAGGGCTGTGACTAAATGAACCGGTTTAAACTCTTCGGGAAAATGCTTAACCATAAATTTACATAATGTCTGTATTTGCATATGCGTTTTTCTTTGGTATGGCCAGTTTCAAGGCACAAATATAGTAAAGTGGAGTATAAATATTCTTGAGGTGTGGGGTTAGATAATATCTAGGAATGTAACTTTCCTTTCTTGAACGCCTGTGTATGAAGTCTTGCGTTTTTCACACCGCATTAGACATAAAAGAAATGAGTATTTCTTTATGATATAAACATGTATAAAGTTTTGTTGCGCGCTTCCTGTTTATTTTTCACTCTTGAGAAGGGATGTTTATTTACATAATATTCTTACTATGTAAAATATTATGGCATACTAGCCTGTTATAAGAAGAGATATTAGAGTCGGTTCGTAGTCATAAAGTTTATTTTATTTTTTTATTATTACTATTATAATTAGTATTGGTAATATATATATTGATAATAAAAATGAAGGAGTCCACAATAAAGGAAAATGTTGGTATATAGATGGCTACGTTTTTTATTTATTTTATTTAAAGTCAATTAGAAGAGGTGTGTGCTCCACCGAAGTGTACTATACAAATCTCATTTGGATATATGTAAATATGTACTATTGAAAGTTAACAGTAAGCATAAATAGTAAAAATTAATATACTTATGTGTATATATATATATGTCATAATTTGTATAATATCAAGATGTATAATTTCTTTTCGCCAAAATAAGTATGTAAATATGTTAAGCTTGTGTTAAAATTTAAATATGAAAATTCATCCATCTATAAAAACTGTACAAAAATAAACGTGGCAGACATCGCGGGCGAATGCTACGGCACGTCGTGGGTGCGCTGCTCACTTGGCTGGGACTAATTCTTAATTGCATGCATAACGATTGCATCCTTCCATTCGATCACGACATATATATATATATATACGTTATATGATCCGCAGTTATTACACTGCAATATTTGATGGATTACACTGTTGTAGAATCCTGTCGACTTTAGGAATAGCTGTGGTATTCTACTATGTTGGGAAACCTTACTCTTGGTGTTGAAGGTTGTTGAAGTGGTGACGCAGTCGTGGTGAATGATGCAGTCGTGGTGGATGATGCAGTCGTGGTGGCTGAGTGAAAGGATTACACACAGGGGAAATAAGCCGGGACACTTGATGGTTGAAAATATAAGGCAACGGGTTGGAGGAAAGAAAGCTTTTGAGAAAGGCAGAGCGGTTTTTGATGATTAATTAGTTGATCACATGGCGATGATTGGATTTAGATGAAATGAGCGGCGAGAGAGGTCTCGAGAGTAGATGTTACCTTGTTGGAAGCGAAGGAGCAACTGACAATTCTTGCTTTTCGATTTAACACCAAGACTCAGTTTCTTTCTGATTGGTCGAGAGATGATCACATGATCTTTTCCTATTGGTCGACCTATTTAGGTGCTGTCTTCTGATTGGACCGCGGCTCTCTTTGGTGAAAGATATGGCCTGCCTGATATATCCGATTTCGTCAGGAAGTGTTGGGTAGCTTGACGCTTATAACTTCGACGGATATTAGATACGTCCTGTCTTTGCCGGAAATATTGGGTGTTTGCTTAACATTTATAACTTCTGGTCACCAGATACATCCTGCTTTGTCAGGAAGTATTGAGTGCTTCTTGACTAATATAACTTCTGCGGTCACTAGAGACGTCCGGTCTCTGCCCCTGCAATATTGACGGGGGTGCCAAGAATAGTCGTGTCAGCTTTAGGCCTACTTCCTATGTCTTATTGCTACTTGCTTTCCTCCAGTTACCTTATTCTTTATTAAATCTTGGAAAATCATACATGGTACATACATAGTGGGTCGGGGAGCATACAATTATATACAAATTATGACATATATATATATAATAATAAATAGTTATTTAATTTTATAGTCCAGTTTTGTATTAAGATTATCTTCACTATTATGATCATTTAAATTCAGATTATAAAATTTGTAAAATGTTATTAATTTGTAGATAGAGAGAGAAAAAAAAATCCTTTACTTCTAATACATCCTCAAGTTAATTATATATTTATAATTAATAACAATAAAAATTAACAACGTAACGTCTATTACATCGGCTTTTACACGTCATTTAGACATACTCTAATCCTATATATAGAATAATCGAAGAGAGAATATATATAATAGTTAGAAAAAAGAGAGAAAGACAGAACCATGCACTTTTAATCAAACTAATAATAAGGAAAAAAAAAAAAATTTTAGAAAAGAAATTTTTCTAAAATTTTTTTTTTTTCCTTATTATTAGTTTGATTAAAAGTGCATGGTTCTGTCTTTCTCTCTTTTTTCTAACTATTATATATATTCTCTCTTCGATTATTCTATATATAGGATTAGAGTATGTCTAAATGACGTGTAAAAGCCGATGTAATAGACGTTACGTTGTTAATTTTTATTGTTATTAATTATAAATATATAATTAACTTGAGGATGTATTAGAAGTAAAGGATTTTTTTTTCTCTCTCTATCTACAAATTAATAACATTTTACAAATTTTATAATTTGAATTTAAATGATCATAATAGTGAAGATAATCTTAATACAAAACTGGACTATAAAATTAAATAACTATTTATTATTATAATTAATTTAGATTTAGCTTGCTAATCTAATCAAATCTAATTGATATAAGTTATCATTATTATCAGTTTGCTCCTTAAGTTTTAAAATTAGAATCACTGTTATAATTTTGTTATATAGTTTCTACACTATATATATATATATATATTATATAATCTAAAAATGCAAATATTTTATTTCATTTTAAAAACATATATTTTATTTTTCATTCATTGACTGTTATACATTTTTGACCATATATTCAAAATAATAGCACTTTAATTATTGTTGTTGTAAATATGTAAAGTGAACCCTACCTTTTCTAATGAAAATCACGAATATAGAATTCATTTTCTAAATTTTATATTACTGTGATATAAATAATTTTATGTATATTTTTACTTCAAGAGATTCAAAATAAAAATCTGCTTGAAAGGTAAATAATTATCTTCACTTTTCCACGACTGCACCTCTTTTCAACAATCAAAAACACAAAAAAATTCTAATCTATAACATAAGTCGACAGGATTTACCTAATTTTTATTAAATTTTCTATCAATTTATCTGAAACTTGTAACAAAATGGCAAAAACAAAAAAAGAAAAAGATGCTGAATTTACATACCAAGCGATGCCAGCATTTGTAAAATATCATAATAGTCTAAATATTAAAACGTGGATTACAAATTTTGAAAGAAAGAGTGACTCCTACGGGTTGGATCACGGTTGGAAGGTGCTTCACCTATCAGACTACCTACAGGATGAGGCCTTGACCTATTATTTCGAAAGCCTCTGCAACATTGAAGACTGGGGTAAATTAAAAGAAAGCCTAATAATCAGGTTCCAGAAGGTCAAATTGACGCCCTTGGTGGAAATGATGAGGATCACCCAAGAGGAACAGGAAACAGTCACTCAATACTTTCACAGAAAGATGCAACTGATAAATAGTGTTGAGTTGAACCTCACCTCCATAGTGGAGCTATTAAATGAGGGAGTAAAAACAAAATACAAGCCTTACCTGGCTACAATAGACGCAGTGCAGCCCTCGGAGTGGCTAACCATGGCCATAAAAGTTGAAAATAGCTTAACGGGATCTGGAACGCCGGTGGAAAAGGGCCGTCTCCAAGCTTTTAATCCAGCGCTTCACCCATCACCCAGACCTGCCGGATGTTATGGTAACTCGCAAGTGCAGAGACCACCAATGCCTTGTCGAATTTGCGAACGGCTGGGATTGGAGCTTCAATGGCACTACCACTCAGTGTGCCCATACCGCAGCCCAACAGCTTCCAGATCCTTCTCTTCAGCCAGTCCCCACTCCTACCAAGCCGCAGCTTCTAGTTCCTTTCCTCCACCCACTCCCCATGACTACCAACCGACAGTTCCTAGTGCCTCTTCACCCGATTCTCCCAGGTACTACCCACTGAAGAATACTACCCCAAAGCCCATAAACCCAGGTAGAACAATACTATTATTTTCTGTCCTTATAAATCAGGTATCCTTACCCTGTGTACTTGATACTGCATCATCAATATCTATTATCCATTAAAATACTTAAATTATATTCATTATAAAATGTTAGATAATTCCCCAAAAGACAAAATAGGTCAGGTAGAAGGATTTAGTTATCCATTATACAAAATATTAGTTAGGCTTAGCTTAGGTAAAATTACAAAATATCAAGAAATGTTTGTTTGTGATACTCCAATAGAATATATTATTTTAGGTTTACCAATATTTTATAAATTTAGATTACAAATAGATTTCTCAAAAAACCTTCTTTTTCAAAATTATAAATTCTTGTATTCCTTTAATCCAAAAACTGATGACCAAAAGTCATATGCTACCACCCTATGTATTCCAGACCCATACTATGTTAGAAATTCATCTCTTCTAAATATTAACCCATTGTATAATTTTAATTCTTTTGATATACCAAATACATATGTTAAACATATAGATCATAATTCAAATCCCATTATTGATTCTAACTCATATCACAGTATGCAAATTCCATGCCCTATTGTCAATTATAACTCATATTTAGACCTTAGTAACTTAGATATTAACCCAAATTTCTCAATTCAAACAATTTCAGATATTTTGCATAAATATAAGAATGTTTTCTCTCAGCACAATTTTGATATAGGATGCATAAGAACTAACCCAATTTGCATATCTCTTTCAGATAATATTCCCATAGCACAAAAGCCATATAGGACATCTTTTTACAACAATGCTGAAATACAAAAACAAATAACTGAATTATTAAAGTATGGTATTATTAGGCCTTCATCTAGCCCCTATAGTTCTCCTGCATTATTAGTGAATAAGAAATCTGATACCCCAAATCACCCCACAAGACTCTGTATAGATTATAGGAAAATTAATCAAAAAACAGTTCCAGAACATACCCCAATTCCACTTATAGAACAAATTATAGATAGGTTATCACAGTCAAAAATATATACTATTCTAGATGTTAAAAATGCATATTGGCATATACCCATAGATGAAAAAGATAAATATAAAACTTCATTTGTAACACAATTGGGTTGTTATGAATGGAATAGACTTCCATATGGTTTAAAAAATGCACCCTCACAATTTGAAAGAATTATGAAATCAATTTTCACTAAACATAACATACAGTATGCTTTAAATTATTTTGATGACATTATTATACATTCCAAAACTTATGAAGAACATATTACACATTTAGAAGACATATTAAACATATTTGAACAAGAAAATATAAAACTCAATCTCAATAAATGTAAATTTTTACAAAAAGAAATAAAATTTTTAGGATACACAATTAACTCAGGAAAATATACACCCAATAACACAAATATTGAAGCAATTTTAAAATTAAATAGACCATACAATATTAAAACATTACAAAGATTTTTAGGTACAATTAATATATATAATAAATTTATTCCCCACTATGCACAAATTAGGGCACCATTAAATGAACTTTTGTTAAAAAATGCTGCTTGGTTATGGAGTACAAAACATGAACAAGCATTCCAAACTCTTAAAAATGCACTAATTTCAAAACCTGTACTTTATATTTATGACCCATCAAAACCATGCCATTTAATCACAGATGCCTCAGGTCTAGGAGTAGCAGGAGTCCTGAAACAACCTGATGAACAAGGCATTTTACACCCCATAGCTTATTATTCAAGAAAACTTCACCCATATGAGCAGAATTATACTGCTTCAGAAATAGAAACATTAGCAATAATTAATTCAGTACAAAGATTTCATACATATTTACATAATGTACACTTTACATTGCACACAGATCACTTGCCTTTAAAATGGATCAAAAATGTAAAAAACCCACATGGTAGATTATTTAGATGGTCCTTAATCCTATCTCAATATAACTTTGACATAAAACATATTAAAGGATTAAATAATATAGAAGCAGACATGCTGTCAAGAGCACCAGTATCATTTTACCTAACATATAATGAGTTAAAAGAACATCAAACAACAGAACAAATTAGCAATAGTAAATTTAAAATACAAAATGATATCTTTATAATTAATAGAAAGGGCTTTAAAAGAGCTTATGTACCACAAACATTAAGACACAAATTATTAAACAAAGTACATACAAAACATGGACATATTGGAACAACTCAAATGACTAAAATAATTTCTCCATACTATTATTGGCCACATCTGACTAGGGATATTGCTAATTACACAAAGCATTGTGAAACTTGCCAGTTAAATAAATCTAGGGATAACAGAATTGTTTATGGACCACTACAACAGATGCCAATAGCTACACACCCAAATCATATTTTTTCTTTAGACACAATGGTAGGCTTACATAATTATGGGACAACCAAACACAGTATCCATGTGATAGTAGATCACCACAGTAGATTCCTTTGGACCTTTCCAACAAAATCTGTATCCACTGATTCATACATAACTTGTTTAAAAAATTTATTCCAAATTAACAAACCTGAAATATTAATAACTGACAGAAATGCAGCTTTTCTTAGCAATAAATTTAAACAATTTTTAGGAAAAAATAATGTTAAGCATCTACTCACCAGTGCCCATCACCCAGAAACAAATGCAAAAGTAGAAAGATTAAATTCCACTATCATAAATAGGTTAAGATGTGAATATAATCATAATTTAAAGATCCCTTGGACAAAATATATTCCTAATATTACTGAAAGTTATAATGATACAGTACATACCATAACAGGCTTTACACCTAGGTTCTTATACTATGGAATACAACCACAGAATATAGAACATGACACAGAAACACATACACCAATAGAAAAAGCAAGAAAATTAACCATTGAAAGAACCATAAAATCCCATGAACACAGCAAACAGCTTTATGATATTAAACACCCAGAACCCATTTTTAAAGAAGGAGATCAGGTATTAGTGAAAACCTTTATTTATCCAAACACTGGTAAATTAACACAAAGATATATAGGCCCATTTAAAATTTTAAAACAACTTTCTCCAGTCACATATGAAATAAATAAACCCAATCTACCTCAAAGAAAACAAACAGAAATTATACACTCTAATAAACTTAAATTATTTTACCCAGAATCAGATTTTTTACTTCAAAATAGCACTAATTTAGAAAATGACTTAATAGTAAACCAAAATTCTAACACAAAGTTAATAGATATTGATGATAAACCATGTTTTTTACAGGAAGGTCATATTTTGGATATGGACAATGGAGAATAAATATCAACCCCAATTCTTTTGCCTACACACATAACTTAATGTCACTTCAAATATCTCTCTATTATCATTTAATTATTCAACAATTGTTTTAAAATACTTTTAAATATTGTTTCACATACATTTAAATGTTTATATTTTAGGAAAAACTCATTTTAAATTATATTTGTGTAAAAATAAACATTTCTACTGCCATTTAATATTTTGAAATACAGCAAGCATAATGACATAATTATTCATATTTTAAATACCTTTTTGGCTTCATATAAATTTTTATATCAATCAATCTATCATTATTTCTTATATATAGTTTTATTTTAATTTCATAATTATATAAATTATTAGTAAACAAACTTTCTTTTGTTTATTTTTAAAAATATGGACATTGATTTTTATTGTTTAATTTGTAATTATTTTATAGACATTTTGATTTCGTTTAATTAATTATTTTTGTAATAGCCATTTTTATTTTCAATTTTAACTTTTTGAAAATCTTTTTCACAGGGGGAAAATATTATATAATCTAAAAATGCAAATATTTTATTTCATTTTAAAAACATATATTTTATTTTTCATTCATTGACTGTTATACATTTTTGACCATATATTCAAAATAATAGCACTTTAATTATTGTTGTTGTAAATATGTAAAGTGAACCCTACCTTTTCTAATGAAAATCACGAATATAGAATTCATTTTCTAAATTTTATATTACTGTGATATAAATAATTTTATGTATATTTTTACTTCAAGAGATTCAAAATAAAAATCTGCTTGAAAGGTAAATAATTATCTTCACTTTTCCACGACTGCACCTCTTTTCAACAATCAAAAACACAAAAAATTCTAATCTATAACATATATATATGTCATAATATATGCTCTTCCAGGATTAATAAAACAAATCTACAGTCGACCAGAGAGAGAGAGAGAGAGAGAACGCAGCTAAGGCCGGTCACTTGATATAGCAGTCACATTCCAAGGGGGCGACCGCAGGGCCTTTTCTTGGAACCTCAGTTCTATGTTTACTCAGTCGGGGGGGGGGGGTGGTGGACACAAGACGTGCATTTCGGCGGTGGCAGCCCGCTAGCGCTTCCTCTCTCCCTCGGTTTGCTGGGTTCCATCTTCCAAACTTGTTGTTTCCTTATTTCTCACTCACCACATTATTATCACTATAGTGCCACATCGAAAGTCGACAGGATCATATCACAGAAGAGTCGACAGGATCATATCGCAGAAGAGTCGACAGGATAAGATCTGGCCGGGAAGCAAATCCCTCATATACCGGAGTATGAAGAAACAAGAAGCCAAGCCACGATGATCGACCAAACCCAACTCAACTGTAACCACTCCTCTTCGAGCCCTCAACCCCTTCCTCGCCAACCTTTGAACCGTGATCCCGAAGAAGTATTCATCTACGACGGAGATGGAGCTGCCACGCACTTCTTCCAGCACTAGATCTACTCAAGAACGATCGCCGTGCCAGAGCAGGACACCTCCCGCCATCATGGACAAGACTCCGCCATCTCCCTACCGCTACTGTGATGTACAACACTGGTACGCACAGTGTCACAGACAGAACTCTCCCGAAGCTCAATGAACTTATCTGCGCCCTAAACCAACATAACTCGTGAGTGTAATTGTCTTAACTCCTACCATTCATTCTTTAAATAAGTCATTCCTTGTAGATTGTCCCAATATTTCCATAATTAGCTCAATATGTGTGAATATGTAAAAATATTTAATATTTCCATTTATCTCTCCACCCCTATTAAAAGTGATCTTATTATCCATATTATATCTAGCTATGTGAAACCCATTTAATTAGTTACCTTACCAGTAGATGTAACAATCGTCATTTTAATTAAATAATTTCCATTTTAACGTAACTCTTAAAAAAAATCATAAAAAAAAGGAATTCTACCTATTAACGCTTTACGATTTTTACTATTAACAATAGATTTTTCATAATCAAATTATTTATAAAAATATGCCTCCAGCACCTAAACTTTTGTATAGACCTCTCCTACTTGTAAGCACGGCTCACGAAAAATAATTTCTTTCCCTAATCGATTCAAAATTCACCCTGTAATTCAGGCGTCGAAGAATTCCAACCACCACGTGAGCCTTGCTTACAACCAACCCTTGGTGACTCTTATCTATCTCTCCCTTAATGTCCCTCTCATTCTTACAACTTTGTTAACTTTATACCAGCTCAGGACCTTTATAGAGAATTATTGATTAATCAATTATCGAACTTCTATATTGTCATTTCAAAATCCTAACCTTCGCCCTTCATTTATGATAATTTATTTCGTAGTTCATCTCTAGCCTATCCACCGACCCACACCATCTAGCCAATGGCGTGTTCGTCACAGGGTGCAGATTGACTAACTGCTAGATATTTATCAATCCCTTTTTGTTCGCACTTGAACAATCTGCATCGAGCGACACAGTTCGCCTCTTCTCCTCGCGCCACACGTTCGCCACACGGACCCTGTCTTCAAATCTATGTTTGTCCATTGTCCAAACCAGCACGATATAGCCTACCTCCGATATTTCCCACGGAGGTACGTTAAACATCGTCGCTGATTCTGTCCGGTCCGTCATCATTTCGCGCAGACATGGGTCTTACTTTCAACCCACCGCGAAATCATCGCCTTGCACAAGCTCCCACGACGGTTCAAACACCTCGTGTCCGAGCAGCTTGTCACTTGTAACGGACAACGCAGTCCTCGTCCCAATTTTCGGCACTGTGCGCGCATACTTCCCGCAAATTAAATATAAGTCCATCCGACTTCCTCACCTACACACGGGACTTTTCCCCTCGGACTCGCTACACAAGTAGCTGCATAGATAAGTTAGATTGGCCCAGGGCAAGTTTCCCCTCGCCCTGTTCGCCAAGGTTCTAACATTGTATGTAGTTTTATATTTACCTCAGTCCTGAGCTCACGCAATTTCCAGCCTCAACCTCATTTCTCATACTCTACACCTATAGCATAGAAAGCCCATGACAAGTTTCCCCTTGCCATGTCCGCCTGAAAAATATCTTAAAGTGTAGAGTTCCCCAGTCTTAATGATCTTCAGAATTCCATCATATGTATGTGACTCTTCTTCCCCTTGTTCACACTCCTCAATAACATTTCCCTTATAGTACATTAGATTTTGTTTTATATAGCCTTTTATAACCCTGATATTTTCAAAGATTTCCTTAAATGTCAAACTCCCCGGTGTTGTAAAACTGCTTGTAAATAATATTTACTTGTGTACTATATAATATTTTATTTACATAAAACTATGTCACCATTACCTTAACTAATTTTAACTGTAAAATTATTTTCTCTATTCCTGGCTTCTCCAGCTTTAAATATACTTAAACCATGTTCAGCCTTCTTCAACGGGGGCCATATGTCATAATATATGCTCTTCCAGGATTAATAAAACAAATCTACAGTCGACCAGAGAGAGAGAGAGAGAGAGAGAACGCAGCTAAGGCCGGTCACTTGATATAGCAGTCACATTCCAAGGGGGCGACCGCAGGGCCTTTTCTTGGAACCTCAGTTCTATGTTTACTCAGTCGGGGGGGTGGTGGACACACAAGACGTGCATTTCGGCGGTGGCAGCCCGCTAGCGCTTCCTCTCTCCCTCGGTTTGCTGGGTTCCATCTTCCAAACTTGTTGTTTCCTTATTTCTCACTCACCACATTATTATCACTATAGTGCCACATCGAAAGTCGACAGGATCATATCACAGAAGAGTCGACAGGATCATATCTCATATATATATATATATATATATATATATATATATATATATATATATATAATATAACAATTATACTGTGAAAACAAGCATATTGGTAGAAATATTTTCCTAAACAAACATGCTTGTTTGTGGTTTGGGAGTAGAAACAGTAGAACATATACTATTCAAGTTTCTCAAATATTACAATCAAAGGACTTTATTTTGTTTCTAAAATAAAAAGAATGGAATGGCCATTTAAGCTAGAAAACTAAATGAAGGATAACACCAGCTATTCATTAAACTACAGAGATTTGCTATAAATATAAAACTTGACTCTCTAAACCTATAAAATCATACAATTGCTATATTAATTGCATATATCTTTAATGTACATACATGTATGCAAATAGAAATATACTATTGTTCAATATTTATATTATTTTCTACTATTTATGCGCCTAATGTTAACTTTTACTTCAAATTGTATATATGACTATTCGAAACTACTATAGACGCGTATGATTCTTTTAATAATTAAACAATTATCTACTGCCCTTACTGCAATGGAAAAATTAATGGGAGGGCCTGGCTCATCAGTAGTAAACACACCCAGCGGTTTTGCCCGTTTAATAATACTATGTAAAGCTTGTATTGCCGAAATACATAAAAGAAAACTTTTCCCTCAGCGAATTGTCTTTTATTAATAATATTATACTCAATATCATCACAGCTTTCTAGAAACGAAGCCACAAAAATTACAAGATTAAAGACCGGACATACTAGACCCAATATGTTCATTGATAGAGAGAAAAGGTTTTTCCTGTCTGCTCAAAATGCTCAAACTCCACTGTAGCACATATCCTGGACTGTATTGGAGCTAAGAAGGAAGACCTGAACTCCAAAACTATAGTAGAAAAAATTATTGCTTTCAACCATCATGACCTGATGTAATCTTACCTATGGGATAATAAAAATACCATACCGCTGTTATATTGAATTCCCATAACAAATGGTGCGTTAATGTATCATATTAAAATTATATATATATTAAAAATAAAAAAGCATATCCTGACCAGGAGCACATGTGATTTACAGAAGGCAGAGCGCCATCTAGTGGAACAGAAATCAACTAAACATTGATTCAGCCTGTTCCCTGATATTTGGCTAACCCAATTTCTTGATAAATCAAGAAAAAGCCATCCACGAACGCGTTTCGTGCTGTTGGCGCTCGTCAGCGTGGAGTAGGCTGTAGTATATATATATATCTAGATGAGATTTATGTAGTACTTCGGTGGAACACAAATCTCTTAAATCTTCTTATTGTCTTTCAATAAAATAAATAGATACACTTGTGCTGGTTGATCCGATAGTTTATCAAAAAGGATTTAAAATTGATTTAATTTCAATTTTGCTCAATTTTTTATTTCCTTTCATCTCCTAATCACTCGTAAAATTTAGACACAAAAAATGGGGATAGAGAACAAAGGGATTCTCCATCTAATACCGTTTCATTTAGAATTCACTTTACAGATGTGAGAGGGTTTGATGGTCTTTATTTGGTCTTTATCGAGGCAATACCCTTCATAAAACAT